>CM040241.1:73334368-73934368 GCA_022545495.1 Chrysanthemum lavandulifolium | reverse complement strand
TTAGTTTTGAAAGCAATGCTCACTTGTAGCGTGGATTGAGGTAAAGATCTCAAGAACTTAGAATTACAATCATCATTATCTAGATTTGCCTTTAATGATTCAACTGACTTAAAATCTTGTGAAATCACATAGCCCTTGTGAATTCCTTCCTCTTCGAGACTTGAACGCCTTCAAACCGTTGTCTCAAAGATCGATTTTCTCATTCTCCTAGACTCCTCATTCCTCCAAACTTGGCCTTAATTGCCAACCATATATCCTTAGCATCTCGCATAAAGTGAAAATCACTCAAGTGATCCTCGTGAATAGCTTAAGAAGAATCGCTTTCACTTTGGTTTCTCTCGAACCACCAAGAACTCTTCAGTAGCTTTTAGGAGGAATGAAAGTCATGTTACCATCTGCATCCGTGGTAGTCCCTTCAAACTGCTTCCTTCCTTACAATCTCCCACAGATTCCAATCAATGTTGGAAATCCCGTTTTGCATCTTCATTGCCCATAAATCATATTCTTCCTTCTTTAGGTAAGGAAACTGTAACACCCCGACCCGACAAGGGTAAAGATATCACAATACGGTTTCATATCAGAACTTTAAATACTATACCAAAACGGAAGCCTTTACAAAACTTACAAAAGATAACATAATTAACTTAATATCAAAATAAATCTAAGATCCCTATTTGCAAATCTTGCTCTTGTCTCTACTCTCAACCCAGATCAGCTATCCTATAAGCTCATCTTGAATGCTAAATACCGCCGCAGAAAAGAAAGTGCGGTCGAGCTTACAAAGCCCAGTGAGCAGATATAACTAACCAAAAGCTAAACAAAACAAATATACAAATTACGAAATCAAAATGAAATAATGATGAGGATCTTTTAGGATTCTGGAAGCACAAACGCATGTAAATCCAAACAACTACATAACATTTAAAACACCTCATAGCACATTAATGACACAAACACAAACACATCGTAACAACCAAACGATTAATATATCAAGAATAACAGATTACGATAAGCCAAACGAAAAGTCTAAAGTCTAACGGAAAATAGTTTCCTAGAAAATAAACATGGCATCATACAAATCAATTAATCAACACTTAACACTTAATTCAATATTATAGCGCTTGAAATGGCGCATAAATCATGGCGTATACAATAGCATAAGACCAGCCTCGGATCAAATCCTAACCTTAGCAGAGTTTTAATATGGCAGTCACATATGCGTATGATAATTAACCAATAGACAAGGTTTACAAAATAAAGCTCGAACCGTCGTACATATTAACCTTCAAAACACTCAATTGTACACTAGCATTCATCTCGCAGATCAACGCATTCACGTAACGATAACAAATCATAATATCCGATATACGAATCATGTTTTAACGTATTAATCCTATCCTAGCATGGCAACTAATAATCACTTGATCAAATACGCCACAAGCACATTCACTAACATATCATATCGAAATATCTTTCTTCTTCAAAAGTAACCTCGGAAAATAATTGGAGTAGCTAGCTCCTGAATTTTGTGAAGACGCCAGACGCATTACCGACATCATTCACCGAAAACATATCGATAACATATCGATCTAGGATGCATCCATACGCCCTTCCTACATATACAAAATATGCTTCACCATCCGTAGATGGCGCGAACATCACTCTACGGCCCTAGAGTCATATCGAGGTGCGCCATCGATACGGACATGGAACCCCATGACTAGTGAAATATTTGGTTCTGTGTAACAACTAACTCAAGTCAAACAGATTCTCATACATGACACAGTCATAATTTCTCATAAAGGTCACAGATAACATATCGATAACTTCATATCATAAGGTTCATATTCGTATATTCAAGTCAGAAGCTCATATCACAGTGGCATATCACACATTCATAAACGTAAGTTCATAATCAACCATAGCAAGATTCAACAATTGTGCATAACAAAATCTTCCTAACATAAGCTCACATAAGATATTACATAGTTCACTAGAACATAAGTTCGGATAAGTAACATATCAAACATTCGTAAAGGGTTCATAGCAATGGCATCGAAATCCTAATAAGTAAAATAGAAAAACGAACGAAAAGAACCTCATAAGGAACCTTTAATGAAAAGGTCGTAATATCTCACGTACTTTAAAGCAAATGAGAGGAAAGCAACGAATGTGGGAATACGAAGATGTAACGCGTCTCCTTCAACTAATCTACACGGATTATGATTTATTTAATACTTATTAGTATCATTTATGTCATAACGGATTAATCTCATTAATACTCTTAGAGTTTTCGAATATTCTCATTTTTAGCTTCGGACGAATTCCAACATTTTAGAGTATTAATCATTAATTAGCCAAACTTAGGAGTTGGAAATGACAAATAGTAAACTTAAGGGTTTAATATGGCATACATCTTATTTGAGAGCTTATATGATCATCATTCATAGTATAGGGTTTACAAATGTCAAGAACGGATTTTAGGACTCTTTCAAAATAGTTTACATAATCTTTATAAATTACATGATTAACCAAGACTCATACGTAACATTGTTCAATGCAAAACTTAATGAGACCATGCATGCAATACTTTAATTCATGATATGTGACTTCTTACATAAAATCATAACTCACGCATGTTTGCTACACACTTAGTACTAGCTCATTTATTCTTAATCAATGGTTATTAATGACTCAATACTACCATCTTCACATGAAATAACTAATTTACACACTTAGTTTTTAACCCTAATTAACTTCCTATTTAGGTTCTAGGGTTTCCCATACTTTTAACATTACTTAATACGCATTTAATTTATATGTTACTTCTTTTAATGATTTCCACTTTGACTTAGAACGTATATGAAAAACAAACCGAAGTTACCTCAAACTCATGTATGTCCTTACGCAATTTACTTACACATGTCGACCCATAATTACTCGTAATTACTCATTACACCTTTAACATCTTTAATTATACGATCTAACCTTATATTATCGATTTTACAATTTTAGCCCAAAGGTTTTAGAATTTACAAAACATACCCTTTAAGTTAATAACAATTGAATGCCCTCTAATTATCCAAAATTACACGTTTAACCCTCATACCGATTTTTATATCGTTTAGAACCTTTATTTTATCTTTACTGAAATAACCTTTAAGTTTCATAATTTACAAAACCAACCCAAAACTTTTATTTAAAACCGAATTATGCATAATTCAAGTACAAACCCTAAACCTAGGTTTAACCCATCATTAATTTATCATTACTACGCATTAATTACCCTTAATTATAACAACCAAACCCTACTTTTATCTAAGCCCTAATCGTCCCTTTTATTTTCTTTCCTTTTCATATGCGATCGAACAAAACAACCCTTAACAAATCACACAAGCTTCAATTCATGAACATGTATTTTATTGTGTCGTATAACATATAAGAGCTTCGGAAAATTCGATCATGGCCCCAAAGATTATTATATACTAGATTCGCTATTTTTATACGCTTTTAGGGTTTTAATTCCAAACAATTCCATACGACTTGTTAATTATGCATGAATAATTTTTACGGTGTTCTATATGATTTGTAGGATGAAAATAATATTGGGAACATACCTTGATGAGATTCGAACGCTAGAACAAAAGAAACCAAAACTACTCTAAGAAACCCTAATCGACCCGAAACTAACCACGATCAAACCAAGACCTTAGAACCTCGAACCAGATTTTAACACCTTCTTTACCTTCAAACTCGTCCAAGAAAAATAGCTCTAAGCCTTGAAAACCGAATGTCGAATTATTTAGGTTTTCTTAGGTCGGTTTGGTATAATCGTTTTTAAGGTTGTTAGGAATAAAATATAAACCGTATAATGTGTTTATATATGGTTTTATAATTTTATATATGGGCTATATAATGTATTGGACTTATAATAAATGGGATCTTAATTTTATAAATTTGTATTGGGCTTTTATTAATTTTATTCTTTTATAAAACTTAATAAATATATTAAACCATATGTATAAAACACAAAGCAATTTTATAAAGTTATAAACTATAAAATTAACTTTACAAAGTCTTTAAAATTTATTTGGATCATATGTGATATTTCTTGATAATTTTCGAATTTACATAGCTTATTTGGTACTCTTTAAATGAATTATTCATACTTTTTGATTATAGGGTATTTTGGTCTTTTGTGAATTTTAGAAATTCTGTATTACTGTAAACTTAGCATTGCCGTTCGAGAGACTTAGTTGTTGCGGATGGGTGGTGTTTTGGTTGTTGGTGACATCCATACCGCCATCCGATCCGGCATGGTGTATGTTGTTTTGGTTGTATGGGTGATTAGAAAGATTGTTCTTAGTATCGTAGAGACTCTCGAGGCTCGATACCACTTGTTGAAACCTGCAGACCTTGATAGATCTTGAGCACTCGTAGATCGTTAGTATTGCTTATGTAATCACAAACAAACTAATAGATAATCTCTACGACTTATATTCTTTAGCGGAAATCGAATATAAGCACAAACACAAATAACTAAGAACACGTTGATCCTCTATAGATCTTTATATTACTAAAACTTTGTTTTTTCCAACTCATTACATTCATCATACTATCGCGTTCCTTTTATAGACAAGGAACCCTAACTTGTTTCCTAAGAAACATATAAACATAAAACTAAATAAGATATACAATATAACTTCCTAATAAAGCTCATGCATATCCTAACTAACTCTAGAAAACGCGAATAACTATCTCCAGAAACCATCTACACGGTTTCACTACTTGAGAAAATCTTCTTCAACAGATTCCATATTCTTCGCCAGAATCCATCGGTAATGTCGCAGAATTCCTACTTAGCATAATTCCCAACAAGAGCGATAACGGGGACTAACGATGTGATTTACAACTAACGTGAGGGCCATTTTGTAAATTGCTTAGCTACGTACAATCACTATTCCCCAGCTGTTTTCATCTGTAGCAATCAACTTTGGCATTGTTTAACACCTTAGTAGCAGCGTTATTTTCCTTTTTAGTCCCCGAAGTGGAGGTTTGTTGCAACGTTAGTCCTTAGGGACTACCGAAAATAAAAGTTAACTTTAGGGGCTGTTTATGATTAATATTTATTAGAAATAGCCCTCGGGTTATTGTTCCGTTGCAAATTTAATCCATGACTGTTAGGTAACGGACGTTAAGGACTAACCTTGCAATTGATTACTAACCTCAGGGGCTAACATGAAAATTGTGTGGGTCCTATAGCTACAGTGCGAGGGGATGATATTTAGTATATATTATAATGTCCCAAAAATAATTGTGTACCTAGGACTTGTATGAGTTTTTTTATTTTACCGTAGTATTTTAAAATTTATTTAACAAAAAATAGTAGTTTCAAATTTATTTAATTTATTATTTTATTTATTACCTTTTAATATAACTAAAGAAAAAAAACCACCCTTTTCAAAAAAAGAAACAGAAAAGCTCAAGAACCTCCACTTTTAATAGGATCAGTATCTACTTCTCATCGTGATCCGCCCTCAATATACACACCAACCACTACACCGTATAAAGTCGACTTCTCATCATTATTTTTCGATCTTCTACACTGTTATGGTATGATCGATTGCCTTTACCTTAATTTTTAATTGTTTTCTTTCAGTTTGAGTAAACCAATTACATATTGTTGTGGTATTTTATCAACAACTTCAATGATAAGTTTCAAAACCCAAATTTAAAACTAATAACTTATCGTGTCGGGAGTCAGAATCAAGTTCAAAAGTTCAACTCAATTATGGAAGAAATTGGGAACCTAAATCCAAAAGTTCGTGAGTGGCTTGAAGGACATCCCTTGTCCAAATGGACGCTGGCACATAATGGTGGTAAGCGCTACAGTACGCTCACAACAAATATGTCAGGGATTTTTAATAGTGTGCTCAAGGGTGCTCGTTACTTACCTATAACAACATGTGTCCAACTAACATTATATTGAGTGGCCCACTATTTTAATGTGAGACGTTCTTTAGGACGTGTCGCTCAAGCTAATGGAAATTTGTATCCTCCACATGTTGCTGCAAAATTGGTTGCTTCAATGACAAAGGCTAGTGCACATACCATGAGAATATTCAATAAGGAGAAAGGTATTTTTGAAGTGACAACTCAAAAAGGAAAAAATGTACAAGTTGTTAATTTGGAGAAACAAACTTACACATGTGATGGATGGGATATTAACAAGTATCTATGCTCCCATGTATTAGGTATTTAAGTGGATGTGCATTTCTTTTTGAAGATTTCACAATATGTTCAAAGATATTACTCAATTATAGAGTATTCGGCTACTTGGGCATCTGAGTTTTTCCCACTTCCTCATGAAACATATTGACCGCAATCATCTATCACATTGCTCCCAAGTTCTTATCTTAAACGAAAAGGAAGAGGTCGTCCTCGTTCAACAAGGCTTCGAAATGTAATGGACATTAAAGAAGGATGAAAAGTTAGCCTTTGCAGGATTTGTCAGTAAACTGGTCATTATCAGAAAACATGTCCTTCTATGCCTAGAAAAAAGACATGTGGAGACATGATTAAACCACATAAATGTGGTCATTTATTTGTCTTCGTACCCGACCTATATTGTCGTTTTTAGTTTAATCCGCACTACATGTTTGTTTGTTATGGATATTTTGTTCAACTACTTAGATGCGCCGGTGAGAACTATACATGTTTTGGTCATTTGGTTTTGTTTAGTGGAACTTGTTTCTTAATGAATATTTGATTTCCTTTTCTACACAAATATGTGTGTTTCTATTCGAGTTTAGGTACTGTTGCAAGTCCAGTTTGGGTTATTATGTTTCCGTGTCAGCAAAATGTGTCTGTAGTACGGTAAACTGCATTTTTAGTGTTTGAAAAATGTATCTGCAAAGTGAGTCTGCAAGTCCAGTTTAGTGTATATGCTTTTTCAAGTTAGTGTTGCAAGTTTGTTTGTTTGGTCAATTGTATGCGCCATGTGGTGCTTTTAGTTTGTTTGTTTGGTAGGACTTTGTTTTAGATCTTAAGAGCATTTTGCGGTTATATGGCTTTTGTCAATAGGTCTGCAGTATATGGGTGTTTGGAACAACGGGTCTGCAGTTATATGGGTGTTTGGGACAGTGGGTCAGCACCATTTCTGTCATGGGTGTTTGGTTCGATGGCTCAAAACACAAGTTGCGATTGTAATGCTTATTTTTATCTCGCTATATTTCCATAATGGGTTGTTTTCGCTTAAAGGTCATGGGTCCGGTTGGTATTGCTACTTTCTAGGAATGCACCTTATGGGTCATGTGGTAAAGTTTTTATTTTTGCTTTTAATATATTTGAACTTTCTCTTGAGAATTCATGTTAAACAACGAGGAAGTGGTTGGACTCGCTAATATATCATTTGAGTATCTAAGGTTAAACAATTGCAAGTGGTAGGACTTTGCTTAATCTATCCTTCATCGTCTAGCAATATAAAATTAGTTTGAGACATTAAAAAGACTGAATGTCAATTTAGTAATCTTTGTGGTCAACTACAAACAACATTTAGTTTCTTTTGTATCATTGTGTTTCTTGCATTTAGTTTCCTTTTATGCATTTGGTCTTGTTGGTTGGAACAAATTGCCTTTCCAAAAAAAAAATAATAAATAAAAAAATGCCAGCAGCCAAAAATCATAGTTTATATAAAAGTACTATCTTTTGTTAAATAAATTTGAAACAACTATCTTTTGTTACATAAAATTTAAAAGTATTATGGTCAACCAAAACTCTTTCACATTTCACAATCAATATTATCTTTACGAGGGAATTACGCACATGCACACACACACACACACACACACACACACACACACACACACACACACACATATATATATATATATATATATATATATATATATATATATATATATATATATATATATATATATATATATATATATATATATATATATATATATATATATATATATATATATATATATATATATATATATATATAGGATACAATGAAAAGTTTCTTATAATGAGAAGGGTAGGAAGGAATGTGGAGGTGACATGTGTCACTTTGCCACATCATCATGCCACGTCATATGACATGTGTCACCACCCACCCACGCACCCTCCCCCTCCCCAAATAAAAAAATTTCATAAAAAAATTTTGGGCAAACATTTTTTTCCACCAAATTTGTTTTATCGCATCATCATATAAAAGTTATCGTTGCATTACAAGAGATTACTTCAAACTAGCGGCAGATCCGCAGCTAGCTTCAAGTGTACTAGCATTAGATTCACCAAAGTTACCGCATTACAATTATTATTGTGATGCAAGAACTTTATAACTAGCAACAGATCCGGCAGCATTTCAAGTGTACTAGCAAATAGATGCAATTCAGTTCTTCGCATCACAATTATTATTGTGATGTAGTAACTTATAACTAGTCGTTTCAAGTGTACTAGCAATAGATGCACTAGTTCTTGCATCACAATTATTATTGTGATGCACTAACTTTATAACTAGCAGCAGATCCAGCAGCAGTTTCAAGTGTACTAGCAGCAACGACTTGCATTAGATACATTTCTATTCATATAGATGCATCATCTTGAGTTTCGAAAGTTAATTTGATGTATAGATGCTTTAAATTGATTTTCATGATTTCGACACGTGTAGAGGAACGAAAAACAAGAGAAATCATGAAATGCATCTAATATACGTATACGCATATGATTAAAAGCTAGAAAACACACTATGATATGTTATAATGCATCTAAGATTATAGGAATGCATCTAATTTAGGTCGGTGCATATCGGATTTGGGGTTATAGTTCTTCTTATTCCTTCTTATTTTAAGTACTTATTTGATCATATATATATATATATATATATATATATATATATATATATATATATATATATAGTAATGATCCGATGAAAGTAAATTAAATAAGTGGTGAAAATGACCAAAACCATGCATTTGAGATGCAACGACTTGCATTAGATGCATTTATATTCATATAGATACAACATCTTAAGTTTCGAAAGTTAATTTGATGTATAGATGGTGCAAATTGATTTTTATGATTTCGGCACGTGCAGAGGAACAAAAAATAAGAGAAATCATGAAATGCATCTAATATACATATATGCATCTGATTAAAAGTTACAAAACACACTATGGTGCGTTATAATGCATCTAAGATTATAGGGATGCATATAATTTAGGTCGGTGCCTCTCGGATTTGCGGTTATAGTTCTTCTTATTCCTTCTTATTTTAAGTAATCTTCTTATTTGATCATAACTATATATATATATATATATATATATATATATATATATATATATATATATATATATATATATATATATATATATATAAATGGTAGGGATCAACGAAAAGTTTATAATGAAAAGGGGTAGGAAGGAATGTGGATGTGACACGTGTCACTTTGCCACATCATCATGCCATGTCATATGACACGTGTCACCCCCCTCCCCTACCGAAAAAATATTTCCGCCAATTTTTTATTTTTCCGCCAATTTGTTTTTACCTTGCATCACTTTGTTATGAACGTGTATAAAATGTATATAATAACATTATATACGATATAATAACGTATAAAAATATAGACAACAACGTATATAAAACGTGTATAAAAATGTATACAAAATTATATAAAACGTATACAAACTTATATAAAAATGTTACTTTTCTATAAAATTAATATTAAAAATAAAAAACTTTAAATAAATCGAAATATTAGATTATAAATGGTCGTTAGTTTAAAGGATGGATGTTGAACGGTCGTTAGCCAAAAGGCTAACGATAATTGTTAACAGAATCCACTTAACGCCCGTTAAAGCCAGGGAATAAAATGATCAAAGGTTTCCCCACAGTGAGGCCTCCTGCAATTATGAAAGACCAAGGACGATTCATGCAATCTTGGCAAACCACAGGGACGATTTCTGCATTTTACTCTTTACTTTATTGTATTAAAACATGAAATCTCAAACTTTTCTTTTAAGTATATACTGATTTTTCTACATAATTGTCATTGAAATGAGTGTGAAACATATACTTTGGCGATTTTAAATGAACTTCAGTTGGGTCCATCGATATCGCACATATCAACTCTAACTATATATCATTGACTCCACCTACATACTGATCGAGTCCAATATATGTAGTATATGTATATTAGCTAGGTTGTTTGCTGGTTGTTTGCTGGTTGTTTGAATACTACGTACTTTAGCAATTAGCTTCTTTAATAATTTGATTCGTCAAGTGTGAATACTGAATACGTGTGAATACTGAATACCTACTGGGGATCTTCTGTTTTTTTTTTTGGATAGAGAGCTTTTTTGGTAGGGTTTCAAAAAGATTAAATAATAAAATATGAATGTTCATATAGGGTTGTACACCAAATACCTTTCCCAATTCCAAAACAGTTTTTAATATTTTTTTTATTTCCTATATTTTGTCTTCTACTAACTCATTCATAATAATTATTCGGGTGAAAGTTTGCTGACTTGACGCATTTTTCAAAGTCTGCATTCACGATATCTTTGTTAAGGGTTAAAATTTAACATACTTTCAAATTTTTTTCGATCTAGCTAATATGACGGTTCTTTAGTAGGTTCTAAGGGTCACCTTTGCTAAAATTTATGTGAGTTAGTCCTCTAGGACTAACGATCGTTAACTAGATGATAACGACAGATTAAAAAAAAAAAAAAAAAATTAAATTTTTTTCTTAAAATCTACTTAAAATATTTTTTAATTCATAATTTTTATAAAAAATAGTTTAAAAAATCGAACTTTTTTTTAAAAAGCGTAATTTTTTTAAAAAGCGTATTTTAAAAAAAAAAACGTAATTTTTAAGTTTAAAAACCTAATTTAAAAAAAATTAAAAATTACGTTTTTTTTAAAAATTACGCTTTTTTTTTAAAATACGTTTTTTTTTTTTTTTTTTTTAAATCCGATTTTTTTTTAAACTATTTTTTATAAAATTATGAATTAAAAAATATTTAAGTAGATTTTAAGAAAAAATTTAGAAGTTTTTTTTTTTTTTTTTTTTTTTTTTTTTTTTAAGTCATATCATCTAGTTAATCGGTCGGTTAGTCCCAGAGGACTAATCACAAAATTTTTAGCAAAGATGACCCTAACCTACTACCAACAGTCATATTAGCTAGATCGAAACAAATTTGAAAGTATGCTAGCTAGCTTTGACCCTTAACAAAGTATATTAAGTAGATGTATAATTTGAAAAAAAGACGTCAATGCACTAATAGCTTTCACCCTAATTATTCACTTTAATTTTTTTAAATATTTTTTAAACAACTATTACCATAAATATTTTTATTTGCTCAATATAATACTTAGTGAAAAATATATGAATAGATTGAGTTTTAAAAATATTTTCATTTGTTATAATTTTTATCAAGTATTATATAACACAAATAAAAATATTAATGGTCAAAGTTGAGCAAAAAAGACTAAAAAAATCAAAGTGGACAATTATTATGAAACGGGTGGAGTATTGTTTTGATTTTATGGTTTTAGTTATGTAATTTTTCTGGCAGTTTTACTAATTTAATAAATAAAACAAAAACAGTTTTATGGTATTCTGCTCATTTTAATACTTTTTACTACCTCCGTCCCATATTAAATGTCCTGTTTTGAATTTTGAGGATTTTTTTTTCAATTTTGACCCTAAATATTTTGGTTTGTGCTGTATAATATTTGATAAAAATTATATCAATAAAAAATATGTTGAAAACACAATTCATTCATATATTTTACATCAAGTATTGTATAACACAAAAATATATTTAAAGTCAAAGTTAAAAAGAATGACTTTGAAAGTCAAAGTGAACATTTATAATTTTTGTTACTTTTTTAGTTTACTAATTTATTTATAAAAAACAAAATTATAAAAGTAAATATAAAATAAAAATAAAAAACTTAGAAGATGTGTGAATCCTATTTACCTAAATGGACTAATACAATGGCAGTTGGAATCTTTCTTGTTCACATTAAAATCTACAATCTATTATATATAGAGTGTATGTATTACATAGTAATAAAGCATTTCTGAAAATTTCCTCGATCCTTTCTAGTTTTTAAGGCTCTCTCGTATACTTTTCCAACATTTCAATGTCGATTAATATTCTCCACGGAGATCTTCCTGACGTCAAGGTTCGTTTCTAGTTGTATATATGCTTGTTGCTATGGTTCATATTAAGTACTACGTAGTTTAGAGTAATAATAACGGAGTCTATCATGTTAGCTTCTCTCGCTATTTAGAGTAGAAGAAATCTTCCATCTCATATATATATTTCGATAATAATTTATAGGTAATGACTCCGCAAGTTGATGCTAAAGAAAGAATTGATGAACTCAAAGAAAAGACTAGAAGAGTTTTGATGACGACTTCAGATCCCAAAATGTCACTGAAGCTAGTTGATACGATTCAAAGATTGAAAATAGGGTACTATTTTCAAGAGGATATCAATGAAATACTAGAAAAGCTCAAACAACGTTTGCCTGATGATGAATTACATATAGTAGCTCTATGTTATCGTCTTCTACGACAAAATGGCATCCCTACCAATTCTGGTACTAGCTTAATTTCAATGTTCCTGAAACTTAACACGTAGAATTATATGAAGAAAAAATGTATTTTGCATTTAAGTTAGTTAGATTTTCCTCTCATCCACTTATTGTTTTAATCGTTGGTTGAGTAATTCGCATTGAATATGTTGAGTAACTATATATCACCTTTTATTGCAGAGGTTTTCCGAAGATTCGTTGATACGAATGGTGAATTCATTAAGTCGACAAGTGAAGACATAGAAGGATTGTTGAGTTTATATGAAGCTTCATACTTGGGTTCAAAAGGGGAAATATTTTATTGCATGCCAAGGAAATTACTACACGAGAACTCAGTATACGTGTTCCAAAATTAAGTCCCAAACTTTCAAAGAAAGTTTTACAAGCTTTAGAGCTTCCAATGCACTTGCGCATGGAAACTGTAGAAGCAAGAAGATATATTGAAGACTATGGTAATGAAGACGATCACAACCCATTACTATTAGAGCTTGCAAAGTTAGATTACAATCATGTTCAATCGCTCTTCCGGAGGGAAATGGTTGAGGTGGCTAGGTAAAGTACTCATCCCGTCTCAAAAAGGGTTCAGTAAACAAAGAGCACCCGTCTTAAATTAGTTCTAGCAGTAATATGCAATGATTACATCGCTTTCTAGCTAAATCAAAATTTATCTTTTAACAAGCATAAGATTCAAAACTTAAAATTAATACATCGTTTTAATCATTGTAATTTTAAAATTAGACACATAAACGTGCAGTTTTAGTTTGAAACGAACGTTCACTTCCTTTTGTTTCTCGTGAATATATATTTCATTACATTTCTTGACAATTCAAAATTTTGTTTTAGATGGTGGAACCATTTAGGTCTTGCTCAGAATTTAGTTTTGTACGAGATCGACACGTTGAGTGCTTTCTATGGACTGTTGGAGTCCTACCTGAGCCAAAGTACTCTGCTACCAGAATCGAGATGGCTAAAGCCACTTCCATTTTGTTGCTTCTGATGATATATATGATACTTATGGCTCATATGATGATCTTGTACTCCTTACGAAAATAATTCAGAGGTAATTTTATCGGGTTTTTTAATGTTGATTGAATCATATATTGAAACAAACATTTTTTTCGACAGATGGGACATGAATGAAATCGAACAACTTCCGAGTATATGCAAGCAAGCTACATGGCATTGTATAATACTAACAAGTGAGATATGTGATAAAGTCCTTAGAGAACGAGGGTTATATGTCGAACCATTTCTACGCAAGACCGTAACTATTTTCTTCTTAATGTTCTACTAGTGATTCAACTTTATTGTTTGCATATATAGATAGAAATAGATTGATTTTGATAGTTTGCACTTTATATTATAGTGGATCAAGATCGTAGAGGGTTACATGGTGGAAGTCAGATGGTTGAAAACAGAAACCATACCGAATTTTAAAGACTATATGGACAATGCGGTTACAACATCCGGGTCGTATATGGCATTTGTGCATATGTTCTTTCTTATATGCGATGGAGTTAATAAAGAAAACATGGTGGATTTTCTTGAGCCATACCCTAAATTTTTTCACCTTGGGGAACCATTCTTCGCTCTGGGATGATTTGGGAACGGCTAAGGTATTAACTTATATAGTAGAAAGCTATTAGAGGTTGTTATTTTTTTAACTAATACCATGAAGCTTCCTTAAAGTCTTGTGCTATTAGGTTTGTCATGAACTTGACTAAATATATCAATGTGGCATATATGTGCATAGGAGGAACAAGAAAGAGGCGAGGTACTATCGAGCATACAGTTGCTCAAGAAAGAGAAGAAGATAACTTGTGATAAAGATGAAAGAAAACAAATTTTGGAGCTTATCCATGAGTTGTGGAAAGATCTCAATGCGGAGCTTGTTGCACCAAATGCGTGCTCGGCCGATGATAAGAGTTGCCCTTAACATGTCAAGAACATCTCAAGTTGTTTATCAGCATAATGAAGATAGCTATCTATCAAGTGTTAAGGATCATGTAAAAACTTGTTCTTTAAAGCTATTGATATGTAGTTCTGTAATATATGCAAGGTTATTTACCATTTGGCACGGCAATATTTTCTATGAGAATATTTGTTCGTTAGGAATTGGAAATTCCATGTTAAAGTGTCACCACCCCAATTAAGGTCTAGAATATGTTAGCTCAGAGACGTGTCATTATTTACGTTATTTAGTAGTTAAATAGTTAGTTTGTAGCGTAGTTTAGTTTAGTGTAACACCGTAGAGGAATGACGGGTCTTTACCCATCGTATGCCCGATCCACAATCCGATCGAGGACGTTTAAGTTGTAACTATAAATATCCTTCCATCAATGGAAGGGGTGGTGCTCTCAATCTAACATATCATTTGTTTCAAACCGTGTCTCTACCAAGAACACCCTCTCTTTCTTTCTCTCTCTAAAACATGGCTTTCTTGTATCACCACCATCCAAGACCACCGAATCATCAAACACAATAATATTAAGATCATAACAATTGGTACAAGAGCCTAGGTTTTGTTGTTTGTGATTCTCGTGGTTTATTTCATGGTTTTAAGTGGTTTTCATGCGCCTCTTTAATGCGGCTGGTTATGGTTTTTTTTAAATGTTTGATGCGGTTTATTGCTTTGGTCATGATGTTGGTTTGTAACTTTTGTTGAACTGATTTTTATGGATGCGATTAGTGATTTCAACACTCTTTTGATGAGGTTATTATGGTTTTGATGTTACGAATTGGTGTTTAAAGTTGGTCTTTTGATGCTTATCAGGTCTTCATGTTACCTACTGGTTTTATCCATGTTTGATACTGTCTTGGCTACTGATTTGTCTAAATGGTTTGCAAGAATTGGTAAGCAGTATTGTAACAGCTTTGATACTGTTTTTTAAGTCGCTTTGATAATAAACATAAAGAGTTTCTTGTTAGCGATTTGAGGTCACTGTCCAGATTCATTGTATGGTCAACAGGTCAAAGGCGAGTTGGTCTTAATCTGCCTAGCAACTTGAGACTTAAAATGGTAGCGATTTGACTAAATCATTTAGCGACTTATGTCAAGTAAATGAAGCTAGCGACTTGTTATTTAACAAGTTAGCGATTTGTAATTAGCGACTTGACTAGTCAATAGCGACTTGTGTATTGCAGACCTAGCGACTTGTTATTTAACAAGTAGCGACTTGTCTAAAAAGGTAGCGACTTGACTCATGGTAGCGACTTGACTGATTTCAACTAGCAACTTGGCTACTAGATTAGACAGAAAGGAAGATGAAGATGATGAACTTGAACTAGACCACATGACCAACAAATACCAAATACCAATCAATCATCACACGACCTCAGGTTCTACATAACCCATCATTGGTCCAAGATTATAACTAAAAGAAATTCAACATCGCTCCTGTTATCTATCCAATTTCATCATATCCCAAAACTATTCTACATCTAAACCAATATCCGAATCTATCCATATCTAAACTAAAAGATTAAATAAAATGTAAACGACTCAGATCTCAGTTTCTCATGTGTTCTTCAAAGTCATTCCCGACCATTAAAGATCATTCACATGAGTTAATACATCACTGATCCATGACAAAGACACATCTATATCTTAAACAAGATCTCAGATTTTTCATGTCTCAACCCTTCAAGGTTCTACACGTTATTATTCCGTCACAAATCTGGACTCAAACAACATATACTAAAATCTAAAACATGGTGAACAATCTCAGCTTCACTTCTGTTTGTGTGTGGTTCTCAAAACGCTTAGACCATACAAGATCTATACACACAAGCAGTTTACATCACAGATGTCACTTTACACAACTTTTGTTTGTTGTTCGAAAATCAAAACAAGATTAAAACAAGATTGTTTTATCTTGTTTTTATTTCGGTGGAAACAATAACAAGAATCAAAGTAAAAGCTGCCCGTGTACTTCCGTCTCTAGCCATCCCTGTGGCCTCGTCATGTGCCTCGTACCATCCCTGTGGTGAGGTCTTGATGATTATCCAAATGGAGAGACACATTCGTTTTGATTGTGCATTAAGTTGGATTGATATATGAACTTTTGATATTTTTTTGTGTCGACTGATTTGGAAGAGATGGAAAAATGATGGGGGCCGGACTGTTTGTGATGTTCTTAGGGTTTGTTGAGTGGCATTTTAGGGTTTGAGAAAATTTTGTGTGGTTGGTGTGTGATAAAAACGGGCGTAATATTAGGGAAAGTGTATGAGTATGGCTTATATACTCCCATATTATTAGGGTTGTGATGCTTAACAGACATGTGCATGGGCTTGGTATTTTTTTTTGGGTCGTGTATCCTTGGAATGAACATTGGGCCGAGAGTTAGGGTGACATAAGGATGGACCGATCACATTCTTTTGTTACTGATCAAGCACTCTCATTTGTGATATGTGATCTCGATGATATGTGGTACTTTTTGATTTAAGATATGTGAGCCGAAAGTTTTGGATACGTGATCTCAATGATGTATTCTCATTTGCAACTAGTCGAATATGAATTAATTGAGTGATCAAATGTGATAAATGATGAACCATGTGATTAATGGTACTAATTTTGGAACGGGTTATGACTTTTGGGCCTCGGTTCTAATCGATTGTATCAGATACTCGTTGAATCATACTCTTAACGAAAATCTATGGTGTGAAATGGGCTTTATAATTCGGATATAATACATGTGTTGGTGCCATGTCTTTGGATTTTAGGAAAACATGAATTTTAAAGATACATTAATTCCGGATGGGTTTTTATGATCAGGTGTGCTTATGTTAAAAGTGGGCTTATCGTGGATCTAGTGTAAGTTTTGTATGACAATGAGAATTGTGATAATGCGTTTTGATGGTATGAAGTTTCTTTTTGACTTCTTGAATTAAGAAATTTGACACGACAAGATTTGCAATTGATGGGATTTATGAGATTTGTCGATGAGAGTGGGTATGTTGATGAGTTTTGTTATGAGGTTTGATACTTTGGTTTATGCATTCTCACGGAGTATTGTATGTCACGGCTTGAATTGATTGTTTAACAAAGTTGACTACGGGGTTATTTGACGGTATTTCATATTTGGATTTGAAGTGAGGCTTTCCAAGCTGCTTACTTATTTTCATCTTCTTTCTTTCTACCCTTCCGCATGAAGATGACTTGTTCGAGCATTTATAGAGTGTGATAAAGACTTGGCTATTTAGTTACGCTTTGTGATTCTTTCTCGCTCAACCCACAACGTAACTATCACTTGATGTCTCACACAGTTGAGAATGTCAAGAGGTTTTGTACATTGGGTACACGCGCTTTTTCACGAAGATTAGTACAAGTTTAAGTAACAACTGGGAATTTTACTTCATGCTCAAGTTTGGCATATCGGATCTACTTCTCCATGTTGTCATTGCAATAGCCGACATATTGCGTGAATGATGTGTTTTCTAAAGTGTTTATTGGATGATTGATGATATTGATGATGTTTGGAGTAAGAATCGTTGATGAACCGCTGCATGTTCCCCTAAAACAGATATTCAACGAAACCAAAGTTGTCATTACACCTTCAAGCTAACATTGTTTACGGTTTTGTCTTGATTTTGTAAAATCCCATGAAAGAATCTATTTCTCGGTTTAAATCATAGACATGTAAAATCCCGTGACAATGGAATCATTCATGGTAATTGTAAAGTGCATTTTCGGATCTATCATACGGTTTATTCTTGGTTTTGTAAAATCCCGCGAAAGAAACTATTTCCCGGTTTAAACTATAGAATTGTAAAATCCGTGATGATGGAACCATCACGGAGAAAGGGAAAGTGTAATTCGGATCTTTTCGATGTTGGTGCTACAATGTCTTCTTCAAAGAAGGGATAAAGAGTGTACTTCATGAATTGGGTGATTACTTGATTTTCGTCATGGTAGTTTGGTTATTACATGGTTTTACGGGTTATGTGCTTTAACCATGGTCGGGATGAAAACCATTATCATAGTTCACTTAAACGTCAAAGGAGGCTAGATGTGAGCTTTTAATCGAAGATGTGACAACGGGGTTAATTCACTATTATTTATTTGAGGTTGAAGTAAAACATCACGGGCATGTGTACTTAGTATCTGAAGGTATCGGGGATGGATGGATGAAGATTCTTCAAGATCCTTGTTCGAGCTTATTATCAAAAACTAAGACTTGGAAATCTAGTTATTTTGGGTGACTTTTTCCTTTTCTTTTTTCCATTTGGGGGAATTGGTATCTTACCACCTCAAAATTACTATCACTTTAAGGAGTTACGTTGTAGTGCTCAGTGTCACATTCAATTGTGGATTTTCAAGAGGTGATGTACGTCTTATACTTGATGGTTGGTTGGATGAAGAGTATAGAGTACTTAGAGATTCAATGGACGATGAAGTCTCGGCACCGCTCTTTGTTACATATGTGCAAGTTTAAGTCACGAGTTCGGGTTGTTTTACTTCAGGGTCAAATTCATCATATTGGGTTTTCTCCATCACCGTTACGAAAAAGAGCCTACCGAATGATAATGGGGTTGATTACAAGTTTTGCCAAGAGAGTCGAAAGAGAGAGATAATGACGATGAACACAACAGTTCATGCCTCGTACTCTAAAGAAAAGAAAAGTGTACGTTCAGGCGCTTTATCTTCTCAAGAGAAATCTTCTTAATATGACCATTCTCATCAACATGCTTCATGCTTTTTCCATGCGCTTACCATCAAGTGAACTGGACTCATCGTTGATTGTTTTCTTATTCCACTTGCTCAACTATAATGAAGATGGCGACATCATGTGCTAATTTTGCGGGGAGAAGTGTGAATAAATGCATTTGGAAGATTTTACTTACTTAATCAAGAATGGCAACTCCATATGCAATTCTTGAGGGGAGAAGAAGTATGATAACCCTACATGGTTGATTGATTTACGAGAATAAATGGTCAACGGCTCCAAACTCATGTAAGAACCGAGCTTCTTCTTATCGGGTCATCTTTACATGGAGTTTCTTTTAAGAGCCGTTGGTTGACATCTTCATACTGGTGATGAGTTTAATTACAAAGTGCTTCTAGTTCTTTGGTGATTTCTTTGATGAACATCTTCGTTCTTGTTTGATTGGGAGGATTTGAGTTAAGGAATTTGCTATTTGTAAGTTAACGGAATGCATTTGGTGAGTTGAAGATGTTGACTTTCTATTCCCAAATGGACAATCTTGAAGAAGGTCGAGTCTACATCTGTTCTACATTTTATGATGCATGTTAGAAGACTAAAGACTAGTTACATTTAAATATCTAAAGACTTCTTCTTAATCCGGCATTTATCAAATGAGTTGTCGGTTTAGGGAGAGCACCAATTGGGGAGAGTGAAGCCAATGTTAATCCCTAATTATATTTGCTCACAATATTCTTCAAGAAGTTGATTCTCACAAAGATTAAAAGTGGTCTTCTCAAAAGATTTCATGTATTTGGGTCTAAGATGTTGTCGATTACGAAGTGTCAAAACCAAGAAGGGGAAGGAGACAAGCATCTAAACACGAGTAAACTTGATGAACTTAATACTTCTAAGTGATTGAAGATATCCCGAGAAGACGAAGGTCATTACCGCAGAGAAATTCAATGTTTATCTCATGACGTTTAGTGTTATTATTCCAACTATGTGGGGGAAGAGATGGAAGAGTTAGTTTCGGTGATAAAGAGGTACACAAGTGTGTGATATTTTGATGTTATCACAATCATCGGGAGAGAGATTGTGTACATTGGGATGCTCACCGTTTCACTTGAGGGCTTAATTAGTGATTCGAGATATAATCACTTATTCCGGTGTTGACATCCGCAGAGATTATCACTCATGAGATAATCGATGATTCGCCCGCTTCTTCAATGTTATCGGTTATTCTCTCTTTGGGCATTCGGTACCGGGTTCTTGAGCTTCATACACTTTCTTGTGGGGAGAAAAGTATACATCAAGGTTATTCTTTGGCTATCGGACTTAATCTGCTACTTCGATGTATAAGTTTCTCTATCTTCGGGTATATGTGTATTCGGGTTCATGAGCTCTAGTCTAAGAGACCAACTACATCAATTCAACTACGTGGGAAGTGGTCTCTTGAAACCTTTCGGAATAGATTACTTCAGACATCAGTGGAAAAGGAATTTGAGAAGAGGTATTCAAATGTGGGATGATACGTTGCTGTTCTTCTTCTTGATGATATAACCCCGAATGGAGATCCTCGATTATCGTTCTTAAAAGGAGCAGAATTTATGATAATGGTGTGCTTCTTTGTGCACTGCTAAGGCAAGCTTGAAATAGAGCTTGAATCTGCTCATCTAATGGATTTTCGGTTTGGGGGAAGTCGCCAAAGTCTTTTTTCTCAAAGGCTCATGTTCTATCTTCTATTCGGAGCCTCGGAAGCTTTGATGGTGGAAGTTTAAGAGATGACGAATTCTATCTTCTACAACGTGCTGCTCGATATCCATATCTCGGTACTCATATCATCATCTTTCTTAAACTATATCATCTACTCTATCTTTGTATATATTTTTTTAAAAACAAAATACAAAATTATAAAACCAGTAAAACAAAATAGAAAATTATAAAACCATCAAAAATCCATAAAAATCAGAAAATTTCAAAAATACCAAAAATATGTTTTCTCAAGACATGTCTTCGGGTATCGATAACATCTGCGGTCTTAGAAATGTCATTCAATAATGGCACGGGACCATAGATGAAGTTCAACCAGAGGTGTAAATATTAAAACATGTCTCAAAATATGGCTTACAGATTATTTGATCAGAACCCGCTTCAAAAATGGCTTGCGGTCACTTCAGACTGTGACCGATTTAAACTATGGTTTGCTATTATTTTATAGCAACCCGTTTTTCAAAAAGGAAAGTGCTACACTTAAACGATTTTCACAAAATTCAAGCACTTATCCTAAAACAAAATGAGGAAAGTATGTCAAGGATCTGTGTTTTACTCAAATATTTTTCCTTCAAAATTCTTCTAAAAATATTTGTTTTAACTAAATGGTGGTAAATGCGTTGCTTGAAAAACAATCGAGATCAGAATGTTCATAATTTGAAAACTCAATCAATGACTTCAACGCTTTTAAATTTTTCGTAAAATGAGTCATTGATTATGGGGAGAATGTTCTTCAAATTTACATCATCTAACGGCTTTCTTAATTATCCCACGTGCTTAATTAAGAATGATATTTGCCTATGTCGAAGGACTAGGAATTTAGGATATGATTGTTAGGATTAGATGATTAGAGTTTGATGAACACATAATTCCCATGCCATATATGGATTGACTTTTATTAGTCGACATCGTTTGGGTGATGTCGACCACCATATATCTGTTTGTGTCCACTAACATATGCGAGATATCATGGTATAAAAGAATGTTCCCGATCCGGATCCCACTAATGAAGATGATTGGATCTTTGAAAGGAAAGGGTAACTATATCTTGGGTCGACAAAAGAAGAAACGGAGCTTAATCAGATCTCTCCATGGATAGTTGGCACGATAGATGCAACTTCAGAGGTCTCACTGCATCTGCAGACGGTTTTCTTTCATCCTTTCAGCAACAACAGAAGCAGCTTATGATTTTATCCACCTAACGTATCTCTGTACAGGATTTATAGTGATGTTACCATGTTCGTATGGTAGATAAATATTGTTTTTGAAAATAAATTGGACTAAAATTTGAAAATTACCGGACTTCATTTTTTAAACATAAGTCACTCAATCATCGACTATGGTCATCGATTGAGGGGGAGGATTTAAATTAAAATATTTTCAATCAATATTTCATCAAAAGTCCGTTTATACGATTATATGTGGTTATCTAAAGATTTAATGTTATGTCATGGTATGATTTTCTTTAAAACTCAAAGATCTTTCAAATGAAATTTTTTACATTTTGTTTGATTGTGAAATTATTTCTTTTACCTAAAGATCTCTTAAAAATTAGCATACCTGACATTAACAATCTTTAATTGTCTAAATCTTTTCCGCTATCAGAATAAAATTAATCTGGACACATTTTCTTGCCATATTTAGTAAACCTATTTAAATCATTTGAGATCCAAAATCTCAAAGGATTGGATATTTTTGATCGGGGGAGAAAATGTGATTTAAATATGAAATCTGATAACAAGTGATCGTTTTGACTTAAAAAGTGCAGTCGCTCTCCCATATGTGCTAAAACACTTTGAATCACGGCACATATGAGGGGAGCACTTCTAAAAGTTAAACTATCAAGCTACAAAGGTTTCAACGTTTTATCATATGTACCTTGATTGAGTTTGAAATGGTTTCTCAATGGCTTTTGTGATCGTGGTTGTGCTTCAAAAGAACTCTTTCCTCTATGTGATAAAATGATTTCGAAAATCCTATGCACATATTGAGGGGGAGAATTTACCAAAGAAAATCAAATGGCTTTTTCCATGGAAATTGTGATCAAGAATATATTTCAAAGAACTCTTGCCTCCATGTGCTAAATAATTTCAAAATCTTATGCACATGTTGAGGGGGAGCATTTCTAAATGATCAAAACAATTAAGGTACAAAATGCTTTGATATTATATCACAAGTACCTTGATTGATTTTCAAATGATTTTTCAATTGGTTTCACGGAAGAATGTACTGTACCAAAAGACCGACCATTTTACTTTATGTATGGAGTTATAAGGTTGGTGAGGTTAGGTATTAGTTCCCATGATCCGCCAGAGTCGGAGGGATCTACCCAAGGACAATCCACTAGATAGTGTAAAGTTCTTAGGTATGATGAAAAAAGGAGAAAAGTGAGATATGGGAAGAGTGCGGACTGAGATAGAGCTAGAACTGGAATAAACCCAACAAGGTTCTAGTTATGAAGTCTCGGTAATAATCAAGGGGTTGAAGAATGAAAAGAAATGAACGTGAAAAGGGTTAAAAGAAATAGCCTCCAATAATTCAACCTTAGGGCGTAAACCGGTTCAATTCATATGCTACCGGTGGTTACTAAGGTAACACCGGTATTAAAGACAAGACATCATGGACCCGAAGGATGCATCGCACTAAACTTCCCAAGCTACTCAAGTTCCTCTTAAAAGGGCTTGTTTCATTCTCACGGGGAACCTACATAATCTATCAAATTTCTCTTAGAGATTGAAGAAAGAGACCCTCTCCCTAGTCTCCGGCATAGGAACCAAATATGCACGATTGAGTCTAGAGCCAAGAGATCATCCACAATATCTCGTTAGGATACAAAATTAATGATGACTTGCTGTTTCACACAATGTGGAAAGTAAGTATATATTGAGAGTCCTACGCATTATCCTTGTGGTATTGCCAGAACATCCGAGTGATATGTAAATATTCACTATGAAGATGGAAATCCTTCTAGAGCCAACATCAAACAAGCTCTTGGTGGTGACATATGAGATCTTTTCTAAAGATCGAACTTGTGAAAATTGGATAGAAACAATGGGGCGATTCACCGTGAATCAACCTTGGTCCAAGATTGAATTGATTTAATACTTTTGGAAAACCGCTCGATGTGCAAACCTTCTTTCTCTAGCACGTCGAATGTGTATTCATTTTCAAACATAAAAATATCTCGGTTGAAAATACTCTTGGAAAAACCGTTCGATGTGTAAATCTCTTCTTTCTCTAGCACATCGAATGTGTACTCATTTTCTAATACAAAAGGTATTTTGATTGAAAATTGATCTTTCTCATAAAACCTTCGTCGATTGCAAAACTCTTTCTTCTAAGCAACACGCGATTGTTTTTAAATCATTTTCATCAATCGCTGAATCTCAATTATTTGGTTCACTCACTCCTGTTGTCTTCTTTGAGACGCTCCGGTTTGAGAACAACTAGAACAACTGCGAAACCCCGTCAAGGAGATTCTTAGAATCCTACGATCACGTGCAAGACTTGTACTCGATCAACGAGGAACCGTGGGCGTGTACCTCAATTCAACAAAAGTGATCAAAGACACTTTCGTGTTTTATTGCTAATCGTTGTTTGCGGTACATTTGGACGGTTGCACTGTTGATCGTTATTGGGGAGTCAATTCACACCGATGTTCACAAAGATCCACACTTAATTAAAGAAATCATGATCGGTTCATATCTACATAACCCGGTTCGATATTTTTATACTATTCTTCTATTACGCTGTCGCAAATATCATGAACCAAGAAAGCTTCCGCACTACGATGGAAAGATGTCATGATCCAAAAGTGTGAGCATGTCGGTCCTAAAGCCACAACAACACATGATGGCAACACAAAAGGGTGATCCGAGATTTATCGTGGTCGATGATCTAAATGAAAGCTCAAGATCATCAAAGATGTGGATCGATTAAAGGCCTCCACTAAAAGTACAAAACTATGCGGACTTTAAAGAATCGCTACTAATGCACAAAGATTATGGATTTGAAGAATTGAAGTCTACGAGCTCAAGAACGAAGTCAAGAATAGAATGCTAGGATTCAAAATGTAAATCATGGGGTGACCTCCTTAGGGAGATTGTTAGAATTGGAAATTCCATGTTAAAGTGTCACCACCCCAATTAAGGTCTAGCATATGTTAGCTCGTAGAAGTGTCATTATTTACGTTATTTAGTAGTTAAATAGTTAGTTTGTAGCGTAGTTTAGTTTAGTG
This sequence comes from Chrysanthemum lavandulifolium, assembly GCA_022545495.1. Taxonomy (NCBI): domain Eukaryota; kingdom Viridiplantae; phylum Streptophyta; class Magnoliopsida; order Asterales; family Asteraceae; genus Chrysanthemum; species Chrysanthemum lavandulifolium. The sequence continues at coordinate 73,909,099 of CM040241.1, read as the reverse complement.
TAACACCGTGGAGGAAGGACGGGTCTTTACCCATCAGTATGCACGATCCACGATCCGGCTGTGAGGACGATAAGTTGTAATTATAAATACCCCTTCCATCCATGGAAGGGTGGTGCTTCTCAATCTAATATATCATTTGTTTTAAACCAAGTCTCTACCAAGAACACCCTCTCTTTCTTTCTCTCTCTAAAACATGGCTTTCTTGTATCACCACCATCCAAGACCACCCGAATCATCAAACACAATAATATTAAGATCCTAACATGTTCTCTGTCTTAATTCTCTCTGATTTGTGTATTCGTTTAATTAAGAAAATACTTTGAGCGTTGAGTGTTTGATGACTTGATGTTGTGAGAGACTGCATCCATTTAAGGGGACAATCTAAAATTTCTTTTGTGTGTTTGTTTGCACCTGTTTGAGTGCTACAGTGTTTTTTTTTGAGAAAATATATATACTTCTTATGAATAGTAACGTTGTCATTATTTTATTTTTCTACAAAGTTCTGCTTTTACCAAATCCCATCTTATTCTTGAATCTTCTTGATCCATCCATCCAAACACACACACGCATACGCTTTGATCTCCAAACAAACCGAGATCAGATTCCATAAACATATATGTAAGTGATTCACTTTTTATTATTTTATTTTTTTTACAAATTAGGGTTCCGTTAATTTGGGGTTTTTTTTTGTCGCTATTGATTTTTAGGGGTATCATTTGATTATGTCGATCAGATTCCATAAACATATATGTAAGTGATTCACTTTTTATTATTTAACTTTTTTTACAAATTAGGGTTCCGTTAATCGGGTATAAATTATTGTGACATAAAATTTCGATGTAGGGATAGGCCTACTGATGAGCATAGCTGTGGGGTCAGATTTGTGCGTTATTGTTTGTGCTACAATGGGGTTGACGGTGATCTAAAGGAGCCCAATCTATATAATGATACTGGAAGAGTGGGAGTTGGCGGTATGTGGATGATTTCCAGTGGTCAGGTATCCTTTTCCTGCTTATTTTAGTATTTCTTTTTCCTGTTTATGTCTTCTTTGCATCGTTTAACATTGCATCGAAAAATGTGTGCGTAAGACACTTTTTAATTGGGGGTGTTTGGGTATTTTTTCAAAATTTTATTATTTTGAAATTAAGGTTCCGTCATGATTTACAGTTTTTTTTTTTATATTTTTTCCTGGGTAATCTTTCGCACTTTTAGCATATAGTTAATTGATTGTAATGATTTTGATATTCATTCGTGTTTGTTGTTAGGTCGCTTAGGTTTTGCCGCCTAATTTTTCTTGGTGACGATGTGGTTTGAGTTAGGATCATGGGGACAAAGGTAAAATTAGCGTTATGTTTTAATTTCGTTTCTTTGTTAATTTTGTATTTATTTATTTATGTTGAACCTAAGACCTTGATAGATCTTTGAGCACTCGTGGATCGTTAGTAATGCTTATGTAATCACAAACACACTAATAGACAGTCTCTGTTACTTGTATTATAGAGCGGAAATTAAACACAAGTAAGAACAATAATAACTAAGAATACTTTGATCCTCTATGGATCTTTTAATATAACTAAAACTTGTTTTTCAAAAACGTACATCATTCATACTAAGGTGTTCCTTTTATGGATAAGGAACCCTAAACTGTTTCCCAAGAAACGTATAATCATAAAACTAAATAAGATACACATTATTACTTCCTAATAAAGCTCATGCATATCCAAACTAACTCTAAAATACACGGAATATCTATCTCCGCAGAAACAAACTACAGCTTTTACTACTTCCGCAGAATCATGTCTTCAGCAGATTCCACAACTTCATGAGAATCCATCAGATTCTTCAAGAGAATTCGTACTTAGTAGAATTCCCAACAATCCTCCCTAATCTTGAATTTGACATGGTTAAGTTCAAGATTCTTGATAGATCTTTAACACTTGTAACAAGAGGATTGTATTCGAACATCAAGAAAGAACCAAAACACTCACATCTCTATGATGACCAAACTTTTGAAACCCGGATCTTTGCAAAGAACAAATGACAAAATGTACATCAAAACATATTAGTTTCATACTATTCTCATCACATCCGGTGTGTTAACTCCTCGAGAGGTGAATCATTGAAAACAATGGATTGGATGTCTCTTTACCAATAGCCATTACTACTGGAGTAGCCAAATGTTTAAGTTCGAAAACTATGGTACACAGATAACCATCGATTTTTAGGAAATCAGCAGCTATAAACGGATTTGAGATGTCTTTACCTATAGCCGTTTGCTCATGACTAGTCAATTCTTAGGGGAAAGAATCACCTTTGGTGAATTGAGAACCCAATATGGTATTCCACTGCCTTTACCACAAGCCATATACTTATGGGCTAGCCAATTCTTGGATTCCAAAAGGAATAAGCCATGGTGAATTGATGACCATACAACCCTCAAAGAATTAAGCATGGGTGAGTGCAGACCCTATGATTTTGAGCAAACCATTACAGTTTATCAACATATTTGATGTGTCTTTACCAAAGTGTACCCTTTGGACTAGCCAACTCTTTGATGTACACAAGGCACGGTGGTGAGTTGATACCCATCAATAGAGTAATTTACAACAAACCCGCAAGAAAAGTGAGACAAACAAAGAATATACAAATTAGTTTTTTATTTTTATTTTTTTATTATTTTTTTAACTAAGAAACAAAGAAAGAAAGAAATAATACAAGATACCGTAATCAAGAAGATGCTTGATGTTGCGGTTTGAGTCTTAATCAATCCAATCAATTATTCAAGATGGAGCATATCATTCCCATCGGATCGGGAGGAACTTCCAATTTCTTCCTAAGCATTCGTTGCATCAATTTCACAGACAAAGGATAAAGCCTATCAGAAAACATACACACATCCATCCCATACGTTGTCTCCACAACATGCACACTTGGGATAGGATAAAATCTCCAAGTCTCAACCTTCCACTTATGTGAATTCTTCTAAATTGAATACGCTTTACCATTTGGAGATTGAGAGTCAAAAAGAACTTAAAGATCTCCCAATAAGTACAACCCATAACCTTGGGGAGTATGATTATCATAATACTGTGTGACAAGACCATGAAGACTATGGTACACAGAGTCAATTCTTAGGGGAAAGAATCACCTTTGGTGAATTGAGAACCCAATATGGTATTCCACTGCCTTTACCACAAGCCACATACTTGTGGGCTAGCCAATTCTTGGATTCCAAAAAGGAATAAGCCATGGTGAATTGATGACCATACAACCCTCAAGAATTAAGCATGGGTGAGTTGCAGCACCTATGATTTTGAGCAAACCATTACAAATTATCAACATATTTGATGTGTCTTTACCAAAGCTGCACTTTGGACTAGCCAACTCTTTGATGTACACAAGGCACGGTGGTGAGTTGATACCCATCAATAGAGTAATTTACAACAAACCCGCAAGAAAAGTGAGACAAACAAAGAATATACAATTTAGTTTTTTTTTTTTTTTTTTTTTTTTTTTTTTTAACTAAGAAACAAAGAAAGAAAGAAATAATACAAGATACCGTAATCAAGAAGATGCTTGATGTTGCGGTTTAGTCTTAATCAATCCAATCAATTGTTCAAGATGGAGCATATCATTCCCATCGGATCAGGAGGAACTTCCAATTTCTTCCTAAGCATTCATTGCATCAATTTCATAGACAAAGGATAAAGCCTATCAGAAAACATACACACATCCATCCCACACGTTGTCTCCACAACATGCACACTTGGGATAGGATAAAATCTCGAAGTCTCAACCTTCCACTTATGTGAATCCTTCCAAATTGAATACCCTTCACCATTTGGAGATTTAGAGTCAAAAGAACTTGAAGATCTCCCAATAAGTACAACCTGTAACCTTGGGAAGTATGATTATCATAATACTGTGACAAGTCCATGAAGAGTAATCAAATCTTTCCTATCCGCCATATAAAGTATGTCTCTTAAGAAAGTAAACGCATAGAAGAGTTATCCAACCTATAGATGGTGTTAAGTTGTCCATCACCAATGTCCGTAGTCAACACACCATGAGACCCTCAAGAAAAGTTTCGAAGATCCTCTTTAATGAATGATGACTCAAAGACCTTTAGATCCAAATACTTAGAAGAACCACCCTTGTGAGATTTATGAACTCTAGAGCCCCGTGTCCCAACTAATCGCAGATCTCCTAATGGCAATGTGTCTCCTTTGAGACATCCTTTTCCTTCTACCGGTATATAAATGCCCATAGAAATAGAAGAGGTACCTTCTCGGATGTACTGAGGCATCTTGAGAGAGACGAAGGAATTGGAACAGACCACCCACAACATATAACTTATCAAGCTCTTCTCTTGTCTGTTTAGCTTTAGCAGCTTCTTGTTCAACTCTCCTGACCATATCTGCTCCTTCTTGTTCAGCAGATGCAGAAGAAGGAATAGTATCACGCTCAATAGTGCTAGGAGCCCCCTGTGGATCCATAGATGTATCAGCAGTACTGGGTGAAGCTTCAGAAGAAAAAACAAGAGGTTCAGCAGATGATACTTGTCAGAAGATTATACACCTTCAGTACATTCCTCAAGAGAAACAAACATGAGAGCTTTTTGTGCTCTATCATCATCAAAAGAATCCACAATCTCAATAGTCTTTGATCTTTTGGCTTTGGGAGCATCCGTACCACCAGCAATCCTCTTCAATTTAGAAGGTGGAGTAATATGCTTCATAATCTTATGATACATATTAGTCAAATCAAAATCAGATAAAGCCCAAACTTGCTTCTTTGTCAAACCAGACTGATAGAGAGTAGTACTTTGGTTATATACTACATTCCTCATATATGTTTGCTTCTGAGCTACACTTGGTGGTCTCTCCCTCTTAGCTTGAGCCTTTTGTGCAGCAATGGCTTTTCTCTTTACAGCTACAGCTAGCTTCTTTTGTTTTCCAAGAGCAATCATTTGTGCAGCAAAGTTCTCTCTATCAAAATCAGCTCCTAAAATGCTCTGAGCAAGGGTAGGATTTGAAGCAGCTTGAAGAGTATAAGAATCCCATTGCTCATCAGTAAAATTAATGGATTGTGCATCCAATTCTCTTTGTCTTTTAGGAGGCAAATTGGTAGTAAACTAATCTGAAAGCTGTTGTGCCAAAGCTTGACTCTTCATTAAATCTGCCTATTATGCTAGCATTCTTGCTTGCTCTAGCCTTTCCTGTTCACTTACAAGATCTGACCCAAGCTCTTCATCAACCATAACTCCTTTCTCTTTATCAGCAGACTCATGAGCAGAATCATCATGAGGAGTATCAACAATGGGAACTGTGTCAATGTTTTCAGAAGAAACACCCATGGAAGCATCAGGAGTAATATGTTGAGCAGAAGAGTCATCAGCATTAGGATCCAGGTTAAAACTTCTTCCAACAACAAATACTTCATGAGGATCTGCTGAAGGTGGAGGACATGGTTGTTCTTGCATAGAAGAAACTTGACCATGTTCAGAAGCAACATCCACCATTTGAGCATCATCAATACCATGATCATCGCTAGTTGCAACATTGGAAACACTCGCACCTTTGAAGATTCAAGGAAATCCTTGCTCAAATCGCCTTCTTCTTCTTCTAGTAAACATAATAGGTTCTTTTTGCTTTGAGGATTCAAAGAACAATTAGAGAAGAAGCATGAGTCTTCGAGCAACATCACCAAGATTTCAAGTGAATCCAAATGAGTATCATCTTGCTCTTCATCAAGTAACCACAAACTTCCTTTTCTTGCTTAGCCCAATTTGTTCCTCTAACTCCCGAATCTTCTCTTCAACCCCACAATCTCACCACCAAGTGAAGATTTAGTCTCAACAAGTTCCTTTCTCGAGATCAACAACCTCTTTCACATATTGCTCAAGAAAGCATATCATGCATGGGTGTAATAGGTCCTCGGCTCCACCAAGCATTGCTCGGTGGTAATGGGAGCTTCATTGGGCCTTTCAGGAGAAATATGGACATGCTCAAGAATAGGAGAGCCTTCAGCAAATGGCTCTCTAACTGGACTAGGTGTGGTGATGTGCCCGGTTGGTGCAAGTTTTAAATTTATAAAAGGTGAATTACCAATATTACCAATAACACATACGAGCAAGTATACTCGTCCGTTATAGCAAGATTATGAAGGTAAGTCGGGATCGTCATAGGATTTGAGTGAATCAAAGCACAAGTTTGAATTAACGGAGTCTATCCAAAACATATAAAAAGCAAATAGATATAATGAAATTCGGATGATTAAAAACTACACTTGCTTAAACTAGTTTCATATCATAGATTAATGTGATTGTGTTAACCTCTTAACATGTTGGTTGTGATAATTAGTTGAAAACTAATCTATTGTTCTTACAAGTTAAACCTTCATCAAGATTTTAGTTTATAAAAACAAGCATTAAGTTTAACCAATCAATTCAAGATCAATTCAAGTTTCATAAGTCTATATACATAAACTTAAACACAAAAACATCCACTTGTTCATCAAATTGCTTAAGAAATGGTCAATACAAAAGGTAACCGATCATAGACAAAAGGCTACAATTGATTCTCAACAACTAATCTTACGGCCATTTAGATGTTTCCAACCAATCCAATTTGATAATCAAAAGCGTTTCTATTACAACCACACCTTAGTTCCTTTGTATAATCAAGAATAATGGGTAAAACAATCATCCATAGACAAAATGATTATGACTAGTTGAATAACAATAAGTCCTTTCGCCACAACGATTACTATCAATTAGCCAAACTTGATTAACAAATGTCACTATGAAACTTTAGCACAATTGGATCTTAGAATCAACTTGAAATTGAATTAAAACATGTTAACACAATCACTAACTAATCACATGATAATTAACATCATTTAAGCAAGTGCATAAAGAAACTAGCCACTCATAGCAAACATGAACATAAACTCAGAACTTTGAACATTAGAAAACATGATTAAAAAGTCCTACAATGCTTGGAATAAGATTACAAATGGTGTAGTAATGATTCCCAAAGTATTGAGGTGGACTTCTTGGTGATTTGTCCTCCAAATGGTGAACTTCTGGATCTCCAAACTTCTCTGGACTTCTAAGGACAAATTTTGAGAGCTTAAAGCTTTGTTTGATGAGTAAAGAGATTTGTATTATATGTTGTGTCTCTAATGCTTACAATTAGCCTCTATTTATACTAATTCCAAGGCCTAGGGTATTAAATGCTGAACTTGGCCACCAAGGAGTGAGGAAGGGACTAGAATACACCAAGAGAAGGACCTAGAATCGTTTGGATGCAAAGGGAAGCTTAGTGATGAAGATTTGCAATCGCAGCTTCTCCAACCGGATCGGTCATACGACCAACCGATCCGCCGGTCTTCAATAACAATCGCCAACCGATCCGGTTGCGGGTTGCACCGATCGGTGGCGATGGTAAAAACATTGATTCGGTTTTCCAACCGATCCGGTTGCGGTTGTAACCGGATCCGGTTGATCTTCCGAGATACTGAAACTTGATCTTTCCTTTACTATGTCTTGTAGAACTCTGTTCTTCAATCACTAAGGTCTTCAAAGGTCCTTGAGATACTGATTTAGTCTTATTGAAATGGGAATCTTCGTTTAGCTGAACATTTCTTTATTTTCCTCCATTTCCCTGCACTTGGTTATAAACACTAGACAAACATCTATTGATATGTTTAAGTACTATAATCACGCAAATATAACCAAATAACAGATATAAAAGTACACATAACGCTACTAAAAACATGCACAATCTGAGCGTTATCAAATTCCCCCACACTTAAACTTTGCTTGCCCTCAAGCAAATCTAGGAAAAACATCCACTGGTGCAAGATCGTGATTATCAAAAATGTTATGCAAATCAACCGAGTATAAATACAAGAGAGGATTCATCAATTATGCTTTATAAAGGTGAAACATCAAGATGTTTGACAATATCCAATGATTTTCTTGCATGATAAAACATTTTAGAACACCTCACGAAAAAGGAACGAAATATAATTCACTCAATCACTCATTTTTAGTGGAGTAACAAGATAAATCACACTCATTGCTCAGTCATGATTAGATTATTACCATAAGCTTGTACAAGAAACAAAACTCCACCGACGTGGCGTGAGCACCAAGTAAAAGCATCTAAAGAGGGCTTTTATTCGGGTTATAATGATATGCCTAAGGGTTAAGGGTATGGATAAGGCATGGGAATGTTTATGAAATTGGTGTTAAAATAAAAATGAAATCAAGTCTAATACCCATGTTGCTAGTTACCAAACATTCCACGAACCAAATAAACGATTATAGCTTTGCTTTCTTCTTTTCCACTTTCCACAGCTTTTCGCTTTGCCATGACAATTATTCTTCGATCATAGCTCATTGGCTTTTATTTTCATACTTTCAACAATATATATATATATATATATATATATATATATATATATATATATATATATATATATATATATATATATATATATATATATATATATATATATATATATATTTAACATAACATAACGCATGGCTCAATCAATCTCATAGGATGTGGTACTCATAATCATTTGAACAATCTTTACTTTCGGTGACTAGCAACCAACTCGTTAGACATTGATACGGATAGGCTAAGGTTTAAAGTGTAAATTTTTTTGTATTTTCGGTGAAGCAAAATGAAAAGAATGGCTCGTAAGGTGTAACTAGGGGTATCTAGTGCTAAAATGAGCACTACAAATGGGTCCTTGTGGGTGGTTAACTAACCAATGAGGCTAGCTAATATATCATTAGATGTAAAATGGAAGGCCATTTGGGTTAAATCCTAAGGTGCCTCTTTATCACACAAATTCACTTATATCGCATTTAATGCAATCTCACTGCGGTATGGTAATGATTTACAAGCACAAGTTCTAGAATAAATAAAATCACCGCACACTCATAGCAAAAGATCCAAGCATAAAAGATGTATGCTAATAAGAAATAGGCTCAATTCCTCACAATTTAGTGGAAAGGGTATAAAATGTGCTAGCAAATGTTTATCGATCCCGTAATGGATTGCAATAGTAATCGGAACACATCTCAAGTTTCAAATATTACTAGTTTTACCAAAGGAATGATCCAGTTATTCTAATAGATAATCCTAAAAGTGTGAAAACAACTAGATCACAAGGGCAAACAAAATTTTTAAATTTAAGCATGAAAACTCTAATTTTTCCTATTCACCCCCCCACACTTAAGTTAGACATTTCCCTCAATGAAAAACGAACTTCAAAGTATAGAAATAGGGAAAATAGAGATGAAACCAGATATGCCAACGAGTTTATCAGCTTAAAATTCTTCTTCACTCTCGGCCTTCACTTGAGAAATCTTCACCTGCACACAATGTTATAAACAAACAAAAGGTTTTATTAAAAGGTAGGCACCCCCCCACACTTAAGTTCAAACCGAAGGTTAAGACTTTGGGGAGTGACCATCGAAAATCAAAACACACGGGTTGCCTCCCGAGAAGCGCTTGTTTTATTATCGAGTCATCACCGAATCGAGCCTTCCCGACTTATTTAATGCAAGGGCAGCTTTGAACATTTTGTAAAGTTCGGGATGTACATGAATTCTTCACCAAGAGCTTCAATATCGTCCTGCATTTAACTTAGCGAGATGGTTTCCAAGGAACAGTTGTGGGATTCTTCATGGTAATGGTGCTACAAAGGTGATAGTTTCAATTCATTCTCATGGTGTCGACAGACACCGTCAGAATCGAAACTTCTTCGCTTGCTCCTTGTCGTAATATAACTTGATTCGGTGTCCATTAACAATGAAACTTCCACCTTGTTTGTTATAGAGTTCGACATACCGGATGGATATCCATGTTTAACGACATATGGTCCAAACCATTTTGGTTGTAACTTAGAGCTTTGAATTTGAATTTCATGTTAAAAAGCGAACTTTATCTCAAGCTTTGAATTCTTTTCAATTCACAACTTTTATCGTGATAAGCTTTTGTTCTGGCTTTATACAGTTTGGAGTTTTCATAAGCTTGGAGTCTTAATTCATCGAGTTCGTGCAATTGCAGGAATCTTTTCTCTCCAGCTATTTTGAGATCGGTGTTACAATGTCTGAGTGCCCAATAAGCACGATGTTCAACTTCGAACGGCAAATGACAAGTCTTCCCATACAAGAGTCTGTAAGGAGTTGTGCCAATTGGTGTTTTATAAGCCGTACGAAATGCCCACAGAGCATCGTCAAGTTTTCTTGCCCACAATGAAGGATTGTCCTTCACTGTTTTTTCTAGTATTCTTTTGAGAGCTCGCTGGTATTTTCGACTTGACCCCGGTTTGTGGATGATAGGTTGTTGCAAATCGATGATGAACTCCATATCTTTCATGGTTTTCTATTTGTTGATTGCGTAAATGAGTTCCTCGATCGCTTATTAGTGCCTTGGGAATTCCATAACGAGCTAAAAGCTTTTGAGAAAATTAACGACTACACGAGCATCGCTTGTTGGTAAAGCTTGACTCGCCCATTTAGACACATAATCTATAGCAACGAGAATGTATTCGAATTTGTGGGATTTAGGGAAGGGTCCCATGAAATCTATTCCCAAATATCGAATATTTCACACACTTGAATGCTTGTTAATGGCATTTCATCTCTCCGAGAGATTGGTGGTTCTTTGACAAGCGTCGAATTTTGAACAAGTGTGTGTGCTTTTTGAATATTGTTGGCAATAGAATCCAAAGATCAAAAATTTCTTAGCTGTGGTGGAAGGACCATAATGTCCCCAATTGGGCCATGATGACATTCGTCAAGAATTTTTAGGTTTCGAACCGTAAACACATCTTCGGATCATCCCATCAGACACATTTTGAAAAGATATGGCTCTTCCCAAAAGTAGTATTTGAGTTCCAAAAGAATTTGCTTCTTTGAGCATGAGTTAGACCTTTTTCGAGAATTCCTCCGCGAGGTAATTCGCAAAGTCAAGAAACCAAGGATCGCCGATTCATCGATGGTCATGAGAGTTTCATCGGAAAATAATCATCGATTTCTTCTTCTTTAATTCCTCAAGATTGGGATTTTCGAGGCGAGATAAGTGATCGCAGCAAGATTCTCTCGCTCCTTTCTTATCTTTGATTTCGATGTCAAATTCTTGGAGTAGTAAAATCCATCGAATAAGACGTGGTTTAGTGTCTTGCTTGGTGAATGATACTGAGCTACCGAATGATCGATAAAACGATCGCTTTCGAGCACGAGGTATGATCCGAATTTGTCGAATGCAAAACGACGCCAATAATTTTTTTTGATGACGGTATAATTTTGTCGGGCACTATTCGGTGTCTTGCTAGCAAAATATATAGGCCGAAAATGTTTTCCTTCGTGTTGACCTAAGACACCCAACAAAGAAAATCGCTATGTCCGCATTATAAGTTCAAGGTAGTGACCAATTAGGTGAGACCATGATCGAGCATTAGTAAGTTGAGATTTCGGTGTTTCAAAGCTTTTATGCAATCAACATTGAAGTCAAAGATAGATTCTTTCTCAAGAAGTTTCGTCATTGGATGATATATTTTGGAAAAATCTTTGATGAATCGGCGGTAAAACCAAGATGTCCTAAAAACTTCTAACGGCTTTGAAGTTAGTTGGTGGTGGAAGTTTTGAGATTACATCGACCTTTGCCTTGTCTACTTCCATTCCGCACTGGATATTTTGTGGCCAAGCACAATTCCTTCGTTACCATAAAGTGGCAATTCTCCCGCTTGAGAACAAGATGTGCAACAGCATCTTTCGAGCATTTTATCGAGATTAGAAAGACAAGCTTCAAATGAGTCTCCAAAGATCGAAAAATCATCCATGAAAACTTCCATGGAGGTTTCTAGCATGTCTTGAATATGGCGATCATACACCTCGAAAAGTCGCAGTGCATTGCAAAGACCAAAAGGCATACGCCGATATGCGAGGTTCCAAAAGGACAAGTAAAGGTGGTCTTTTCTTGATCGTTAGGATCGATGGGAATTTGAAATATCCGAAAATCCGTCGAGGAAACAAAAGAATTTATTTCGCTAGTCTTTCAAGCATTTGATCCATGAATGGAAGCGAAAGTGATCCTTTCTCGTGGCTTTGTTTAACTTACGATAGTCAATACAAACGCGCCAACCAAAGGATGCTCTAGTTGGAACTAGTTCATTTCGCTCATTAGTTACAACCGTCATTCCTCCTTTCTTGGGAACACAGTGTACATGGCTTATCCAAGGGCTATCCTCAATTGGGTAAATGATTCCAAAGATCGAGAAGTTTTATGATTTCCTTTTAACAACTTCTTTCATGTTGGGATTGAGTCGACGTTGACGTTCTACCACGTGTTTAATCCTTCTTCAAAATTGATTTTGTCTTTGCAAAATTGGGACTAATTCACGGGATATCGATGTTTTCCAAGCAAAAGCTTGTTTGTGATTTTGAGGACGAAACTAAACTTTCTTTCTCATTATCCTCGAGTAATGAAGATATGACTACTGGAAGAAGAGAGTTTTCCTCCAAATAAGCATATTCAAGATGATATGGGAGAGGTTTGAGTTCGAGATCTGTGGGTGGTTCTTCGACAGAGGATTTAATTCGCATCTCATCATTGAAAGTTATTTCTTCGAAATTTTCTTCCTCTTCCTCAATTTCTTCTTCTTCTGAGTTCTCTCCTTCGAATTCTACTTTCATGAAATCATCAAATTCTTTATCAAAATCTGTTTCATTGATTTTTCGAAGTAGTCATGAATGGATCGGATTCGCTCAAGAATGCATCTAATTCCTCATCGGTGACTTCATCAATAACATCGACGTTAAAACAAGTGTCATCACCGGAATGTGGGTAGCGCATTGCTTTATCGATTAGAAACGTGATTCGATCTTCCCAACCCAAGGTTGAGTTCTTTTCCTTTCACTTTGATGATTGCATCGGTATTTAGGAAAGGTCTTCCTAAAATGAGTGGAACTTTACTATCTTCTTCCATTTCCAAGATCACAAAGTCCACGGAAAATGAATTTACCAACTTGAACAAGCATATTCTCGGCGATTCCCACGTGATATTGATAGGAATGATTTGCCAATCGGATACTCATTTTGTTGGTTTCAGCTGTTGTTGCACAACTTGGAATAGAGTGAATAAGGCATCAAATTGATACTTGCGCCAAGATCGCCAAAGCATCGCATTTAACATTATTCCGAAAGTACATGGAATAAGAAAGCTCCCAAGATCTCCGAGCTTTGTGGGATTTTGTTTTGAACTATAACCGAGCATTCTTCGTTAAGAAAAGTCAGCGATATTTGCTCAAGCTTGCTTTTGTTATTAAGAAGTTCTTTCGTAAATTTCCGTAATTGGGCATTCCGCTATAACATCAACGAGAGGAACATTGAGTCTAACCTCTTTAATTATTTCGATAAACTTCTTATAACGTTCTTCCATCTTTTCTTTCTTAAGGCGTTGAGGATAAGGAATTTTTGGTGTATATGCCTTAACGGATGGAATGTTTTTCTTTGGTGGTTTGAGTTGTGTTTGGTTCCTCGCTTTCATCCTCACTATCAATGGTGACAGAGCATTAGTATTAGGTGGTGGATCGACGAGACCACTTCTTGTGAAGACAAAGATTGATATGCTCATTTCTTGTTTGTGGTGGACTGTGACGCCTTATCATTTGATGGTTTTGGGTTGGATTGAGTGTTACTTGGCAATGAACCGATGGTCTAGAGGAATGTTGGTCGAAGTCCGCTAAGCTTGTTTTCAAGATCTTGGATAGATGCTTGATGATTTTTCCGTCCTTGCTCAACTTTGGCTTTGAGATTGAAAATTGATTTTTATAAAATCATTTACGGATTTTTGACCCACCTAATTCTCATGGTTTTTTCGAATTCGGTTTCTTCCGCCTTTTGTCGAATTTTGTGGTGGTGGATCATCGGTTCGTGGTTGAGAATCACGGTTGTCATCCCTTGGTTGGTGATGAGTGTGTAAATACTCATCATTTTGGTCAATCTGAATCGCAAAACATTTAAAATGCTTAGAAATGCATCAAAACATCGAAAATATCTCAAATTGCATTTTATATGTTTCGGATGCAAAATGTTTAAAATCGATGAAAATGAGCTAAGTTTGCATAATTGGCGCTTCAGCCCCCAAGTTTCAAAAGTTGTCATAAATAGTCCCCGAGCACTTATTTTAAAAGAAAAGTCACCAAAGGTCCTTTTAGAATCATAACTTGTCATAATTAGTCCTTTGGTGAAAAATGTCAAAAATTTTGAGAAATTACAAGTTTGGTCCTTTAAGTTTCAAAATTGGCAAAAATAGTCCTTGGAAATTTGAAAATGTCTATTATGGTCCTTGTACTATTGAATCTTGGCAAAAGTGACCCTTGAAGCAACTTTGCAAAATTGGCAGCTTTGGTCCCTCAAGAATCAGAAATTACAAAATGGTCCTTGATATTAAACCTAAACCCTTGAACCCTTTGTATCCTTTGGACCCCTGCCAAACCTTTTTGAACCCCCTGCCAATAACCTTTTGACCCCTCCCTTTTAATATAAGCCCCGGTCAACTCCCTCAGTCAAACCACTCACCTTTTCCCTCCTAGTCTTCTCCTTCCCACCTGCTCACCTGCAAACACTCAACCCTCCACAATCCTTCCAGCTCAACTCCTCCACACCATGTTCCCTCCACCTCAACAACATCCAAAATGCATTTAATGCTTCCCCCTCCCTTTCACTCAACCCCCTATTGATATATTAATTTGGCGCCAAAACTCATCAATGGCCATTATCATCTCAAGTCATCCAATGGTCCCAAATGCAAGTGGGAAATGCTCAGGAGAGAGAGAGAAGACCTCTTGGATGTATAAATAAGAAAGAGAAGCAAGAATAAGGGGTAGTCTTTTAGTTTTAAATTTCATGAATGTCGTTTTAATATTTAAGTTTTAATTAAGTTCCAAAATTGTACTTTTAATCTTCCTTGTATCAAACTTAAGCTATTATATCATTGTAAGCTACTTTCAAGTATCAATTCAAAGTTTTACTAAGTTTCATGATTTTATGTTTATCGTTAAAAATTCGGTTTCATGTTCTTATATGCAAGCTTCTAGTGGTTTATTTTTAAATTCAAATAAGCTTAGTTGAGCTATTTATAGCTTTTGGTAAGCTTATGACTCAAGTTCAAACACATTTAGCACTTGGTCAACAAAAGTCAAACTGCAATCATAAAGAAAAGGGCTCAATTGCGACATGGAGATGGATTTAGGTTGAATTCAAGTTTGATCCGGGTTGAAATCACCGATACTGGGTTGATATCGGTTTGGGTATTAGTCATTTGGATGTTTGTCAAGCCATAGTGGCTAGGACCTCATGTGAGTATCAATTTCTTGGGTATGTTTAAACCCATGTTTTCCTGTTAATGAGCTTTAACATCTGTTAACATTAGTATAATTTGGCTTAATATCACTAGTATAATTGATGTTTTCATTTCTGTACATGTTTTAAGTCATGCTTGCATAACTGTCATAGTAGAGTAGTTGAGTTTTAGTGTTATGAGTATTTGATTTCTTGCATCAGTTAGTTGTTTTAGTGAGATTAGGATTTGATTTGGTGGATTCCAGTAGTTTAGATGCAAGAAGTTTAAGAGTAGATTGCACTTCAGTCACTTAAACTAGTGTTTGGATCAGTAGCTTGTTTGAGCTTGAGCTGTTGTTTATGTTTAAAATCTGTCTACTCAGTCTAATTTAGGTCCACTTGAATCAATTTAGTCACCATCTTGCATCTTCACTAGCTCAAAGTCAAAATCTTTCTAAACATGTCCTAATTTCATATCTGTTAAAAATTTGTAAAACCAAAAGTTTGCATTGTGTTCATAATTGATAGGAGTAGCTTAATCAAGTCTTATAATAGCTCATTTCATCATTTTCAGTTGGCAAATTAAGATCTAATCTCATAAAAGTCAACTTTTCAAAATTGTCTCAAAAGTCAAATTTGAAAACCTCGCCACCCAACTGGGTGATTTTTAATTGATTCAATTTTGGTTCAAATCAAGTAAAACTTTGGGTTTAAAACTTCAATTGGTCAAGATTTGAAAATCGATTTTGTTGATTTTTGTAATTTTTACAAGCTCCAAATAAGACTTGTCAATTTGGTCATAAGTCCCCCGTGCACACTCAAGATACATCGAGTGTGAGGTGTGCACCTGCAGCAGCTTGTCACAAGCTGGTTAGAGCTTATCTTGGTCGAAAACTTGGTTTATAGATAGCTAGCCGGTGGACTTGAGTTCTTCATTTGGTTTTCACATAAGCTTTATTGATAAGCTTATTTTCAAGCTTCAAAAGTAGGAGTTAAAACCTGTGGGCACTTGAGTTTTAAAACATCAAATCATGGCGATTAGCACTTAAGAGGTTTAGGCTAGTGGTAATTAGTTGCTTTTGAGTAGTTTTAGCATATTATAGCTTCGTGATCATTTGGTGCTCCATTTGGCCTTTAACTTATTTTGAGTGCTTATTTATAAGCACTCTTCTTCGCACTTCATATTCCTTCACATAAGCTACTGTTTTTATATTTTCTTAGATTTAGAATATTAATTTAGACTTTTCCTGAATTTTTCATATTTTTCCAAAGACTGCTTGATATTTTTCCTCATTTAAATCAGCTTTTAGTACTTTTAATTAGCTTTTATTGCAATTAAATCGTAAAAAAAACTTAAAAAAATAAGTTTTCAATTTTCCTAGGTTAAGATAAATATAAAAAGCAAAAAATAATTTTTCCAGATTTTTCTTAGTTAAATTTGTAATTTTAGCAATTTAATTAGTTTCAAATAGTTTTAATTCATAGAAAATAGAAAATAATCGAAAAATATAAAATTAGTTTTGAAAATTCTCTTTAGTTATTTTAGATTTTTCTAAGTCATAATTTCACTTTTCTAGCTTTATTTCATATTTTCTTATATTTTAGGGTATTATTAAATAGGTAAAAATAGTTTTTAATTAATAATAATTAAATAAATAGTTATAAAATAATTTTCTTTTTCTCAAAATTTTCTCTTATCATTAGGTTTGTAAAATGTCATTTTATATTTTTAGGATTAATATTGTTTCAGTTTCACATTTTCTTTTGTACGTTATGTAGTTTTTAATTTAAATTTATAAAAGAAAAATAAAAACATCGATTTTAAAAATAGTGATAGCGTTTATTTAATATAATTTATCTTTTAATTTTCTTTAATTTGCATTTAAGCCCCTGTAATTTATAAACTTTTCTTTAGGTATAATCAATCATAACCCTTTTCCGTTCAAATTCTCCCGATCACTATTCGCTTGATTATTCATCGCACAACTCGTTGGGACTTAACGACTGGGAAAACACTATAGTCCTCTTGATCTTCATTGCATTGGTGTCTCGAGCTGTTTGAAGTTTATTACGGTTGACCATTCACAAGTGGTCGCTTGTGTGATAAAACTTGACGGTTTGGCATCGATCAAATTTTTGGCGCCACGCGGGAGCTGTGCTAATTATCTTACGCTTAGCAGATTAGTGATTTGAATATTCACTCCTTGTTCATACCATCTATCTATATCTATATATATTTTCTTATAAAAAAATCCAAAAACCCAAAAACAGCTTAAAACGTATAAAACACAAAAATATTTTTCTTTTGTTTCTATATATATATAAAAGATAAAAATACAAAAAGATTTGTCGTTTTCTTTGTTTAATAATAACAACATAAAAAATTACCACCGCAAACCAAGGCGTTGTACTACCTAACTGGGGTACGACCATAATAAGTTCCGAACCAAAGATTAAAACTTGCCTTTGTGTCCTTGTGAGTGGTGTACCTTTTCAAAGAAGCCATTCATCTTGTGATTATTGGTTTAAGTTCACCGTCGTTTTGCCTCGATATTGTTTTAATTGGATTTGTTGTTATATCTACTTTTCAAAACCATAAAACCCAAAAGATTCTTCTTACCCCATTTTCATAATTCATTTTCATAATTCCCTTCCTTAACTCGAGATCTCTTAGAGTTAACTCTAGTGTATGCGCACTCGCTCTTCTAGATCCGTAAGCCCATTTCGTGAGCTTGTCAAGATTCCAAGAAGGCGTGTCCGTGAGACTTTCGCCCCATCATCGGATCGAGATCCGGATCGCTCACACTACTTCCGTTATCATGGCGGAAGAACGTCCTATGTGTGAGCTTCTCCGTGCACCCATCGACGGGTATGGAGATGTTATTGTTATCCCACCATTGTGGTGAAAATTTTGAACTCAAACCGGTTATCAATCTTGTAACCTCAAGTCAATTCTATGGTTTTGAGAGGATGATCCTCATGCTCATATTCGATGGTTTAACAAGATTGCATCTACCATCAAATACAAGAATGTCCCCACAGATGTTGTCAAGCTTCTTACATTCCCATTTTCCTCGAGGACAAGCCCGGATTTGGCTTGAAAACAACCCCTCAATCAATCGAAACATGGGAAGACACGGTGAAGAAATTTGTGAACGAGTTTTATCCACCTTCCAAAACCACGAGTCTTAAAATGAAATCATCAAGTTCACACAAAAGTTTGATGAATCCTTCAATGAATCGTGGGATCGTTTTAAGGAGTTGCTCCAAATGTCCTCACCACGGTTTCTCCGAGTTGATGCAACTCGATACTTTCTATAATGGAGTGAGTCAATCGATCAAGATTCTCTCAATTCCTCCATTGGAGGAAATTTCTTAAGCAAAATTGTAAAAGAAGCTTTAGCGATCATTGAAAACAAGTCTAAAGTCCGACCGCACGAAGCAAACCCGTTGTTTCCCAAGTCGGTGTTGGTCCTTCTACTTCATCGCTCGTGAGTCAATCTAGCACCGATGCTAAGATTGACAAACTCACTGAAGCAATTCAAGCTTTGGTTCTCTCCAACCAAAAGAAAGTCTCTTTTCCACAAACTTCACCTCCCTGAAGTCAAGAAAGTGGAAGTCTGTGTTACTTGCGGTGGCCCCATGCCTACTACAACTGTATGGCCACCGATGGTAACCCTTTGAAGCAAACGCGTGGGCGGGATTTCTAATCCAGAGGCAACCAATACCATGCTCCTATAGACCCGAACCACCGCCCTAACCACTACCCGACCACCCGGTTTCAACCAAAACCAAAACCGTAATCAAAATCGAATAGAACGAACCAAGGTTTTCAAAACCAAGGTAATTTTAATCCAAATAACGGTTTTCAAAATCAAAGTCAAAACTTCCAACACCAAGGAAACTTTAATAGAAACCAAGGTCAGGGAAATTTCAACCCAGGGTATTTTCATGGCAATAATCAAGGAAATTTTCAAAATCAAGGCCCTAATCCTAACAATAGAGGCCATAATTTTCCTACATAAACTCAAGCCATTGTTCCAACTGGACCATCATCTGATGAGTTGTTGAAACAATTCATGAAATCCCAAGAGGAAATGAATAGGTTGTTGGTTAGCCAGATTTCTGACATTAAGAAGTCTTTAAATGATCGACCCTCGGGCTCAGGTACTTTACCTAGCAACACGATCGCTAATCCGAGGGGCGATGCAAAGGCGATCACAACCAGAAGTGGTGCTTCATATGATGGACCCGCTATTCCTACTACCTCTTCTTCTTCTCTCCGAAGGTAGTGGAAAGTGAACCCGAGGCGACAAAGGACCAAGTGCAACCTACTAGCTCACAAAGTACAAAGACATGTCCATCCTCGAGTTGTCCCGAAACCCAAAACCAAACTTGAGTTGTTTTGAACCTCCAGTTGACAACCCCAAATCCAAAACTTCTATTCCTTACCCTCACGCTTAAATGAGCAAAACTCCGTGAAAAGCCGGTCATCAAATGGAAAAATTTTTCAAATTTTCCAAGAACTACATTTTGACATAAGCTTTGCGGATGCTATCATGTTGATGCCCAAGTTTGCATCAACTCTCAAACACATGTTAAGCAACAAGGAAAACTGCTTGAAATGGCTAAGACTCCTTTGAACGAGAACCGCCGCCAGCTTCATAAAGAAGCTTCCCGAGAAGCTTGGAGATCCTGGAAAATTTCTTCTTCCTTGTGTTTTTCCGTGGATGATTGAATGCTTTGCCCTTGCCGATCTTGGTGCAAGCATCAACTGATGCCTTATTCAAGATGGAAGAAACTTTCTTCCGAACTTATTCCTACCGCATGACTCTTGAGCTTGCAGATCGTTCTATATCGCGTCCTCTTGGCATCGCCGAGGATGTATTCGTGAAAGTAGGAAAGTTCCATTTTCCGGTGACTTTGTGGTTGTTGATTTCGATGTCGATCATCGGGTTCCCTCATTGTTGGACGAGGATTCACGAGAACGGGCCATGCTCTCATTGATGTATTTGAGCAAGAAATCACGTTACGTGTGGGTAATGAAGTCGTCACCTTTAACCTTGATCAAACTTTGAGGTACTCCTCAAATTATGATCTTTGAATCGGTTAATCGAGTCGATGTAATTGATATTGCTTCGAGGAGTACTCTCAAGAGTTTCTTGGTTATTTTCATAATTCGTGAGTGGGATTCCACCACATCTTCTCAACCAATCATTGCCGACTCTTCCCTCTCTCACCCGTTTGAGGAGGTGACTTTTTCTGGAAGAGATCGATGAGTTTCTTGCTAATGATGAATCAATTCCACGGAATTGATGGTGTTTATGATTCGGAGGAGATATCCTTTATCTTGAGCAATTGTTAAATGAAGATCCATTACCTTCACTCCTCCGAAAGAGATCACGATTGAGGAAATCAAATCAAGACAAACATCTATCAAGAATTTCCCGAGGTTGAACTTAAGGACCTACCTCCTCATCTCGAGTATGCATTCTTGGAGGGTGATGATAAATTACCCGTCATAATTGCTAAAGACTTAACCGAGGAGGAGAAAATCGCTCTCATAAAGGTCTTGAAGTCACACAAGCAAGCAATTGCTTGGAAACTCTCCGACATTAGGGTATCAACCCCGAGTTTTGTACTCACAAAATCTTGATGGAGGATGACTTCAAACCAAAGCAATCCAACATCGAGAGAAGGTGAATCCTAAGATTCATGAGGTTATCAAACAAGAGGTTCTCAAACTTCTTGATGCCGGTTTAATTTACCCGATCTCGATAGTCCTTGGGTCATTCCCATTCATTGTGTTCCAAAAAGGGTGGCATAACCGTTGTCACAATGAAGAAAACGAGTTAATTCCAACTCGATTGGTTACGGATGGCGTGTGTGTATTGACTATCGCAAGTTAAACGAAGCCACCCGTAAAGACCATTTTCCTCTACCCTTCATGGATCGGATGCTTGAGAGATTAGCAGGAACGAATACTATTGTTTCCTTGATGGTTTCTCCGGATATTTTCAGATCCCCATTGATCCGCTGGATCAAGAAAGACCACATTCACCGCCCATACGGAACTTTTGCCTACGACGTATGCCTTTTGGCCTATGTAACGCTCCCGCACGCTCCAACGATGTATGATGGCAATTTTCCACGACATGATCGGGAAACAATGGAGGTGTTTATGGATGACTTCTCGGTCATTGGGGACTCATTTCAAACATGCCTCTCCCATTTAGATAAAATGCTAAAAAGGTGTGAAGACACCAATCTTTGTCTAAATTGGGAGAAGAGCCACTTTATGGTCAAAGAAGGCATAGTCCTTGGCCATAAGATTTCCAAAAATGGGATTGAGGTAGATAGAGCAAAAGTCGATGTTATTGCCAAATTGCCTCATCCTACTACCGTCAAAGGTATTAGGAGTTTTCTAGGTCATGCCGGGTTTTATCGTAGATTCATACAAGATTTTTCTAAAATCGCTCGCCTATGACCCATCTTCTTGAAAAGATGCTCCTTTTATCTTCTCACCGAGTGCATCAAGCTTTTGAAACATTAAAGAAAAAGCTTACGGAAGCACCCATTCTAGTTGCCCCGATGGGATTTACCCTTTGAACTCATGTGCGATGCAAGTGATTTTGCTATCGATGCGGTCTTGGGGCAACGAAAACCAAGCATTTTCACCTATCCACTACGCGAGTAAGACTATGATCAAGCTCAAACCCATTACACCACTACGTAAAAGAATTATTAGTTGTGGTGTATGCATTTGAAAAGTTTCGCCATACCTTATCTTGACCAAATGCGTGGTGTATACGGATCACTCGGCCTCAAATATCTCTTTGCAAAACAAGATGCAAAGCCGAGATTGCTCCGTTGGGTTCTCCTCCTACAAGAATTTGATATCATTATACGTGATAAAAAGGAGCCGAGAACCCGGTCACGATCATCTATCCCGCCTAGAAAACCCTCACCAGATGTGTTCGAGAAAAGGAAATAAACGAAACATTTCCTCTCGAAACACTCAATGTGGTTTCTTTTAGTGGAGACTCTTCCACCCCATGGTTTCTCGACTTTGCAAATTACCATGCGGGTAACTTTGTGGTGAAAGGGATGTCGTCCCAACGGAAAAACAAATTCTTTAAAGATGTGAAACATTACTCGGGACGACCCTACTTATTCAAAATTTGTGCGGATCAAGTCATCAGCGATGTGTGTATGGTCGAAGCCAATGACATTCTCAAGGCTTGCCATTCGGACCTCACTGGGGACATCATAGCCCCAACTACACCGCCAAGAAGGTGTTTGATTCCGGATTCTATTGGCCCACGATTTACAAGGATGCCCATGAATTTGTCAAAACACGCGGACGCTTGTCAACGTCACGGAAATATCTCACAAAGAAATGAAATGCCGCAAAACGCCATTCAAGTGTGTGAGATTTTTGACATCCGGGGCATTGACTTTATGGGGCCATTTCCATCATCTCTCGGTAATAAATACATACTCGTGGCCATTGACTATTTGTCAAAATGGGTTGAAGCGAAAGCTTTGCCTACCAACGATGCCCGAGTTGTTGTGAAATTCTTAAAATCTCTTTTTGCTAGGTTTGGAACTCCACGAGCTATAATCGATGATCGTGGTACGCATTTCGCAATGACCAATTTGATAGAGTCATGCAAAAGTATGGTGTAACTCACCGTCTCTCATGCGCACCACCCCAAACAAGTGGGCAAGTGGAAGTTTCCAACCGAGGGATTAAAAGAATTCTTGAGAGGACGAGAGGCTAAAACCGTGCCTCTTGGTCGGATAAGCTAGATGACGACTGGGCCTTCCGACGACTTATAAAACACCCATCGGGTGTACTCCATACAAGCTAGTGTACGGAAGGCATGTCATCTACCGGTTGAGCTTGAGCACAAGGCATACCGGGCCTTGAAACATGCCAACTTCGATATTCAGACGGTGGTGATCACCGGAAAGTTCAAATGAATGAATTAAATGAACTCCGTGATCAACATACGAGAACTCTTTGATCTACAAAGAAAAGACAAAGAAGATTCATGACTCAAAATCAAGAACCGCGTTTTCAACGTCGGTGATCGAGTCCTTCTTTTCAATTCAAGATTGAAGATTTTCTGAAAACTAAAATCCCACCGGTCCGGACCATTCACCATCACTAAAGTATTTCCATATGGAACCATTGAGTTATCTCAACCCGATGGTCCAAACTTTAAAGTGAATGGTCATCGGTTGAAGCATTATTTTGGAGAGGACATTCCTCCGTGGTTGTCCCGGATCTACAAACTTTCCCATGAACCAATGAATGCGGGATCGAGTCAAGCTAGCGACTCGGGAATAAAAAACAAGAGCATGCCATATGGGTTTTCACCCATATTTCGACTTCTTTCTATTTTCTACCACCCTAGTGTGGGGAGTTACCTCATTGTTGTATATAAAGTTTTCAAAAAAAAAAAAAAAAAAAAAATCTTTCAAAATAATGGCCATAGTATTTTCCTTTACGTTCTCGTTTGAATAACCACGATACTTTGAATATTGAGGGCAATATTCATTTCTAGTGTGGGGGAATTCTCACGAATTTTATCATGTAATTATACAACCCAATTCCCCATTTTGGCCAAATTTTTTTGGAGTAAGTGTTTGCACTTACTCAACTTATGGTTATCATCCGCCATGTCTAATAAACAAAAGGATTGGCTAATCCAGAGCAAACGGCTCTTGGTAAAGATATCTCAAATCCGTTGACGGCTTGCAATTTGCCCAAAATTGTATGGTATTCACCACCATATCTTTAATTAGTGAAGAGTTGGCTAGCCCGCAAGTTTATGGCTTGTGGTAAAGGCGCTTGGAAAACCATAATTGGTAATCACTCACCAAAGATATTGATATATTATCTAAGAGTTGGCTAGTCCGTAGCAAACGGTTTCGTAAAGACAAATCAAACCGTTGAAGTCGGTGGTTTGCTCAAAATCATATGGTTATCGGTGTACCATAGTTCTTACTTGAATCGAAACATTTGGCTACTCCGAAGTAATGGCTTTTGGTAAAGAGATTCAAATCCATTAAGTTTTTCTCAAAAGATTGCTAGGGACTAGCAATAGTTTAGTGTGGGGATTGATGAGTGTGTAAATACTCATCATTTTGGTCAATCTGAATCGCAAAACATTTAAAATGCTCGTAAATGCATCAAAATATTGAAAATATCTCAAAATTGCATTTTATATGTTTCGGATGCAAAATGTTTAAAATCGATGAAAATGAGCTAAGTTTGCATAATTGGCGCTTCAGTCCCCAAGTTTCAAAAGTTGTCATAAATAGTCCCCGAGCACTTATTTTAAAAGAAAAGTCACCAAAGGTCCTTTTTAAATCATAACTTGTCATAATTAGTCCTTTGGTGAAAAATGTCAAAAGTTTTGAGAAATTACAAGTTTGGTCCTTTGAGTTTCAAAATTGGCAAAATAGTCCTTGGAAGTTTGAAAATGTCCATTATGGTCCTTGTACTATTGAAACTTGTCAAAAGTGTCCCTTGAAACAACTTTGATAAAGTGGCGACTTTGGTCCTCAAATATCAAGAATTACAAAATGGTCCTTGATATTAAACCTAAACCTTTGAACCTTTGTATCCTTTCGACCCCAATAACCTTTTGAACCCCCGCCAATAACCTTTTGACCCTTTCCTTATATATAAACCCCGTCAACTCCCCGGTCAAACCACTCACCTTTTCCCTCCAAGTCTTCTCCTTCCCCCACTTCCACCAACCTCAAACACTCAACTCCTCCACCATCCTTCCACTCACTCTCTCCACACCATGTCCCTCCACCTCAACAACCAAACAAAAAACATTTAATGCTTCCTCCCTTGCACTCAACCCCCGTTGATATATCAATTTGGCGCCAAAATCTCATCAATGGCCATAATCATCTCAAGTGATCCAATGGTCCCAAAACCAAGTGGGAATGCTCGAGTACAAGTGAGAAGACCTTTTGATGTATAAATAAGAGAAGAGAAGCAAGAATAAGGGTAGTCTTTTAGTTTTAAATTTCATGAATGTCGTTTTAATATTTAAGTTTTAATTAAGTTCCAAAATTGTACTTTTAATCTTCCTTGTATCAAACTTAAGTTATTATATCATTGTAAGCTACTTTCAAGTATCAATTCAAAGTTTTACTAAGTTTCATGTTTTATGTTTCTCGTTAAAAATTCAGTTTCATGTTCTTATATGCAAGCTTCTAATGGTTTATTTTAAATTCAAATAAGCTTAGTTGAGCTATTTATAGCTTTTGGTAAGCTTATGACTCAAGTTCAAACACATTTAGCACTTGGTCAACAAAAGTCAAAACTGCAAATCATAAAGAAAAGGGCTCAATTGCGACATGGAGATGGATTTAGGTTGAATTCAAGTTTGATCCGGGTTGAAATCATCTGGATATTGGGTTGATATCAGTTTGGGTATTAGTTATTTGGATGTTTGTCAAGCCACAGTGGCTAGGACCTCATGTGAGTATCAATTTCTTGGGTCTGTTTAAACCCATGTTTTCCTGTTAATGAGCTTTAATACTGTTAACATTAGTATAATTTGGCTTAATATCACTAGTATAATTGATGTTTTCATTTCTGTACATGTTTTAAGTCATGCTTGCATAACTGTCATAGTAGAGTAGTTGAGTTTTAGTGTTATGAGTATTTGATTTCTTGCATCAGTTAGTTGTTTTAGTGAGATTAGGATTTGATTTAGTGGATTCCAGTAGTTTAGATGCAAGAAGTTTAAGAGTAGATTGCACTTCAGCCACTTAAACTAGTGTTTGGATGGATAGTCATAATAAGCTTGAGCCTTGGTTTGTACTTAAAATCTGTCTACTCGGTCTCAATTAGGTCCACTTGAATCAATTTAGTCACCATCTTGCATCTTCACTAGCTCAAAGTCAAAATCTTTCTAAACATGTCCTAATTTCATATCTGTTAAAAATTTGTAAAACCAAAAGTTTGCATTGTGTTCATAATTGATAGGAGTAGCTTAATCAAGTCTTATAATAGCTCATTTCATCATTTTCAGTTGGCAAATTAAGATCTAATCTCATAAAAGTCAACTTTCCAAAACTGCTAAGAAAAGTCAATTTGAAAACCTCAGTTTTCACCCAACTTGGGTGATTTTTAGTTGATTCATTTCTGGTTCAAATCAAGTGAAACTTTGGGTTTAAAAGTTCAATTGGTCAAGTTTTGAAAATGATTTTTTTGAATTTTTGTAATTTTTTACAAGCTCCAAATAAGTCTTGTCAATTTGGTCATAAGTCCCCTGCACACTCGAAGATATATACCGAGTGTGAGATGTGCACCTAGCAGACTTGTCACAAGCTGGTTTTAGCTTATCTTGGTCTCAAACTTGGTTTATAGATAGTTAGCTAGGTGGACTTTAGGTTCTTCAATTTTGTTTTTCACAAAAGCTTTCTGAGTAGCTTGTTTTCAAGCTTCAAAAGTAGTTAAAAACTGTTGGCACTGAGTTTTAAATCATCAAATCATGGCGTTAGCACTTAAGAGGTTTAGGCTAGTGGTAATTAGTTGCTTTTGAGTAGTTTTAGCATATTATAGCTTCGTGATCATTTGGTGCCCATTTGGTACCTTTAGCTTATTTTGAGTGCTTATTTATAAGCACTCTTCACCGCAACTTCATATTCCTTCACATAAGCCATTGTTTTATATTTTTCATAGATTTAGAATATTAATTTAGACTTTTCCTGAATTTTTCATATTTTTCCAAAGACTGCTTGATATTTTTCCTCATTTAAATCAGCTTTTAGTACTTTTAATTAGCTTTTATTGCAATTAAATCGAAAAACTTCAAAAAAAAAATAAGTTTTCAATTTTCCTAGGTTAAGATAAATATAAAAAGCAAAAAATAATTTTTCCAGATTTTTCTTAGTTAAATTTGTAATTTTAGCAATTTAATTAGTTTCAAATAGTTTTTAATTCATAGAAAATAGAAAATAATCAAAAAATATAAAATTAGTTTTGAAAATTCTCTTTAGTTATTTTAGATTTTTCTAAGTCATAATTTCACTTTTCTAGCTTTATTTCATATTTTCTTATATTTTAGGGTATTATTAAATAGGTAAAATAGTTTTAATTAATAATAATTAAATAAATAGTTATAAAAATAATTTTATTTTTCTCAAAATTTTCTCTTATCATTAGGTTTGTAAAATGTCATTTTTATATTTTTAGGATTAATATTGTTTCGGTTTCACATTTTCTTTTATACGTTACGTAGTTTTTAATTTAAATTTATAAAAGAAAAATCAAAACATCGATTTTAAAAATAGTGATAGCGTTTATTTAATATAATTTATCTTTTAATTTTCTTTAATTTGCATTTAAGCCCTGTAATTTATAAACTTTTCTTTAGGTATAATCAATCATAACCCTTTTCGTTTGATTAATCAACATACTCGTTGGGATAACGACACGGGAAACAATCCTCTTGATCACTATTCGCTTGAGTTTATTCAAGGCATAGACGGTTTGGCATCGATCGATGGGACTTAACGATACTCCACGGTATCCTCCTTGAGAAACACTATTTCGGACCTCAATTGTTGCATCCGATCTTCATTGATATCTTTGTATTATGAGTTGATTGGTGCCCATCTTCTCCATGAGTTTTGAAGCGTCGTTGTTTTCGAAAAAGCGGTTTTTTGAAGTTTATTACGGTTCGACCATTCATCGTTGGGAGTCTTATGGTGCCTTGAGAGATTTCATCTAGTCCATGGTAAAAGATTTGGATAATGGTTCCTTTTGTGATAAAACTCGACAAGTGACGGTTTGGCATCGATCATTGGTTCTATTCATTGGTTCTATTCGCGCTCGAGTGTTCATACAATGTCCTAGAGAATCGGTGCAATATCTAAACACACGGACAAACAACGAAAACAGTTTTTATGGGTCAGAGAAGGTAACCGGATCGGTTGCGGGATGCGACCGATCGGTTAGTCTAGATGATTGATGGACAAACTCGTAACCGATTCGGTTGAGGAGCAACCGGATCCGGTTAAGGTTTCTGAGAAATTTTTTTTTTCAATCGACTTTGGGAAATTCAAAAACTTGTTGAAACACAATCAAATCCCCGGCAGCGGCGCCAAAAACTTGATGTGCCCGGTTGGTGCAAGTTTTAAATTTATAAAAGGTGAATTACCAATATTACCAATAACACATACGAGCAAGTATACTCGTCCGTTATAGCAAGATTATGAAGGTAAGTCGGGATCGATTCGCGAGGATTTGAGTGAATCAAAGCACAAGTTTGAATTAACGGAGTCTATCCAAAACATATAACAAAGCAAATAGATATAATGAAATTCAGATGATTAAAAACTACACTTGCTTAAACTAGTTTCATATCATAGATTAATGTGATTGTGTTAACCTCTTAACATGTTGGTTGTGATAATTAGTTGAAAACTAATCTATTGTTCTTACAAGTTAAACCTTCGTCAAGATTTTAGTTTATAAAAACAAGCATTAAGTTTAACCAATCAATTCAAGATCAATTCAAGTTTCATAAGTCTATATACATAAACTTAAACACAAAAACATCCACTTGTTCATCAAATTGCTTAAGAAATGGTCAATACAAAAGGTAACCGATCATAGACAAAAGGCTACAATTGATTCTCAACAACTAATCTTACGACCATTTAGATGTTTCCAACCAATCCAATTTGATAATCAAAAAGCGTTTCTATTACAACCACACCTTAGTTCCTTTGTATAATCAAGAATAATGGGTAAAAACAATCATCCATAGACAAAATGATTATGACTAGTTGAATAACAATAAGTCCTTTCGGCCACAACGATTACTATCAATTAGCCAAACTTGATTAACAAATGTCACTATGAAACTTTAGCACAATTGGATCTTAGAATCAACTTGAAATTGAATTAAAACATGTTAACACAATCACTAACTAATCACATGATAATTAACATCATTTAAGCAAGTGCATAAAGAAACTAGCCACTCATAGCAAACATGAACATAAACTCAGAACTTTGAACATTAGAAAACATGATTAAAAAGTCTTACAATGCTTGGAATAAGATTACAAATGGTGTAGTAATGATTCCCAAAGTATTGAGGTGGACTTCTTGGTGATTTGTCCTCCAAATGGTGAACTTCTGGATCTCCAAACTTCTCTGGACTTCTAAGGACGAATTTTGAGAGCTTAAGGCTTTGTTTGATGATTAGAGAGATTTGTATTATATGTTGTGTCTCTAATGCTCACAATTAGCCTATATTTATACTAATTCCAAGGCCTAGGGTATTAAATGCTGAACTTGGCCACCAAGGAGTGAGAAGGACTAGAATACACCAAGAGAAGGACCTAGAATCGTTTGGATGCAAAGGGAAGCTTAGTGATGAAGATTTGGCAACTGCAGCTTCTCCAACCGGATCGGTCATACGACCAACCGATCCGACCGGTCTTCAATAACAATCGCCAACCGATCCGGTTGCGGGTTGCGACCGATCGGTGGCGATGGTAAAACATTGATTTTGCGTTTCCAACCGATCCGGTTGCGGTTGTAACCGGATCCGGTTGGATCTTCTGAGATACGGAAACTTGATCTTTCCTTTACTATGTCTTGTAGAACTCGGTTCTTCAATCACTAAGGTCTTCAAAGGTCCTTGAGATACTGATTTAGTCTTATTGAAATGGGAATCTTCGTTTAGCTGAACATTTCTTTATTTTCCTCCATTTCCCTGCACTTGGTTATAAACACTAGACAAACATCTATTGATATGTTTAAGTACTATAATCACGCAAATATAACCAAATAACAGATATAAAAGTACACATAACGCTACTAAAAACATGCACAATCTGAGCGTTATCATGTGGTCAGTCTATTAAACTCAGTCTTAAACTCATCAGGAGTAACATGAGTAGGTGGTGGACTAGGACTAGGTGATGAGGTAGAGGTGTAGGTGGAGGTTGGTCGGGAGAAACATGTGATGCTTCAAAGACTAATAGAAGGGCCTCATCAATGGCAACTTATGGATTACCATCAAGAACAACATTAGAAGAGGGTGGAGCATCAAGAACATTACCTCATCGTGACCACATTGCCATGAGGCAACATAGCTTCTAGCAAAGGATGATGCGCCCAACCTAATGAGTTTTCATGAAGCAAGCAGCCAAGACTAAAAGCTCCTATGGGACAAAATACTCTATCTTGGGTTGTTATGTCAAGTATTATTTGTAAAACCGAGGGTACATTAGAAACTTATGCTTTTTCTTTTGAATATTTTCAACCATATTATCAAAAATATACTTAGAGAAATTATAAGTTAAACCCCTTGAAAGACACACAATACCACATCCTAATTGAGTAGAGAATTGATCCCATCCGCCTGACTTGTTGCTTATGCACTGAAGCAAGGTGTGCACCAAAAACCTCCACATTGGGCTAAGCTTATTCTTGTGCCACATATCTGTATTATTACTTTGATATCCAATAGCTCTTAACCCAACAAGTATCTCTACAGTGTTGGTGTGATAAGCCCCATCTTCATCATCCAAGCGAAGTTGTGTTCTAATCAACTCCTCAGTCACCACATACTCTGTTTCATCAATCATTGCTACAATCTCTGTGTCACTTCGTTTAGTAGCAGATGCCCAAAACTGTTCAACCAACGATTCATATATCACATTTGGAGAGTGTGTTAGAGCATAATGAATCTTGGACCGCTTCAAGAAATCCATCATAGGTTCATATAGTTCATGTGGGAAAAGCAACCTTGTTATGATCTTTCTTAAATTGAAGCGCCATGTGAGAAATTGTGAGAATGGGAATGATTCACGCAACTGGAAGTGTGTTTAAATCGAGTGAAGAGGGAATCAGTTAATATTGGGCGAAGATATGTGAAGAAGGTTATTAATATAAGTTACCCATTTTATGGTCAAAAATATCGGAACAAATCGTTGACCATATCTGACGTGTAAAGTAACTCCAATCAAATTCAAAATTAACACTTCAGCAGAAAGGATGGTCAATCTGCTGAAAGAGGTCAATCAGCAGAAATAACTCAAGTGGCTAAGTATCTTCAGTAAATATCTTGAGTTTTACGGTGCCACCCAACTCGCATTAATTTTCATCAAGACTTGACTCCGCCTATAAGATAATCCCAAATCACAACAAACACATATCAATTACCCCCAATTTACTCCAAAAACCCTAATATCTCACTAATTCCACAATCAGCAACTACAAACATGTCCATCAAACCAGAAGTCATCAATCTAACTTCCTCCTCCCTCCTCCTCATCATCATCCAGTGATGATTCACACCCATTATTTCGATACCCTCATCAAGATGATCCTCGTCCATTGAAGTCCCCCTTTCTTCCTTCTTCTGAAGATGATAGTGTAGTGAATCCAAGGGATTCATCTAGGGGTTCTGATGACTCCACAGAGCGTCTAGAACCAATCTTCAATAGGTTGGTGAGAGAGGAAGAGGAGAGGACATCAGTAGGTGTAGATAAGCCCCAACCTTCATAACCCCAACCCCAACCAAGGCCACATGCCAGAAATCCACCACTCCCAAAGACAAGGGAGGTGGTGATTGGTCTTCCTGCTCCAGAATCTGGTGCTTCATACCATGGAAGCAGGGGAAAGGGAAAAAGGAAGGTGGAGTAGAAGATGCTCTATGGTGGAACGAGTAGATGGAACAACTGAAGATTTCTCATATCACAAATGCATCCATCATCGTTTTCATCAATCCATCTTCAGCTTCTTCATCGTTGTTAGGTCACTAGTTTTACAACACAAGCTTAATAGAAAGAGATAAAGGCGATTGAACAATAAATCAAACACACACACGATATGAGTAAACGGTTAGGCGTAGGATATGTGTGAAAGAAATAAATTGAACAACCAACCCTCAAGTGAGGGTTATTACATAGTATTTATAGGAGGGAAGCTAGGGCAACACTTCCTAGTCCCTTCCTTTCTCCTATGGGCTTGGGCCTAAGCTCATGGGCCTTCTACATAAGCTTAAGGCTAATAACAAACATAAAGGCCATAATTAAGCTAACAATTACATATGAATTACTAACACTTGATTATGGTTTAGAGTGATTCCAACAATCTCCCCAAGTGTTAGTGATGAAAACGGTGAAGGTGTAGATGTAATGGTAGCTTTGGCGTCTTCCCGACATTCTTCTTCTTGTGAGAAGAAATGCCTTGATTCGAACAATCTTCCCAAATGTAGAAATTGTTTTCTTTAAACGGTTATGCTTTGACGTCATCTTTAACTTTGTTCTTTGATTATTGTTCTTTGTGATGGAAGTGATAGTATGTTGTTGTCTACATCAAGTCGCCTCAGTGCCTTCTTCACGCTCCAAAGGTTCCACGTCATTCTTCAATATACTCACACGCTCTTTAACGTTTGATTTCAGTACTAATGAAGTCCTTTAAGTCTTTAACTTT
The DNA here is from genome assembly GCA_022545495.1 of Chrysanthemum lavandulifolium. Taxonomy (NCBI): domain Eukaryota; kingdom Viridiplantae; phylum Streptophyta; class Magnoliopsida; order Asterales; family Asteraceae; genus Chrysanthemum; species Chrysanthemum lavandulifolium. The sequence continues at coordinate 73,876,228 of CM040241.1, read as the reverse complement.
GTCGATTATTTGGCTTGACGAAGAATCATTCGACTTTGTGTTGCTTTAAGATAAAACTTCCATTAGTGATGATGTTGGCATGAGCATGTGAAGAATGCATGATCATTCCGCCCGTAGCTTCCATAAGAAGAAAACATGAAAACGGTTAGTAATAAGTGGATTCCGCACTTACAAGTTTGAACTTGAGTGTATAACAAAGATAGTGTGAAAACACAACTCTAATTCTCACAAAGGCCGTTCTGAACCGGAGTCCCACAAGTGAGATAACACGATGTATCAAGTACACCTCTGAGCTCGGATGAGTCGCCGAGGTACACCAAGCATCACCTCATGATTGAGACCGTATGAGACACACTAAGCGTAATCCACGGGAGTTACCAAAGTGACTGCCGCCGTGGTCGTTTGATGTTGACCGCGGGAGTTTCCATTCATTCACCGAGGATCACGAGATGTGAACCTCTCATAAATGTTCTCGACAGTTGCTAAGATCGTGAAGGACTCGATAACGCACTAACCGATGTTCTTATTGTTGAACATCAAGTGATGAAATGTCAAGTGTACCTAAGAGATCTTTTGATGAATCTCATGGCTCTAGACTCAATAGTGCGTTTGGTTTTCTGACGGAGACTAGGGAGAGGGTCTCCTTCTTCAATACCGCGATCTCAAGAGAAAGCCAATAGTTTACGTAGGGTTCCTCATGAGAATGAAACAAGCTTCTTTTGAGAGAAACTTGAGTGGCTAAGAAGGTTTAGTGCATGCGCCCTTTGGGTCCATGACGACTTTTAATCTTCAATACCGGTCACTAAGTGACAACCAAGAGTATATGAATTGAACCCGTGTCCGCCCTAAGTTGAATAATTTGGAGGGCTATTTCTTTTCACCCTTTTCTTTGCATTTCTTTTTAATTCTTCAACTCCTTCTTTCTCCGATTCTCATTTTCTCCTTTTTATAATCGTTCCTAAGGACTTCAAAATGCTAACTATTTGTGATGTCCTTGGGTAGATCCCTCCGGCTCTGGCGGATCATAGGACGATTATTCCTAACCTTAGTCACCTTATAACTCCATGACTAACCTATGTTGCCATAAAACTAATTTTCAAGAAAATCTCTTACAACGGTTATGATTGAAAAACATTTTGTATCACTGTAAGAAACTATTTTGCAGAAATACTCCCCCTCCACATGTGCTTAAGAGTTTTTACGGAAATTTGCACAGTGAGGAAAGACGCAGACTTTATGAATTGATCAACTCAAGATAGACAATCCCCGCAAGACACGATTCGTTGCATAGTTAAAGAGTTGCATTGTCGACTTTTAGGTGACAACTAGCTCTAATAACTACCTTGAAGGTGTAGACAAACCTCGAAAGGTTGTCAAACCCGTCGAGTTCATGTCTACCAAGAGTTTCTTGAATGGTACATTCTACTCGGACAAGTCCTTTGTGAGACACGTTTACATTACTAGCGAGCTAACTTGAAATTATTACCCGTCTGGACAAGTCTTTTCGAGATACTAACGATTCACGCATCAATTAATTCGTTGGTTAAGTCTATTACACAAAGATTCATTTGCATTTACACAACATATTTCTTATCACATAATTTTCTCCCTCAAAAATGGCTTATAAAATGTTATTTTTGAAAAGTTGAGAATAAATATGACCATTTCGAGTGTCAAGGGAAGATGACCACTGTGAACAATTTGTGAACAAAGTTTTAACTCAAGTACTCCCCCTCAACAAAGAATATAAACGGTTGAGGTTTTGAAAAATTATACGGGGAAGTACTTGTTCTTTTGAGCAAAACCTTGAAAAATGAAAGGTTTGATAGGCTTTACTCAAAAGTAAGAAGCTTTCGCTCCTTTTATAAGGATTGTGCAATCAAGCGTACCACGTGGTCCTTTCTTGACAAGAACGGGTTGTACACTATTATGTGTGCACAAGCCATAGACATAAATAATCACACATCCAAATGTAATAATGAAAGAAGCAGTTCAAGTGGGTACCAGAAGTCCGGTGATGTAGGGGAGTGTGAACCGGCGTTGATAGCGGTGATGTTAATCCTGGTCGACCACCAACAAAGCTTTCCAATGTTTCAATCGATCCTTCAAACAACCCGATTGTACAATAATTAAATACGACCGGGCCTATGATGGTGATCGAAGGGTATGAGGGGTGATATGCTTGCGCCAAACTTGTAGTCAATCTGCAATAAGAAATAGTAGACACTTTAAGTGATTGCGCAGGGTTGGGCCTGCGAACCACCTCGGTGTGTGAATAAGTATGTGATATGAGTTATGGATAATATGATGTATGTGAAATCTTTGTGTTGAGTGAACATACCATTGAAATGACTCGTCCAACCTATTTATAGGTGATGAAAATAGCTGGAGAGTGTTAGACACGTTTAGGAGATCATGGGGCGTCCCCGATTTGTGGTAACCGCTAGGCTTCATCCCCACTGGTAACCATAGGCCTTTGGCTAAGGACATAGTGGGAATGTGGGGAAGACCAAGTCAAGGTTCTTATTTGTCTTGGCATCTTCAAGGAAGACACCGAAGGCATAGGCCTTTGGGGCGGATTCCCAACCGGTAACCATGTCAATGATGAATGGTTTACGCCACCAATGACTTATGAAGAAAGACTTGGGTCTTCGTAATGTAATTTCGATCGAGGCGAAGGGGTCCTTCGACCGATCGGAGGGTACGTCATCAAGCCCCCAACGAAAGTGATATGTACGAACAAGAAATATTGCTTACGACTCGTAAGTAAAGCGAAACCTCCGTTCGTCACACAAACGAACGAAGATGAAAAGTCTTGTTAATATTGAGCGATTAAATGCATGATTAATCCTACTACCCCTGTTTCCTCGGTAAAAGTAAACATCCTTTCAAAATTTAAAAAGGTTTGAAATCCGGTAGAAAAAGGATAGGTCCGGACACGTGTAGGCGAGATGCAACATTTGTAGGTATATAAAATGCAAAAACAAGAAACCCTAACAAAGTAACTCTCGCCCAAAGTTATTCACCTACTAAAACTTCTTCCGATCAAGCCTTCGACCAAACAAGGTAAAGCGCTCCTTCTTCTCTCAGATTTCAAATACATTTTGTGTTCTTTAGAAGGTAGCATGTCTACCAATAAAAATTTGTGATAAAACAACAAGGTCAAGACACTAACCGTGGAGGAGCTTAAAGCGTTCCTCACTAATTATCCCATTCCAAAGGAACATAAAATAATGCTACCGAGTAAAAATCAAGGATATTTGATGCCCCGAAAATTATGTAGGCATGTATACCCATGCTTTCACCACTTCCAACCTTAGGATACCTTTGCATCCTTTGATCTTAGAATTCCTCCCAGATTATGAAGTACACATTTCTAGGTTCAACCTTTTGGCCTAGCCAAGCTTACAACATACATTGTTATGTGTGTTAGGAATTAGAAAATTCCAGAGATTATTGAAGAGTCGGTCACCCCAACTATTATCTAGCATAAGTTAGCTCGTAGACTTGTCGTTATTTACGCTTTTATGTAGTTAATTAGTTAGTCAAGAGCGTAAAATAGTTTAGTGCAACACCGTGGAGGAAGGACGGTCTTTACCCACCGTATCCCCGATCCACAGCCGATAGGAGGTCGCTTAGTTTGTAACCTATAAATACCCTCTACCTTGCAAGGTAGAGGGTTGGATGTTCTTTGGTAATCTAATATTCTACAAGTTTCTCTTACTAGAATATCCCACTTTTCTCTCTCTAAAATCATCTATATGCTCATTGTGTTAAGGTTATGATATGTAAGTGAAATCCAATATCCTACAATTGGTATCAAGAGCCATGGTTAGATCATATCGTGCATATCCTTGGATTTCTAGTGGTTTTAGGTGGTTTTGAGTTTGAAAAGTTTAGTGGTTTGTGCATCATTTGGTTGATTTTGTGTGTTAAAGCTTGATTTTGTTAGTACTTTTATGTTTAGAATCATCAAAAGTGTTTAGGTTTTCATTTGGTAAGCTTGAATCATCTTGGTTGGGTTGTTTTGGATTGAAAAGTGATGTTTATGAGTTTTTCTTGCTAGCGACTTAACACACGGAATTCTTTCTTCGTAGCGATTTGCTTTACAAATTTGTAGCGAGTTACGCCTTGGACCTAGCGACTTAGAACTAGCGACTTACAAGACAAGTAGTGGACTTTCCACCATAGGTAGCGACTTGGAGGTAGCGACTTGGTCTCAGAGCGAGTTGCTATTTAGCGACTTGTATCTTTAGCGACTTGAGTAGCTTAATTGTCGCTAAAATTTTGCTAGCGACTTGAGGCTTAGCGAGTTACTCTTAGCTAATTGCATTTGTCTAGCGAGTTGGGATGTTAGCAACTTGATGGTGTAGCGGATTAGAGGATTAGCGACTTGGTATTATTGTTATTCAGTTGCTAGCGAGTTGTTTCAATATCTCTAGCGACTGGGGTTCGTAATTTGATACTAACATCTTGGATTCTTGGCATTTTGCTACGGAATTTCCAATTACTTGGAGAATAATTCAAAATAACACAATGTCACCATCACCGATCCTTTAATCACCAAAGTACTTGCCTCTATGACACAACACGTAATAGTGAAACAAGATACTTACCGTATGTCATACATGTAATGATTCAAGATCGATTAATCGTAACAACTCAAACAAGTCACTCTTAATGCATGCAAATGATGCTATGAATATGGAATGCACCAGTGAGCCCTTTCAACATCTCAGTCAGCTTCTCAAACTACTGTTATCTACAACCATGGATCGAACAAGTTGTGCCATCCTTCGTCAGGATTTTCCCACTTTGACAAGGACGGTGTTACTTAACTTAGAAAGACTGAGGATTCAAATTACTAAAGAAAAGTTCTCATCTGATGATTCTCATGCTGCTCTCCAAACTATCTTCAATCAATTTCAGCCACTTATCCGGGAAGAATACTCCTCAGATTTTGATGATATCATGACTGGAATATCTTTCAAGAAACACACGGAATGGAAATTCATGAGTTCGTAAACTCATTTATTCAACTTATGAGTAATATGGAAACATACATCAAGGAAGTCGCAAAAGAGAATAAAAGTCGAATGAATTGAATGAGTGCCAAGAGATTCCATGGAGCAATGGTGACGTGTCATGCTACATTCCGCTTGAACCAAAGAAATGACACCGATTGCGTAATCTCGCTTGTAATGAAAAGGATGAAGAGAACAAGACCGATCTCAAATTCTCGTAGTCGAAAAGGTATCAATCAATAAGGTACACTTATCCGATCACACAAATTCTCATAAAAGGTACATGACTCTTACTCGAACATAACATTGTGGAATCAATCTTTGTTTTACCCGAATCTAATGCAAGTAACATGATTGAAAAAGGGTATATGATGAGCTTTCAAACAAATTTTCAATTCTTGAAAACACCGATCTCATTGCAAATTGAAATACAACAAAAGGATGAAATGTTTTATGCAAAAACCGTGTACTAATCAGAACTTCCGAATTTAGAGAATTTTTGAAATTAATCGCTTAAAATCCCGATTCGTGACAAAGATTCGACCATTGGCAATCAAATTACTTCTTTCGAAGCCCGTAAATATGACCGTCATGAGATGAGTGATGCACTAGAATCTAGAAATTCGAACTAGCTCTATGTGTGTCCAACCTTCTAAGAGAAAATGAGCATTTAAGAAAGAACCTTGAGGAAACAAACTCTAAGTTAGTCAATCAATCTAACCTCTTGATGAAAGACATTGATGACCTCAAAGCACAAATTCGTGATAAGAGCTTCAATATTGTTGCCCTAAAAATGAGCTCGTGAAGTCCGTTGGAAATAGGATGAACACTAAGTTTGCAAAACCTTCAACTTTGGGAAAGTCAAATGTTCGTAACCACTTGAAACGAACAGTTATTAAACAACCTAATGCCTTTAGGTCCGAAAGAGCTAAACCATTGAAATCTAAGCTTACATCCCAAGTTGATAATATGTCTGCTTTTGTCAAAACCACCACTTCATTGCCTAGTTTCGATATGATGAATCTCAAACCTCGGACTTATGGTCAATTCTCACGATCGAAATGCAATAAGTATAACTAGCTCTCATGCAAAACATCATTTGACCGATCAATCCCTAAGAAATACTCGATCACAAAAGGACAAATAGTCAAAACAAGGTTGTGCACTCATTTAGTTCAACTAACAAAGTGGTTTCAAATGGATTCCCACCGCGATTTTTTAAGTTTACGTGACTTAAACGAACTTACATTCCTAGATCATGCCTCAAGTGGATTCCCACAGTAAACTCTTCAAGAATGTAGAACCTAATAGGATCCCCATTAATGATACGTCGTGTTATACCGTGATGCATCCAAATGTGAGATTAAACATGTCACTAACCCTTCTATGTACAAGTCTACATGTGCTTCCAAAGACAATGTGCTCTCGCCTTTTTCGTGTACAATGCTCAACTCAATCAGAACTTCATGACTTGGTTCCCATCGAAATGAACATAGCTCATTCAGAGCTATAGCTTGCCGAGTTGATGTACTTTTACTTTGACTCCTATTCATCTTGAATCAGACTCGCTCTTCTATATCTGTGTATAAATCAAGTTTCATAAAAAAAAAAAAAATACATTCAATTTTAAATATATATGTCATTCTTTTAAATTTACAATTTTATCATTTTTCTCAATCTAATAAAAAATACATTCCTTGTTATCGATAATATCTACGGTCCTAGAAATGTCATTCAATAATGGCACGGGATCATAGATGAAGTTCGAACAATTGATATATTCTTGTTTTTATAACGGGGTTGGTTAATGTCAATCAATGTTCTTTGATGACATTGATTGAGGGGGAGATTTTGTATATGTTTTTCTTGACTATCTATGCCATTGGCTTCTGTGCTGGTTATAATGCTTGCTCATTTGTAAGTTGAGGTCGTGTTTTGCCTTTGTAACTATCTGGTTATGGTGTTTCTCTCAGTTGTAGGTTGTGGTCGTATCTTGCTCATGTGATTATCATTGTGTACCTATGTATTGAGTGCCTAGCATTAAATGCTTATTTGATTAAATGTTTAATTGATTCATGGTGATCATTGTGATAATCTATGCTAGAGACTTAGTCTATAATCCGTGTTAGCGACTTACCACTGCTCATCAAAACCATAGGGACCAAACTTGTCATATATTTGAAATCGTGTTGCACTAGCGACTTATCTCACTTCATTCGAAACCACAGGACCGAAAGTGTCATATTGCCAAAGTCCCGCCCTAATACCCCTAGCGACTTACCAAGTTTTTATTTCTTATTTCTAAATAATTTTTTTCTCTCTCTTTTTTTTTCTTTCTTCTTCTCAAAACAAATTGTTCATCCTAGCGACTTGGCAAGTGGTATGTCTCGAACCTCTCATATCTTAGTTCTCTTATGCGTTTGTGTTTAGTCTCTAACTTGTCACTTTTACCAGATCCGTACGAGCTCGTGTATTGTGACTATTTAATTCCCTCCTAGGTTCGATGTTTCATTAAATCGTGTTGTTTTGTTGATTATTATGTTGCAAGTGTACAAAGTGTTGGTATATTTTATCGTGATTGCTGTGTAATGTGTTTCCATGTAATGATGATGAATGATTGGTGGTTTGGGTGGTTTGTTTGTAGAAATTATGAGTGTTCTTGGTAGCGACTTTGGTAATGTTCTTGGTAGCGACTTAACTGTGTTCTTGATAGCGACTTAGCTTAAATGTTCTTAATGGCGAGTTAGCACTCAACTTAGCGACTTAGTTGCTGTGGCGTATTAGTCTATTATATTCTGGCGACTTGGGTAGCGAGTTAGTTGTCAGCGACTTGTCTTTACAAGTTAGCGAATTAGTAACATTAGCGACTTAGTTAACAAATTTGTAGCGACTTGGTTGTGTTATCGTTCATGGCGACTTGTCTTCACAAGTTAGCTAATTAGTAACCTTAGCGACTTAGTTAACAGATTTGTAGCGACTTGGTTTTGTTACTGTTCATGGCGACTTGTCTTTACAAGTTAGCGAATTAGCATAGCGACTTAAAGAGCTAAACTATTAGCGACTTGTCTGTGGTACTAGTGATGGCGACTTGTCTTTACAAGTTAGCGACATTGTTCACTTTCATGTTGCGAATTAGTCTTAGGGTCGAGGGTTATTAAAATGTTCAAAGGTGTATTGCTAAAGTTGATCTCATTCTCACAATACTTAGGATCTCCTGATTCAACTTGTTGAGTCAACATACTCTATGTAATCTGCTATGACATTTCTGTTTAGGCAAACGGTACTTGGTTTCTCTCACGACAACCAAATGTTACTTTTTGCCTCATGCATATTTGTTATATCACTTCTACATTTGTATCTTGGCTCATGACATGATCCCTTTGCAATGCACTCTTTTGCTTTTTAATCCCTTATCAGCTCGTCGTGTGAAAATTTATCTATAGGATTCTACTTCATTGAAATATCTCACTTTGCCACTCTATCTTTCTCTATATGGGTTTGGGGACTTCTTCCGAGTTATCGCTTCTATGTGTCTATGTCATAAGGGTGCTCTCAATGTTGTCTCACTTATCGCTTATTATCTAACTGCTCCCAACCATTATCGTTGATTGTATGTTTGCTCGATCATCAATGGCAAGTTCAAACCCCGAAAAGAGCATTACCCTTCGGCATCATCCAAAGTTCTCTCGACGAAGAAATCCTTCCTGTGAGTCAATGGGTCGATATTGGAAAAAGTAATCATATGTGGACCTACAAAAGCTTCAACAAAATCCGATACTCAAAGTTTCTATTGACATCCTCAAAACACAAACTTCTTTGAGCTATTACCAAGCAATGCTCAATTCCCACCATTTACATTCAACAATTCGAACACCGCTCAATGGGACAAAATCACACCGATACTCTTGCAAACCGGATGATAGGGAGTTCACGATTGATTCTCGATATTTCGAGCAAGGCTCTTGGAATCACCCCATGTAACCCTAACCTTCGCTCGAATCTCCACCGTGTCGACGATCCGATTGTCTTTCTAATTGGGTTGGGTTATCGAACAAGATTTCAAGAGCATCCGACATCATCATCGGACACATGTATCAACCCCGAGAGCTATTACAACTATTCTTAACTTGTGCTTATCCGCAAAACATCGTGGTTCGATAAAGTGAGAATTCCTATCCCGCAAATCCTATGGGAATTGTTAATAGGGTTGATGTGAATGTCTCGATCGTATTTGGGAAGAATTTTCTTTATCAATACACACATTCATATCTCGATAGAACTAATTTTTAACAAAGCTCAAGGACGAAAGAAATGAACAAGCTTGTGATTCCCAAAGATCCGATTTTCTAAGCTTGTTATCCAAGATTTGCAACAAAATCACAACTTCAATCCTAGGAGTGAATCAACTTTACACAAAGCGTAAGATGAATATGTTTTAGGAAACCCGAAATATGTTCCTAGAGGTATGGATAAAGAAATATTTGATTGCCAATTCTCGATTGTCTTCTCACGTAAGATATCAAGAAGAAGGACTACTTCAAACAATACAAGAAAAGAGCTACCAGCCTCCTCTCACGATGTCACACCTTCTCCTCCACAACCCAATGCTCCCAAGTCCACGCCACCTCACAAGCATCCTATGCCTCTTCCTAAAAAGAGACTTGAAAGGTCACAACATTCGACACCGCATCCAAGAAGCGTAAAGTAAAAAGGAAGAAAGTGGAAAAGGAAATTGGTGAAAATATCGAGGTATCAAGGAATATTACAAGGTTAATCGATGAAGATGATGTCGATCTACAACTTGAATCCAAAGAAAGCCTTGAAAGTCTAAATGTGAAAGCACCAAGAGGTGGAGTTGTGTTAAGAGAACCCGATCAACTACCACGACAAACAACCCCAATAACACATGACAAAGGAAAAGGGATTGTGAGTGTTGAAACCGAACAAGCAACTCACATGCTTTTAACGATCTCATCATCTCCATCAAGCACCACCAATCAATATGAGTCAAGAGAAGATCGTAATCATCTCATGCTAATGAACAACTGGAGTGGACAAAGTGCCCAAACGCTTAAAGAAACTCTTACACTTAGTGAGACTCAACTGCTTGAATGTTGACGCCTGCTGCAAAAAGGCTCGCAGGAGAACCTTGAGACAAGATCCGATGAGACCTTGAAGATGGATGAACCAAATCGCCTACTAATTCTCTATCCTCACTTAAGGATCTCGACATGATTTCTCTTTTGGAGATCAATACATAAATGACAAACCCTTAGATATCGCACAATCCATGTATACCGTCAACATTCAAGAAGATACATCAACCATTCCTCCGATGTCGATCTTCACTATCAACCGCACTTCCACCTCCCATACCCACTCAATCAACTGTATAAACACCACCAACATCGCCACCAACCCCGAACCCGCATTACAGCTTGTCGATATGGATGCTCCACCACTTCACCACCACGCATCCTTACCGATCAACCATCGGACAAAGTCGTAAAAGGATAGAAGCTCTTGAAAGGCAACTTCCTAAACTGCTGATTCCTGTGGATCGTGTCTATAGATTGAGCACCTCAACTTCAATGAAGGGGTTGCCGCCGCCATTGAAGGGGAAGTCAAGGATGTTGTGGAATGGGCTATGGAGGCTCCACTTCTTAGACGATTCAAGGACCTACCTATCACCGATATGAGAGCAACTGTGTGAAAAGATGTATGAAGTCAAGAGGACAAGCATGAGGTTCACAAGAAACTCTATGAGGCACTTGAAGAATCCATTAAGTTCGACAATTATGAGCAGATATGATTGACATCAAGGAAAAGGAAGCTAAAAGGAAAAGGAGAGCTATTGTGTTGGAAACATTGAAGAAAGACCAGAAGATCCTCCTCCACCTCCACCACCAACGGGCGCTGAACTTCGAGTCGGTGAACCTTCTATGACAACCAACACACCTCCACCACAACCACCATCATCACCGCCAAAACCTTCCAATCAATCAAATCCTACAAGTAAACAAGGCACTCATAAGAAATCGCCGCTTGACGACGGTTGATTCAAGGTTCACATCCACACCCACCTCCCTTCCCGATGCTCAAATGGTTCACGAAGAGTCGCATGTCATGACAGAGTCGAATCGATGAAGATGATGCATCAACTAAGCATATTCCTAAGCCATCGAAGAAGATTGGTTTGATGATTACCGTGTAAACGCCCAAAGACATCCGAGTTGCACTTTCAAGGGACACAATTCAAAGTTGTATCATGAAGATAGACCTCCTTCTCCGTAACCTACATGGTCCATCCTCGAGTCCGACTCAATGATACCCGACAACAATTGGTATCTACTATCACCAAGAATTATGAAGAACCCATCAAGACTCTCTTCTTCACTTTATCGGTGATATGGGAAGCTTCATTAAATGGTTTTGTAAATGTAAGAGTATCTCATCCTTAACTCCAAGAGATCTTGAAGGACCCGCTTATGAAATTGTTAAGGTCTTCCATTCGATGCCAATCAACTTCAATACCAAATGGAAGAATGTTATAAGATGCTCAATGACCAAGTCGGTGAGCAAATTAGCCGCTCAATGTTCACAAATCTCTTCCTCTTGGTGGTGAACCCGGTCGATGACCATTCAGTCGAATTCTTCTTCAACCATGACTTGGACTATCTTTGTGGTCACTCACGAAAGAAGACCCGCACTATCAATATCCAAGATGAAAGTCGCTACCTACTCGATCGTGGGCTTGAACAGATGGTTCCCGATCGCTTCGGGTCAATGAAGAACTTAAGTATGACATTGCAAAGATCATATGGTATTTCACATCGGTGGTACAAAAGAAGAACTTCTATATTGAAAGACATAGTGTCGATAAAAGACGAAGAATGTTAGATCCGAGTCTGTATCTTAAGTGTGGTTCGTGTAGAGGTCTTCCCGATATATGGATATGAGTATTTGATGAAGATTGTCCTTAAGTGATCAGATTTGAAAGAATATACTATTGAAGAAAATGACTTCAAACATCTTCTGCCGAATGATTTCGAAGATCTCTACCTTCTGAATATTCAAGGAAACCTTGAGCATTTGCTTGTCTGTGAGAAGAAGGCCTTATCTGCTGCTGTTACTCTTTGGATTCGAGGCTTAGTCCTTCGAAAACGAGTTGAGGACTTCCAACTCGGCATGGAAAGCTACCAAACCAGGATTAACCTTACATGTCCTCAATGGAGTGCCACAGGGCATGAATTTCATCATGAATACAAAGTCCTCGACACCCCAAGAGCCATCATCTTTACTGACAGATATGGGACCCGCATGCTTATGAGACTATGTGAGCTCTACAAGTTTAGTGACGGTACGCTCAAATTGGTCGAAGAAGAACTTGACACCAGAGTGAAAGAAGTCAAAATTGATATGAAATCTTGGGTTAAGACTACTTTTGGACCGATGATGACTTGAAGAGGTGTGAACACTTCATTGTCGCAATCGACGAAGACTCAAGACACGAAGGATCTTCCGCACCTTGAAAGTTTTGTTGGTGGAAGGCTTCGGATGGTCACTACAAACTTCTTCGAGGACCGAATGAAGACATCTTCGGAAGCGCTTTATGTTGTGTTTTTAAATATGTGTAATATGTGGTGTACTAAATGTGAACAATCAGTAATACATGTAATAGTGCTAGGATTTGTACTGTGGTTTCCCTTGTAAAAGGGAAACATCCGTGTTGTCCACTTCGATCATATAAAACCGACACATTTTTCTCCTACAAATATTTTATCTCATACATATTTAATCACTTGAGATCCAAAATCTCAAAGGATTTAAGATTTTGATCGGGGAGAAAATGTGATATAAATATGAAAGATGTTAAAAGATAAGATGACCAATTTTTGTGCATACTTCTCTAATATGTGCTAAACAATTTTCGAATCTCAAGCATATATTATGGGGAGAATTCTCTTCGCAAATTCATGTCATCGTGGTACACAACTTTCAATCTTTCTAAGGTACCTTGATTGTATGGCTTCAAATCCTTTGGTGATCATGTATGCACTTAAAGGGTTCCTCCAAGATGTGCAAAACACTCTTTTCAAATCTCGAGGCACATATTGAGGGGGAGCAAACTTATGAAAACCTCATCCTTCCCGGAAATGCTTTATCTACTTGATTTGATCAAGGAAGTGATGGTGATATCTTTTAGAAAATGGTAATCAAAGAAGTTAATTCTTCCTCTTGCCTCCGTGTGCAAAACGATTTCAAACATTTGATGCACATGTTGAGGGGGAGTTCTCATTCTAAAAATATCAAAACAATTTAGGTACAAAATGTTTTGATAATATATCACAAGTATCTGGATTGATTTTCAAATGGTTTTCAATTGGTTCCAATGGCGTATGAACAATACCAAATAGACCACCAACTTTACTTTATGTATGGTGATATAAGGATGATAAGGTTAGGTTTTGTTCCCATGATCCGCCGTAATCGGAGGGATCTACCCAGGACTATCCACTAGTTAGTGTAGAAGTTCTTAGGTATGATGATAAAAGGAGAAAAGTGAGATATGGGAAGAGTGCGGATCGAGACAGAGCAAGTACTAGAACAAACCCAACAAGGTTCTTGCTATGAAGTCTCGGTAAGCAATCAAGGGGTTGAAGAATTAAAAGAATTGAATGAGAAAAGGGTGAAAACAAATAGCCCTCCATTTATTCAACCTTAGGGCGTAAACCGGTTCAATTCATATGCTACCGATGGTAACATCGGTATTGAAGACAAGACGTCATGGACCCAAAGGACGCACTACACTTCAACTTTCCAAACCACTCAAGTTCCTCTTAAAAGGACTTGTTTCATTCTCACGGGAACCGACATTATCTATCGACTTTCTCTTAGAGATTGTTGATATTGAAGAAGGAGACCTCTCCCTAGTCTCCCAAGACAGATCCAAATATGCACAAAATTGAGTCTAGAGCCTCGAGATCATCAATAAATCTCATTAGGACACTTTCAATGAAGACTCTCTTGCTTCACACAATGTGGAAAGAGAGATTATATCTTGAGTCCCACGATTATCCTTGTGGTATTGCCGTAACATCCGAGTGATGTGTTTACATATTCACAATGAAGATGGAAAGCCTTCGAGCCAACATCAAACAAGCTCTCGGTAGGTGGCATGTGAGATCTATTATATAGATCAACCATGTGACAACCGAATGTAAACAATGGGGCGATTCAAGTCTTGAATCAATCTCGGTTCAGTTATGGATTGACGGATACCTTTGAAAACCGGTCTTTGTGCTTAACAACTCTTTTCTTTAGCACATCGACCGTGTACTCATTTTTCAAACCAAAAGGTGTTTTTATGATTGATAATTGATTTTCAATAAAACCTTCGTTGTATTGCAAAACAATTTCTATTGAGCAATACACGATTGTTTTTCAAATCTCTTTTCATCAATCGCTGGACTTAAAATTACCGGTTCACTCACTCCGTGTTGTCTTCTTTGAGATGTTCCGTTTGAGAACAACTAGAGCACCGCGAAACCTCGTCAAGGAAATTCTTCGAATTATACCGATCACAGCAAGACATGTATCGATCAACGGGAACCGTGGTCGGTACCTCAATTCAACGAAGTGATCAAAGACACTTTCGTGCGATTTATTGCTAATCGTTGTATGTGTACACCCGACGCTTGTAATGATCGTAATGAAGCGGTCAATCCATAGCCGCATGCTCACTTAACACATTCATCTCAAAAGAAATCATGATTAGTGCATCAATGACTCGATATTTTCACTCCATGCTTCGCTACGCCGCCAATATCATGAATCAACTAAAGCTTCCGCAACTCGATGAGAAGATATCATGATCCGAATGTGAGCATGTCGGTCCTAAAGTCACAATATCACATAATACCAACACCACAAAGGATATCTCGTAGATGTTTTTTAGTCGATGATCTCAAAAGATGGCTCATAATTATTATCTCATGGATCATTAATGACCTCCACTTTAAAGTACAAATCTATGCAGACTTTGAAGTTGCACTACTTATGCACAAAGATTCATGGTTGAAGTATTAAAGTCTACGAGCTCAAGAACAAAGTCAAGAATAGAATGCTAGGATTTGAAATGTAAAACATGGGGTGACCTCCTTGGGAGATTGTTAGAATTAGAAAATTCCATTATTGAAGAGTCGGTCACCCCAACTATTATCTAGCATAAGTTAGCTCGTAGACTTGTCGTTATTTACGCTTTTATGTAGTTAATTAGTTAGTCAAGAGCGTAAACTAGTTTAGTGCAACACCGTGGAGGAAGGACGGGTCTTTACCCACCGTATCCCCGATCCACAGCCGATAGGAGGTCGCTTAGTTTGTATCCTATAAATACCCTCTACCTTGCAAGGTAGGGTTGGATGTTCTTTGGTAATCTAATATTCTACAAGTTTCTCTTACTAGAATATCCCACTTTCTCTCTCTAAAATCATCTATATGCTCATTGTGTTAAGGTTATGATATGTAAGTGAAATCCAATATCAAGGAGGATTTTGATAAGAACCCTTGGTGCAAGATCTCGAGCCGAGAATGAAAAGCTCAAAGGTCAATTGGCAACGAGCGAGGCTAAGTGTAGAGTTAACCGTCAAGGCTCTATGGTTGTTGGCTATAAGGAGCGAGATATCATTCTTTCATCCAAGTGTGGAGGCCTCGAACAAGAGAGGGCAAAGTTGTTGGACCAAGAGATCAAGCTCCGAGAAAAGGTGGATGGATTGAACCTTCGTCCAAGATCTTTGAAAAGGACAGAGTGGACACGATAACCAAGGTGATCCCCTATATTGCTATGGAACTTTACCATAGCGATGATGTGGGGATTGCCATTGGGAATGTGGTGAATCTCGACATTTTTCATGGCAAGTGTACCATTTTGGAGGAGGTAGCTAAGACCGGGGAACTAGTGGTGCCGGAGAAAATTCCGCACTGCTGTGGCAACTCATGAAAAGAATATGATGATGCAGTAATCAATTAACCGCTTTAGAGTTCCCTTTCCTTGCGATGTGACGAAGGACCCAGTGGCCTCAATTGAGGACCGCTAGCCAAGAAGCCAAGGACGATTCAGCCTCCATCTTCCTCTAAGAGGACTCCATCACCCTGTGTTCCATCCCTGTGTTCACCGATCCCACTCATTCCAAGGTTTAATGAAGGCAACCATGTGGTTGTAATTTGATCCCTGTGGTGGTATGTACCTGCTTAAAACAATTGTCTCAGGTTCCTTTCCGTGCTTCGTGCTCGATGAAACAATTAACTTGTGGTTTGTGTAGGCTACTACCAAGACAATATTTTATTTTGTTGAATCGTTAAGGCTATGGTTCTGTTTTAGACTAGTTAAACTAGTCATTACTCTACAATGAAGCCACTAGGGCTCGAATTTTGCCATGTGTGATTCTTCTCATTTTATTTTTACTTATGTAAAAATATTTGTTACAACCTAAGGCATATGGTAGATACATAGCCTCATTGAGTGTAGTTACTTCACCAAGAATATTAGCAATCGATAATTTAATCACGATGAGGGTCGCGACCCAATCCGCCTTCATCCTTTAGGCAATAAAGGCTTGAAATACCTTAAGGCCATATAGTAAAGTTAATGTGAAGTTGAGATGGATGTTATGCATGTGAGCAAGACATGTTGTTTAGTCTTTGTACATCCCTTCGACGTTGAAACTTATAAAGCGACTTGGTGGACAAATCTTTGTTGTATTGAACTAAACAAGAGATTTGAGGAAATGTGTTATTATCATTAAGTGGGTAGGAGGATTACATCATTTTAAGAAATGAATACTAGACGCCTACCATTAATGTTTCTTTCCTAAGTGAGAAGAATGCAAATACATTGAAAGCAAATAAAATGTGTCCTTAGACATTGTAAGTTTCATACGAGAACTTACGAAGAGTAGTGCCATTCCGTGTTCTATCAATAGCGCCTCCTTCCAAGGTTTCCAGCTTGTAGGCTCCGCTGCCATAGGCTTCCTTAATAACGTAGGGTCCTTCCCATGTAGGTCCCAGCCACCTCGGTACTCGCCTTTACTTGCTTATTGAGTCGGAGGACATATTCCCTAGTTTGAAAGTCAAGGCCCGACTCGCTTGTTATAGTACCTTTCAATCTTTTGCTTGTGGATAGCCTCTAATGGAGGCTATTTCTTCGTTCTTCAAGTAGGTCCAAGTTACTACGGAGTCTTTCTTCGTTATCCGCCGCTTCAAAGTTCATGACCATTTCGCTTCGACACTTACTCAAGGGATGACAGCCCGCCATATGTCAAGTCGAAAGCGCTTTCTCCGTGACTTGACTTCTTATGTGTTCTATATGCCCGAGTACTTGAGGTAGTTCATCTACCCAACCGTGATGACCGTATCCACCTTCATTATATTCCTTGTATGATGTCTCTCTGGTAACTTCTACTTGACCGTTACCTTGAGGATGGTAAATGGAAGTGAAGGATTGTTTGATATTCGACACTCGCAAAACACTGGAATACCCTTGAAGAACCGCTTCCCATTATCTCGAAATGATGATGTGAGGTACTCCGAACCGACAGATAATATGTTCCCACACAAATTTTTCCATGTGTCTTCCCGTGATGGATGCCAAAGGCTTCGCTTCCACCCATTTAGTGAAGTAATCGATGGCTACGACCAAGAACTTTACTCCTCCCGGAGCAATGGCGGAGGGCCTACAATATCTATCCCCATTGGTCGAAGGGCCATGCGGACGTTACTGAAGTCATATCTTGCTTTGGTAGCCTTGGGACTCTTGAGTGGACTTGACAGCTTCACACTTCTAAATGATGTCGACAGCGTCTACGGCATCGAAGGCCGAATATCTCGACCTCATGACTTTGGAGACAATGGAACGGGGTCTGCGTGAAGTCCGCAGGATCCTTCATGCACTTTTGGATGATGTTATGCTTGCCTTGGTCCTACACAACGGAGCCAAGGGGATGTAAAAGATCTTACAGATAAGTAATTTCCCATGATTTCGCATCTTGTGGTGCTTTGATGCGCACCTTCGAGCCAACCGGATCCTCCGTAGTATGCCACTTATTAGATATTTCTAATTGGAGTCATCCATTCGAGTCTTCTTCCAAGATACGCCGACACCTCCTTTCGGACGATGGACCTCTCCGCCAATACTTCACCAAAAATTCCTTTGTTAAATGAGCAAACGCCATTGATGCCGCTTACTAAGTGCATCCGCCTTCTTGTTTTGGTTTCTTGAACATGCTCTATGTTGTAAGATGCGAACCCTTCAAGCATTTCTTTGGCCTTATCCAGATATTGCTTGATCACGTGTTGTCTTGCCTCGTAGAGCCTTTTATCCGTTGGCCACCGTTGTGAGTCGACAAAATAGCCAAATCTTCCACTTCCATATCTTTGGCTAATCGGAGACCCGCTAACAAGGCTTCAGATTCCGCTTCATTTTTCGTAGCATCGAATTCAAACGGCGCATAAGTGTATTCCTTCCTTTGGGATCAACGAGCATGAGACTGCGCTGAACCATCTGAGTCGGAGGTCGTCAAGATAAAGTTTCCACCTTCTGATTGCCTTAGCGTGCTTCTTTTCAACAACCTTTTGTCATGTTTCGGTTCGAGGTGTTTCGCTAAAAGTCCGCCAATATTTGCCCTTTGACCGAGCCCCGCCTTGTATTCAATATCATGTTCTCCTAGCTCGACAGCCCATTTAGCTATCCTTCCAGTTTCTCCGCTTCGAAAGTATCCGCTTAATTGGCTTGTCGGTGAAGCACGGTTATGGGGTGAGCTTGAAAGTACCTTCAAGGCTGTCTCGCAAAGATGAACTAAGGCCAAAATTAGCTTCTCCAATCTTTGGATAATTTAGCTCACTCGTGGTACCCTACTAATGAAGTATATAGGATTTGCTTTTTCCCTTTCTCGCCAATAACACGGCACCGATGCTTTTGAAGGAGGCTGCAATATACATGAACAACACTTCGCCTTTGATCGGGGCCGTAAGTGTAGGTAGAATAGCCATGAACTCCTTGAGCTTTTGAAAGGTCGCTCGCATCTATGCTCCATTGGAACGTCTTTTTGTCCGTGCATCCTTTGAGCTTTTTAAAGAACGGCAAAGATCCGTTCGCACCCTTCGATAAGAATCACGAGGTCGCTAGCTTTCCATTAAGACTTTGCACTTCTTTTAGGGACTTAGGAGGTCGCAAACCGTAATGGCTTTGACTTTCGAAGGATTGGCCTTAATACCGCTTGGTGATCGATGCCCCAAAATTGTCCTTCTTCCACACCAAAAGAACACTTTTGAGATTTAATTTCATATTGATGGCGCCAAGTCGATCGAAGGTTTCCTTGATGTCGAGAGCATATCCTCCTCCGATCTACTCTTGATGACCATATCATCTACGAGGCCTCCAAATTCCTATCTATCTGCCAGGAAGGCTTTGTCCACCAATCGTTGGTAGGTGGCACTTTGCATTTTTCAAACCAAAAGGCATCTTTCAGTAACAATAAACGCCTTTTCACGTAAAAGGCCGCCTTCTCTTCGCCTTATTCGCCATTTGTATATGATGGTAACCTTTATAAGCGCCTAGGAAACACTTTAGCGAAACCCCGACAAGGATTCTACCTTCCAATCAATCTTTGGCAAAGGGTAGCAATCCTACTCGGACATTCTTTGTTAATATCGCTGAAATCTACGCACATTCTCCATCCTCCATCATGCTTCTTGACCATCACCGGATTGCCACCCAAGTTTGATACTTCACCTATCACGAGTATACTGCGCCACGAGCTCGCCCACTTTTTGCATGCGGCGGCATTTCTTTCGTGAGCTAGGCTTCACGCTTTTGTTTGATGGGTTCAATATGTTTGAACTCATTGAGCTTGTGTTCGAGGTCAAGGGCTTTCTGCCTATGGTGAGAGTTCTGGGACCCCGTCATGTCGAATAGGTCCATGCGAAGACATCCGGATTAGCACAAGTACCTTTTCCAATTTTGCTTTAAAGGAGGTTGGAAGTTGCTTTCCGATTACTACTATCTCGATCGGGTAGAGATCATTTACCACGATGCTCTTCTTGATTAGCACAACCGAGAACATCCTTCAAGGCTCTTCCAAACCTGCTTGATCCTCTTGCTTTTCGCCGTGGACTCCTTCACCTTATAGTCGAGAAAACCGTTCCAATGCCGAAAGGTGTTTGGAATTTGATCGCGGCATGTATGGTTGAGACAACGATGCCCATCTTCTACGCATTGCTATTCTCCCTATCAATAGGTTGTAGGGAGATTCCGACCTTACGATCGTGAAAACCATAGTTTCGCTCTTTTAGCCTCCCTTCTCCAATCGTAACCTCTAGAGGACTTCTCCCAAGGGCCATGAGTGTTCCCCGAGAACCCTACTAAGGGTACCTTCGAATCTACTCTTCGACCTTATTGAAGGTTTGAGCTTTAGAAAGCATCGCTCATAGATAACCTCGCAGAGCTACCGCAGTCAAGGTAGGCTCGCTTACTCTCTGCTGGAGATCAGACTTTGATGACCACGGGTCATTTGAAACAAGTTTCCACGTGATTGAAGGAAAAGTGACATCTCCTACTCCACACAAGGCTTCCTCCTTTCTTTCCTCTTTAACCTAGAATCTTCCTTGTATACCATGAGGATGGGTGCTTGGCAAGTGTGGTATCTTTCCCCAACCGTGTGTCGGAGGTTTTGTCTTTACCTCTTTTATACCCTTCACCAATGTCCCAATTGGCCGGACTTTCTGACCTCTTCTATATGCTTCTTGAGTTCTCTGCAGTTGTTGGTGTCATGTCCGTAATCATCATGGAAGTAGCAAAATTTGGAAGTATCTCCGGCCTTCTTTGTTTGCCAAGCGAGAGGAGGATAAAAGGCCTTCGCAGCCTTTTCCGTAGCAAGTATCTCTCTTGGAGATTTGGACAGACTAGCCAACAACCCATGGTTGATGTTTTTGTAGTACGGTGTGAACCTGTCCTTATTTTTGTGCTTGTTCCTCGATCCTTCCCACGAAGGATGCTTCGGAGTTTTGCTGTGACTTTCTTTATTTTCGACCGGAGCCCCGTTGGTAGATACTTCTTTTGCTTCGATCCAGGTGTAAGCCTTCTCCACCAAACCTTTGTAGGTTGCAGGGAGGTCGGTGGAGAGGAATTCGACCAGACTTCTGTTTCGTAGGCCATGCACAAAACCTGAAATGCGCTGGTCTTCGTGCAAGCCCATTATTTGTAACGTGTCGTCACAGTATCCGTAATGAAAGCCCCGTGCTCTCATTCTCCTCCGCTTGATGTTGTGTCTCGTCGGTGTGTCCTTGTGAACTTTTTTGTTGGCTAAAATGTGATCCGAACTTGGCCTTGAGATCATCCAAATTCACAATGCTACCCGGTTTTCCGTTCTACCATATTCGAGCGGAGTCCGTAGGGTGTATGTAAACATATGACAAGCGTGTGCATAACCCACTTCGCATTCTAATAGCCCTTCAAACAAGTGTAAAAGTTATCCGGATCCCCTTCCCATCATAGGTACCAATATGCTGGCATTTTCAACCCATCGGGTAAAGGGTAGTCTTCATCCATCTTACGAAGGTGTTGTGGAGCCCATGGGCTCGAATAAAGGCGATTATGGGTGGCATGTAGGTAGGGACAGATTGTACGAGTTATGATTTGGAGATAATCCAATGTGGTTTTGGCTGACATATTGAGGGTAAGCGGTAGGTATATAAGGTGGGTGACTTTACAAGATACGAAGGGTATACCATAGGTTACCCGTAGGGCATAATTCCGCATGGTCGAGTGGAAACCGGGTTACTAGCTTGCCTGTTATGTGGGGATAAACCCTCGAGGGTAAGATTGAGTCCGATAAGGAGGGTACATACCATGAGGAGGAAGATTTCCTCCCCATTCATTTGAGGTGGATTGCCTTCATGCCGGATGCGTGAGAAGGCTGCAAAGGGAACCCCGCCAGTTCTTCCCGGATGAGCCGCCAAGAGTGGTGGCAGATTAACCTCCGTAGCCTCCCTTCGGTGACTCCTTCCATTGGAGCCTTCTATCGTGCCTTCCCGCCTAGTCGGAGCCCTCTCCTAACGCCTTCGAAAACAACCGACCTTCCGCTGGGCCTCCATCGCTCAAGAACCTATCCTTAGCACTGAGCGAGTAGCCCCAGGAGCCAAGGGCCTAGTCTCCATTTCCAACTCTTCGTCATACTCATCGCTTGAGTATTCTAACTCCCTACTCATCTCCACGTTCCGAGCTTGCCTCCTTCGAGCTCTTAGTAAAGATTCTAATGCTTCGATGTTAGCCTCAACAAATGCCGGACTAATTACCGGTTCAGGGTTAGCCGAGGTTGAAGCATGGTTGTTGGGGGTTATTTCAGGGTGAGATCGTATGGTAAAAGTGGATGCGGTTATGTTGGGAAGGTTGTTAGGATCGTTGACTGGAATTGATGTCAAGGTCGAGAAACCCGGTGGAGGTGTATCTCTCTTCCTTGAGTCATGCCGTAAAACCAGCGAGAGTGATCGTTGGGTGTAAGTTTGGAATAACGAGACCAATAGTAGCGAGGTCCCACGGATGGCGCCACCGATTGTACAATAATTGCACGACCGTGCCTTTGATGGTGATCGAAGGGTATGAGGGTGATATGTTTGTGCCAAACTTGTAGTCAATCGGCAATAAGAAATAGTAGACACTCGTTAGTGATTGCGCAGGGTTGGGCCTCGCGAACCACCTCCGGCGTGTGAATAAGTATGTGATATGAGTTATGGATAATATGATGTATGTGAAATACTTTGTTGAGTGAACATACCATTGAATGACTCGTCCAACCTATTTATAGGTGATGAAAATAGCTTGGAGAGTGTTAGCATGCGCTTAGGAGATCATGGGCGCCCCCGATTTGTGGTAACCGCTAGGCTTCATCCCCACTATCTCGGACTTGGGGGAAGCTAAGGACATAGTGGGAGCGACGGGGAAGACCAAGTCAAGGTTCTTATTTGTCTTGGCATCTTCAAGGAAGACACCGAAGGGCATAGGCCTTGGTCGGCGGATTCTCAACCTGGTAACCATGTCAATGATGAATGGTTTTACGCCACCAATGACTTATGAAGAAAGACTTGGGTCTTCGTAATGTAATTTCGATTGAGGCCGAAGGGGGGTCCTTCGACCTGATCGGAGGGTACGTCATCACAACCGTTCATCAATCATCGTGATAATCCTCTTCACATCCCTTCGATCCTGAGAATTCCATCGCTTAGGAGACCCAATCTTTTGATGTATATCCTTCAACCTATAAGCCAATCCGTCCCTAACCATCTTCAAAGTGTGATCCCCAAACTTGTGAAGATCTTTACACGCCATCAAGAAATTTTGTTGAAGTTCACTGCGATAAACGACGCCGAATGGTTTGCTGACGAGTGTGTATTGTGGAAGTTGGTTGATGTCGGGAAGATCTTGCTGAGGTGGAGTGAAGTTGACACGGGTCTGATATGATTTAATTGCAAGCTGGAGATCTTCTACACGTTCCTGTATGACTATGCTTCTGATAATTATTAGCAAGGACTTGATGTATTCACTTTGTACTTCATCGAGAATTGTCTCATGCGTCCCTATACTTTGGCAAGATATGATCTTAAATATCGTTGAGACAAATTCGAAAGTCCGCTTCACTTTATGCATAATCTCTTTCGTCTTGTCTTTTGACCACGATATTCTTGAGAAAAGTGTAGTCCCATTTAGACGAAAGATCAACATGTTTAACAACAACGATTCCTTTAGTCTTGAACACTTCATTTGAGACTTCAACTTGGCGACACGTAGTAGATTCGCCTGCGTTCCGGCCAATGGTGAATCCCATACATTGCATCACGGTCATACAATTCCACATTGTTAGAAAACATGTGGGTAGCCTTTTCCTCGATGGCTATGCGGTTTGAGTATATGGTCACGGAACGGAAGTGTTAGAGATGTAGCATATTTCCTTGAATCATCACGCGTGTAGGAGAAATTCCGTGTCTTTGTTGAAGAAATATCGAATGGAATCCGAGGCTCATCCGGTTGGCCAATTGTTGGTAGAGGTTTAGACCAATCGGTGTAATATGGAGGGTTATCCCGCTTGGTGAAATCGATGTTTGCTTCGGGTTGAGCCAATCCATGTTGTTAGACATAGCTCGAGCAATGTTTTCAAGGTGATATTCGACCGATGGCACTATCCAAGCTATCTTTAACAGTTGAAAAGCTTCATTCTTAATTCGCATCAACTCGCATTTCGCCATCTTCTTTACTTAGAATTTGTCTTGCAAGATCTTAGCATGCTCTAATGTATTACCTGGCTACCGATCTTGACCTTCATTTGGATAGGGGTGGAATTAACAAGTGTAGAAAACCATTCAAATTCCTCCGTGTTATCTTTATCTAGCCATGATACGACGTCAAGAGTAGCGCCTTCTTCTTCTTTTCTTAGGCCGAGATGAAGATTCCGTGTCTTAGCTTGTTTGGGAGAGGTGGGTTGTTGTAGGAGCTCACGGACTTCCTCATCGCCACCACCCGTGATACTCAAAATGATCACCGTTTTTCGAGTCTCGGGTGGTAATTCAAGAACTGAGGTTTTCACAGAAGAACCAGGAGGAGACCTTTGTTGAGCAGAGTCCATTGGGGAGGAGGTTGCATAGAAGATGATGCATCGACTTCTTCGGCATTTGGGCTCATTATCCTTATCCCGATCTTTGTCTTCATCGCCTCTTGAACGCTTTGGCATTACGGTTTCTTCTCGTATCTTCGACCGAGTTGGTATTCTAGCAATGCTTCAAACAATTTAGCTTCATGGGAGGCAAATGTTGCAGAGAGTTTAGACATTTGAGCTACTAGCGGTTCACCAATTCATCATCCGAAAAGACCTGGGTTCAACTGGATTGATGTTCACATTCATTGAGTTGATTTCATGGTTTGCTTGGCCGATGCAAGAGATTTGGATAAAGTTGTCTAGTATACATCTCCTTTGTCGCTTTAGGAACGACGTCAAGAAGGAACTTGTGAGTGTATCCTTTGATCATCTCGTCCATTTTCCTTGAAGATCATCTTTCATGAGCTTCAGACATACTCCCTTTCAACTTTCATCTCGCTATTCTCGTCATGAAGATATCAGATTTGATCAAGAAAGAAATTCATCTTCTGTAGAGCATGTTTTCTTTTCGACTTGTTTGACAAAGATTCCCAATTCTTTTATGAGTATGAGAAATCCAAGATCGAGTTGGCTTCTTCACCGATTTGGAGGTTGATTTGGTTGATCTTTTGATGGTGGTGGTGAAGAGTGAGATGATGAATCGATGATGAGGAGACATGAGGAGGCTCCGGGTCCTTAGGAGGTTCAAAAGTTTTCTCCAGAGACCGATGGGACCGTCAAGAAGATACTTTTCATAATCAACATCTTCATCATTTCGCACTTAGCTTCTTCATCGCCTTTATCTTCTTAGACTTCTCAAGATCGTTCCTCAATGTCAAACTTAATAGACTCCTCCTGTTGCTTTTGTTGTTGCTCCAAAGTGGTGGCACCAGTTCCCTTATCGGGTCGATTAACCGCATCAGGATCTGGTGTAGGTTGAACATCACCACTTGACCCTCCGGGGCCACCCATTTGATCTTTCGCAAATTCCTCCGCAACGTGTTGGAGTCTAACAAATTTAAATTTCTTCCTGTATGATGTATCCAGTGCCCCTTCATCTGAGCTTGAGCTTTCTTCATAAGGCACAAGTACTGGAGTCTTCCCTTTTCCTTGGTCACCTTGAGGACTAAGAGGTTTGGCTACTAAAGGATTAATGTCGGTTGTAGTTTCAGAGAAGAAGATCTCTTCATCTGATTGTGTATCTTCAGAGCTTTCGTCTACAAGCTCTCTTTGCGGTTTAGATTTGGGAATGGGAATAGGTATAGCTTCCTTAGAGGGAGCAATCCTTTTACGTGGAGGATTCCTTTTGGAAAGCTTCCTCGACTCTTAGTGCTTGCAAGACTCCTGACCGCCTCTTACGGTTCTCCGTAGGTGTCCCGAAGGTTTCTCATCAAGATGTCCAACTTTGCCTTCTTTCACCGCAACTAGATACCTTTTGTATGTCTTGAGCTTTTGATTTCGTTAGATGGAAGGTGATCGTGTAACACAAAGACCTGCTTCTTCATTGATGATTCCTTGATTCTCGACAGCTAAAATAGGCTCACCAACATGTCGTGATTGTCGAGGTCATGGAGCCTCTTGGGAATATCCGGATGAAGACCAAGTGCTCTCGGATCAACAGTTTAGTGTATCGACATAGAGAATCTTTGAGCCAAGCTTTTTGAGAAATGACATCATGTCATCCCATATCGAGCTTCCGGCTTGATGTGCTTCATGTTGATTAATGACCAAAAGATTTGCAGCTCCATGAGCTTGGGATGCTCATAGCCGCTATCACGACCGAGACATATTTGGTGATGATGATATGAGTGTTCTCCACGGTTGAGGAATGTTCTTAAGCTTCCCATGAGAATGCTTAGTGATTATTCTCAAGCTTCATCATAGCCAATATCAATCAAGAATTGCAAAATTGTCTCTTCAAGATGGGTGTGGCATAGAAGTCGGTTGGCTCGATGTCGTGGATGAGAAGAATGCCCATAAGTCCGCATGTGTGATGGTGACTTGTTTATGATCGAGCCATCACACCGCACTTTGACCTTTGATTCTCTCGCATTGAATTCCGTAATCGTTGAATGTAAATCTCGGTATTGTAGCGTAATGTGAGAGCATGTTTCGTAGGGATGATTCTTGAGAATGTCCATAGCAATCAAACAGAAGATTCGTAGCGGTGAGGGTTTCAAAGTCAACCCGAAGGTTGTTCTTTCCAATCTTCCTTCGATAGCCGTAGGGAAGATATCGCAATTGTGAGAACATCCGGTGCATCCACATTCATTTGAGCACCCATGTCGTGATCTGAAATAACATTAGCCAAAAGAACCAACATATCGAAAGACATAATGTTAGTCAACAGAAGGTTTTATTGTCTAATTATTGAATGTACAATGTCAATGATTGTTACGAGTCCAAAGTCACTTGTTTGTTCAATAGTCCAATGACGTCGTGATAAGTTTCGTGAGTTAGTTAACTTTAAGTTTTAAAGTTTATGTTATCACTTATTTAACACAACATATTAAACGTTTAAGCTTATTAGTGACATTATTGGTTCCGTGACGTTATGATTTGTTTATTTACAGGATTGCACGCGTAACAATTCATAATTAATGTCAATCAAGACTTAGGCGTAAAAGTGGAAAAGTTATGAGTAAACAGTAGTGGTATACGCATAGACGAAAGCTTATGTGTAGGATCCTGACTTACGCGTAAGAAATATTACGCATAGGAACAGGGGACCTTATGCTTAGAGCTTACGCCAGAGGCGATAAAAACCTTATGCGTAAGGTATACCTGCAAGAGTAGACCTTATGCGTAGAGGTCACTGCTTACGATATCCTTCACAGTGATACGCTTAGTCCCATTGTAGAACCTTATGCGACGCCACGCCGAAGATTACTCTTGTGCATAACATGCTACGCGTAAGGTGATCCTTATGCGTAGTTTGCTTAGAACCTTGATTCGAATTCTCACTTGTAACAAACCCGAAATAAATTCATCATATCATCAATATTTAACACATACATTCATCTTTTAACAGATCATGGCATGAATTTTCATCAAATAGTTTACGCGTAAGATAACTTATGCGTAGAACAAACCCTAGAGTTCATGAATTACGCATATGATTTCTAGCCATAGGAATTGCACCAAAGAGTTTCTGGTAAGTCTTAGAGGCATAGTAAGTTGTTATATCCAAGTTTTAACATCAAACAAGTCATGAATCAAAAATACCCAAACCGTATGAACATAAACTCTAGGATCCAATTTATGAATCATCAGTGTTTCTGGGTGATTTCTGGGTTTAAATATGCTCAATTCAACTTGAAAACAACCTCATACAACAATCTTTATTACCAAAACGTTCTCATATGAAAACACCCAAATTAACGCATAAACCCTAATTCCTCAAAAACAATCAATTAGTGTTTCTGGACGTGTTTAAGTGATGAAAACGTATACATTGATGTTATACAAACGTTTTGACACAACCTTTTTCATCACAAACACATAAACACGATTAAGTGTTCATACGCTTATGCGTAGATCACTAAAATCACAATATCTCAAGTTTTAACCGTTAGATTAATGAAAGATTCAAAACCATTTTTTAAAAACTTGTTAGGAACGCAAAAACACTTACAGATTGATGATCAGAAACACGGATTTGAAGAACGATTTTAGTGCGTAGGATATGTTAGATGAAAATAATAAATGTGAAAGGTTAAAGTTAGGTGGAGGTATTTAATTAAAAGTGACTTTGTGCTTTTGGCAGTTTCAGTCCCTCCACCTTTTCCTTTTTCATCCAAAGCCATTTAACTTCCATTTTGGTTACCAAACAAAAGATTTTAAGAAAGAAACTTGTGACCCCCATCGACTTAAGAAATAATGAAAGGTTATAAATATTAGTCCGAGGAGTGTCAAGAACCGTAAATGAGACTACCATTCTAAAGAATCAACCGGGATAGGATAACATGCAAGTACAAGGATATTTTGAAACATGCTTAAGATTTTATTTTCTCCCTCAACATTTGATCGGAAAATATGAATTTTGAAAGATTAAAGTGTTGGGAAGAAATGTACTTGCCATGTTGAAAGAAAATAGATAGAAGAATATTTTTATTATTTTATCGTGTTTTATATTTTTGTATTTTGTTTTTGAAAATATTTACAAAAGAGATTTTGGTGTTTGATGTGTTTTTAAAACTGTTTTAGGAGGTCATCCAATTCCTCTTGAGTCAAACACCGCATACCAATCCGTGGACCAACTCATTGAACCTAGAGGGAGGCAAGGCTTTGGTGAGTAGATCCGCCAATTGGTATTCTCGCACCATCAAGTATAATTCAACTGCACTGCTCCACGTGGTCCTTGATGAAATGATAGCGATGATCGATGTGCTTTGATTTCGAAAGTGTCGAATCGAGTTGCACGAGATCGCAATGGCACCGATTGTCGCAAAGACATCGTGATTCCACAACACGTAACCATAGTCTTTAAGTTGTGTTCTCATCCGATGACTTGAGCACAACACGCGGACATTGCTACATATTCTCTTCGGTTGAGGACGGCGATGTATAATCCGCTTCTTCGATTGCCAAGACACCAATTTATCACCAAGAAATTGTAGTGTTCTCAAGTACTTTTCCATGAATCTAAACATCCTGCGTGATCAAGATCTCAAAAGTGATTAGTTCAAACCGAATCCTTCGGATACGGATCCCCAAGTTAATGGTTCCTTGATGTATCGGAGGATTCTTTAGCCTCGTAGAGGTGGGTTTCAGCTTGGTCTCGATCGATAACGGGAGCATAGATAAACAAGCAAAGACAATATCAGGTTTGCTAGTCAGTTAGGTACATTAGAGACCCAATAATATTGCGGTATTTTGTAGGGTCCACTAATTTCCCATTTAAATCGTGCTTAGCTTCTTGGTATGAGCATATTTGGACCGACTTAAGAAAATACCATTGCTATCAAGAGGGTGATTGATGAACTGGCATAGCCCTAGAAAGAACGTAAGTTCACCCATCATGGACATTTCAAAAAATTTCTTCATTAGTTTTGCAAAAGTGATTGAGTACTTTTATGTGTAGACCCAAAATGATGTCATCTACGTAAATTTGAACAATTAAGATATGTGCCCGTGATATTGTATAAAAAGAGTAGGGTCAACCGAACATTTGGTGAAATTATTGGCAATGAGGAAAGATGATAGCTTATCGCATCATGTCCGAGGAGCTTGTTTGAGACCATAAAGAGCTTTGTTCGCTTTGTAGACATGGTTCGGGAACTGACAATCTCTACTACTAATGATCAACGAATCCATCCGGTTGGTGACATAAACCATTTCTTTAAGTTGTCCATTGAGAAACGCAGCTTTGACATCCATCCGATAGACCGTCATATTCATATGAGCATGACTTTCGAGAAATATCCAAATGCCTCAAGACGAGCAACCGGAGCAAAAGATTCTTCAAAGTCTATACCCTCTTCCTGTCGATAACCCTTAGCAACTAGACATGACTTGTTTCGAATAACATTCCCTTCAGCATCCAATTTGTTCTTCCAAATCCATTTGAGACCAATGATGTAGACCCATGTTGGTCTTTCAACCAGTTCCCATACTTCAAGACGTTTGAATTGATTGAGTTCTTCTTGCATGGATTCAATCCAGGTATCTTTTGTCATTGCGTCTTTAATGTTTTTAGGCTCAGATTAGCGAGGCGGTGAGTGCATAAATGCAATGTTCACCGTCTGAGTGAAGACGTTGTCTCGTAACGATCGGTTGATTCGGGTTACCAATAATATTTTCTAGAGGATGGTCTTTTGTCCATCTATGTGTAGAGTGTTGATGTTGGTATACATTGTGCGATTTTGAGGATTCAAATGGCTTGTTGAAGATTCGCGACATCCGTGCAACAGCCTCATTAGCAAATAGGTTAAAGAACGATTTGGATCAAAATATGCGGTGGGGTACTACATTAAGAATATTATCACCGTTCATCATTGTTGGAAGCGGTTTGTTCAATGTTGTGGTGGAGTCAATCGGTGGTGCTTCTTCAACAAGAGTTGTTGTAGCAGTGTATCGATATAAGAGTAGTATCAGTTGAGCAACGAAACAACGGATACACCGAGCACGCTCATCAATATCTTCACCGAACATAGGAGCAAATAACCTTTCCATTTGTTGAAGAGTGAGCCGGGGCTTTGTTCGGTGATGATGGGGGTTGGGGAAGTTTAAGCGGTTGTGAACGGGTTCCAAGTCATATACTCGTAAGCCATTTCCGTAAGTTCATCAAAATGAGCATGAATTGTTTCCATAACCTATTTTGTACGACGATTCCGGATCCAGTAACCTTTAGAATTCTCACAATATCCAATAAAGACTCCAATGTAGCTTTGGCTTTGAGCTTTCCAAAATCATCACGATCATTATTCGGATAGCAAGGGATCCAAATACATGAAAGTGTTTGAGATTCGGTTTATGGTTGTGGAGAAGCTCAAAAGGTGTTTTGTTGTATGCCTAGTAATCATAGAACGGTTTGAGTATAGCATGCGAGATACAACTTACGCCCATAAGTAATCTGGAAGTTTAGCATTGATTAACATTGTTCTTGCAACTTCTACTAATATTCGGTTTAGCTCTTTCAACAACTCTATTTTGTTCTCGGCGCACGTGCAATAGATGTCGATCTTGAATTCCCACTTTCTCATAAAATTCACGAAGGGTTTGGTTAACATATTCAGCCTTTGTCTGCTCGATTTGTCGACGATGTTTCGGAGTTGAACCCGTATTTTAGAGAAAGGTAATGATCATCTTTGAGCTTGGTCTTTGCTTCAAGAAAGTAGACCCAAGTCCATCGTGAATAGTCATCAACAATTACTAAGATGTAGCGTTTGCCATTGATCGCTTGCACGCGATCGGCCACACAAATCCATGTGAAGAAGATGAAGCACATGTTGAGAGTCGTGTTCCACCTTTGAAGGAAAATGAGCACGAGTGCTTTTCCCTTGTTCACATGGTGAGCAAAGGTGATCTTTAGAATACCGGAATCGTGGGAGTCCTTCAACTAGTTTGTGTCGAGCAAGGTTGGTGATGGTGTGAAAATTTAGATGTGAGAGACTACGATGCCATAGCGAGATTTTGTTGATGTTGCCTTTGAAAGTAAGCATATGGGAGATGAAGCAACCATGTCTTGCATAGAGATAGTGTAAAGACTTGAGTTACGCGAGCGACATAAGGTCGTTTCCTTGTAGATCACGAATGAAACAAGATTTCTCCTCGAAAGCAACCTCCAAATCTCCATCACGAATCCGACCCATCGAAAGCAGTTGTGACCGAGGCCTTCCACATAATAAACCCTCGCTAATTTCGAGGTTCCTATTGATATAGTCTCCGTAGCCCATGATAGCTGCGAGTGATCATTCCGAATCGACAAAGCCAATGAACTTTGCAATAAAGTTTGATAACAGCTTAAGGTTGCACTGTCATGTGTCGGGAACATCCGCTATCAACAATCCAGAGAATGATCTCATC
The DNA here is from genome assembly GCA_022545495.1 of Chrysanthemum lavandulifolium. Classification (NCBI taxonomy): domain Eukaryota; kingdom Viridiplantae; phylum Streptophyta; class Magnoliopsida; order Asterales; family Asteraceae; genus Chrysanthemum; species Chrysanthemum lavandulifolium. The sequence continues at coordinate 73,843,998 of CM040241.1, read as the reverse complement.
ACCGCATTACACATGCATTTGCGACACTGATGGAATAGAAGTAGATATGGAACCCAAAATGTTAGAGGTTCGATGCGATTATAGTAGACATATACACATCAATAACTTTAGGCATCCATTTAAATCCTAGTGTGTTATATATCCATTTCGCCATCTATAACTATTATTTGCTTTAGTCTTAGTGAATGCACTAGGTGGTACTACATTTTGGAGGTGAAACCGAGCTACAGGGGCGAGTTATGTTTGCCTTAGAATCTAAAGAAGGCGGTCTCACCAAGCACGGACTTATAATGATTAGTGGGCCTAGAGGTATTCGATTCTTAGGATTCTCAGAAACTAGAGATTATAGCCTTAGCAACACATTTGTCATGACAATCGAATTCATACTTTTACGACAAATAACACAAGGTGCATCGATGAATATCAAAAGTACTTAAAGGTTTAGCATTCGTTACATCACTATTTCTATTACATTTGCCGACGCAATATCTATAGTGGAAGCAACGTGAGTCTTATTCATAGTCCTAGGGTGTTCTTCACTTTAGCATTCCTTATTGATCTTTTCTTAGGTCGCAACTTCCTATTCTTCGATGTAGTGCTCCTAGGTCGTGAAGTGCGGACGCTTGGAAAAGATGCAACTATTCATGTTTCAAGAGAAGGAAGCACGTTAGCAACTTGTGATTTGGCAATAGGGATTCTAGGTTCACGATTACTAAGTGTTACCGGTGCTATTCTCTTAATCACGGTAGGCGGAAGTAGTTCATACTTTCCTAACATTTCTCTTAACTTAAAGATAGTGTGAATCAAATCTTGATTTTCGAGCTAATATTACCAAAGAAAATTCATTACTTCTCTAGTGTGCAAGATAGTGATCAAGTTGGTTTGATGCTTCATGACGAGTCTTATTATGTAAATCAAATATGACACCATATTCTCGTATAACTTTTACAAGTTCTTGTTCATATTTTGAGATTTGACTTTTCAAAGACACATTGTGATCATCCGCTTGCTCAAATTTTGATTAAGATTGTTTGATTGCAATTGGTGGATTTTGTTTTGCAAAGCAAGTTCACGATTTTGACAATCTTTTGACACCATTGAAGACGACGCTTTGCATTTGAAAGCTTGATTAAGAGACGTTCGCTTTTAACTTTAAGACTCGATCAAGCACATTATCGAAGATTCTCAACAGCTACCACGAGTCAACAATATCAAAGAAAGATATAATCGGATGCATGTGACACGTAATTCAATAACAAAACATTATGGATATCGACAGATAACATCATTCAAGAGTCGATCAACATCTTTTCTCAACATTTTCTTTTACGCTTAGTATTAGAAATAGATGTTTCTATTTTCTCGAAAATGACCTTCATCACTCCAAGTTCCTTATGAAAGTCCTGCTCCCAAGACAATGCACAATTTTTCAAATTTTTAACATTTGGTAAAATATTTTTCTAAAAATGTCTCTTTGTTCTCGCACCGAGGCGATTGAAAATGTTGAACTTTGATTTCAAAATGATATTCTATCTCATGTTGTAAAGTTTTGAGGTCAGCCATGAAAATGTCAAAATATCTAAGAATTTTGCGATTTTCGTGTTTAGAGTTTACTTCACTAATGGAAGGTAAAGGACCATAAATTTGTGCATAACCCGGTTGGGGAATAACATTAGAAGACCTGACGCTTTTATGATAACCCTTGGTGTGTTAGAAGAATCCGTTGGTGTGGCGAAGTGACCGGTTTAGAATAATTAAAGGTTTGTTGTAAACAATGCTTTTAATTTTGATCGACTCGCCTTCTCGCATCTAATTCCTCTTGACGATGATATTCAACAACACTCATAACAATATCATCAATTTTATATTCTGACGGAAATTTCGAGATTTGGTTTGAATGCTTTGGTTGAAAGCTTAGGTTTGTAATCGCAAGATTCAGGTCCATATCCATTTGGATTGGGTTTTAAAGTAAACTTTTCAATAGAAGCCATCGACTCACCATGTTTGTAAACAATGCTTTAAACTCTTTAAGTTTGTTTTCAAGCCGATAATTTCTTCAAGATGATCATCTATTCGTTTCGTTGAATGCTTTTGTATGCAGAGAACTGCTTTTTGACAAGTTAACAACTCAGCCTTAGCTTTTTGATTTTCCAAGGTGAGAGCGTTAATTTACTTTTTATGTTCATGTTTCAGCTTGTTCTATTTCGAAAACAAAGCATTCTTCAAGCGGCTAGATCACGATCCGCTCTCTAAATATTTTCGCTTTGATGAGATTTAGCAAAGCGGCTTCAAAACCTTTTCACGGTTTTCTTGAGTTTTGAAAAAGTTGAGTTGCATTTTAAACATTCAAAATCCTTGGTTAACATTGCATTTTACTTTTTAAGTCCCGATTTAATGCACAACATTCTTCAATTTGGGATTGGTCTTTAAGTAAAAGAGCAAGATCCGATGAGGCAAAGTTCTTTGTTCAACGGGAGTCACAACATGATCATTATTTAGATCCTCAGTATAACCACGAGTCAATTTGATTTTCAAAGGAAACCATAAGGTCTTCTTGATCGTCAAATGTAACTACGGGTCTAATTGAAAATCGTCGAATGAGATGTGGATGACTCATTTTGAACATTTTGAGCCTTGCCGATTCGGATGTTGGCGAGATATTAGATCGTAGATAAATATGGTTTGTTCGGCACCGAGATAAGCCATCGATGTCACACACTTGGCCTGTGTCACTCATGTGTAACTCATGCATATTAGCCATCAACATAACAGCTTGCATTGGCCTGCAAGTCCTCCATATCATCATCTCGAGTGCATTTGCCATAAAGCTCGTTCTTTGTCCGTGAGAGTTCCACTAGCTTCATCCTTAAGAGCTAAAATAAGAGCCTCTTTGTGATAAGCACCGCCCCTAGTCCTCGGTTTGGGCATGCATTAGCCAGTGTCCCTTCTCATTGCGCTTGTTGCATCAAGACCATTCAACCCATTCTCGAGCATTTCCTGCTCCACCAATTGAGCTCGTTGTTATTCCTACCCACAAGATTAAACCCTTGACCACCGCCCATCCGACGACCATAACCATGATTTCGAACTTCAACTCGTCCATTGTTCACAACAACTTGATTCCGTGTGTTAGATGAGGAATGAATCGATTGTTGGATTTGTTGGTATAACGGCTAAAAGCATTAGCAATCATAACAAATCCTTGTTGCAATGCTTGAACGGATCGCATTCCTCATTAGCTTCATTGACAAGTGCTTGAGCATTGTTGTTGTTGTATGGAACCAATTGATTTTGTTGAGATTGTTCTTCGTGAAGAATCATATGGTGTGATTGTAGCAGTTGGTTGAGTTGTGGTTGAGGAGAATAACTATTTTGAGCATACAAGGCAAGTTGTTGATTTTTCGAAGTTGTCGTTGAAGCAATTTGAGAACGGAGAATCCTTTCCCTATCAACTTCCTTTTCATGAGGCTTCAAGTAATCATACAACAACCGTATGTAGAATGATGCATGTTCTTTGCTTGACGGAGAAAATGACATACTTCTCCCATTCGGGACCAAGACTACTCAGAACTTAGTATTAAGCGCAATTCTTGGCATGATGATGTTGTGTTTATCCAAATCATTTATGATGTCGAGAATCGATGAAGATAAGACTCTAGTGTCTCTCCGTGTTCAATCATGAAGTGTTCATAAGCCAAGTAAATTTTGGATTCCATATCCTCGTGATTGAGCGCAGATCCTTTCATAAGTAGATGAATGTGTTCCCACATTTTCTTTGCGATCTTTTGAGCATCAACACTTCAAGAATTGGGTTTGGCAATCCTAAAAGGATATATTGCATTGCAAGCTCATCGACTTCATAGTGTAGAAGTTCTTCGGATTTAAGTCCGCAAGTAGCAATGTTCGTTTGTTCATCTCTTGGTGGATTAGCATTGGATCTCCTGCACAATGACAGAGGCATCTAAAATGGACCTTCCAAGATAACCTTCTTTAAGAACTTTCCATGTGGCTTCTTTAGATCACAAAACCTAAAGAATGTAATTACCCATTGATCGTAGTTTCGGAGTGAGCATTGGAGGTCTATCAGTGATCCACCTCATGAATTGATTGTTGGTCGCTTAAAGCTTCACACATCTTTGCAAACCAAGTGGGTTCCTTCATAGTGTTCCTTGATGGATGTTGATTGAATTCATTTATGTAGGGTTGAACTTGAAGACTTGGTGGTGTTTGAACCACTTGTGGTGGAGGAATTGCTCCAAGTTGTAGAGTATGTTGTTGATTAAAGTGTTGTTGATAAATTGCTTGTTGTTGATTCCATTGTTGATGTTGTGGACTTAGTTGTTGTTGTCGTTGAGAATAAGTGTAAGGGAAATAGTTGGAGTATGGTGGTTGTGACATGTTGAAAACTTGTGTTGGTAAAATGGATCTTTGTTGTAGTCGAATGAACCTTTGTTGATGAAGTATCCTTAGGTCTCTTGAAGGCAAAATGTGGAATGGCACTTATTTGGACTAAAAGGCGCGAATATCTGAAGAAATCACAATAAACCAAGTAGCACGGCGGGGTGTTTATGACGTAATAACACGGGCTTTAAAAAGTAACTCGGACGGCCTAGATTCAATCGCACGACGCCGAAGTCAAGAGGACGTCGTCAGTGCATAAGGTGACACCGCCGCAAGGTTAACGTGGCCAAGATGAAACCCTAATGAGCGGCGACACGACGGCGCCACGAAACATAAGGTGACTACCGCATATGTAATCTTATATATAGAATCAATTTTTCGTTTAGAGAGAGTCTTGTGGAGTAAAACCTAAAACCGAACCAAGGGTATCTTGTAAGATTTTAGGGTTCTAAACCCTATTTTCATCAAGATAAGTATTTACTTCATCAATTCAATTATGTCTTTGATTATTTGTATGTATGCTTGCATGTTCTCCATGTTCATTAATTTACTTGTGTGTTTACTTAGGAATATGAAACTTAATTATTGAATATTGATTGGTTGTTTCTTATCTTAGTTGACTAATGATCTAGTAATGCGATAGGTCATTCGTTGTGTACTTAATGCTTGATTCATCTTTGTGAAACTTAGAATATGATTACCGAGTAGTTGTAGGCTAAACCATCCAAAGAGTGCCTTAGAGTAAGAGTTTATCATCCCTAGTGGGTTTGTAGATCTAGACCCTTTGGTAAGTTCAAGAGTTGGGAGAACGACACCTACAACTTTAGACACACAACGCAACTAAGAATAAGGACGTGACAACTCAACCATCAATAGGAGATAATTAAGGAGTAGTAAAACCTAAGTAAACACATCTTTAAACTATCATACGAGCACACATTAATTAGACATAGACTCCCACAACCTTAGTTTAGATAATTAGATAATATTAGAGTAATCGGTAGAAATACCAACCCCAAATCCAAACCCCGAGATTCATACCTTTCCATTTCATAAAATATAAAATACAAAAATAATCATCCTCACCTTTAGACTTAAATCGACATACACTTCACCCTAACGACACTATTCCCTAGAGAACGATACCCGTGGCTTCAATACACTACACTACGATTAGGTTCATTGCCAGGGTGTTGAAAAACTTGCTCAAGAAAAGGAAGTTCCTTTGACCCCGAACGCTACTGTGTAAGCGTGATCAAGTTTTGTGTCATTGCCGGGGAATAGTTATTGTTTAGGCTTGATTTATATCTCGTTTATGTCCTCTCACAAGATTCCTATCAAGTGAGATTTTTCTTTTATTAGCTTCCTTGTAGTCTATCCCCTTCTTTGTGTTTGTGTTCGTAAACCATTTTCATTTGTCACTATGGCAAGTGAAGTAGCATTTGAATCATTAACAAATGAGGAACAATTGAATTTCGCAAGTTGGTTTGGTTTTTATTGTTCTAATGAATTTGTGAGTGAACTTAGAGATATCCAAAAGAAGAAGGGTGTAAGATTGGATGGATTTGATATATTTTTGTTTGTGTGGCTTTATTCAACGATCGTTGTCAAGATCAACTCCTTTTAGTGACACCATCTTTAGAATTTTTGGAAAAACCTCCTATGCATAAACCTTCAGTTGTTACAACTTGAGGAAATGGATAAGAAGGATTTATCTAACCTTAGGAATCATGATCAAAAAGACCTAGTTTTTAAGAACGTGAAACCTAAACCCAAACAAGATTGTGAGATGGTTAAAACTAAAATACCTAGTTGTATGTGTGGGATAGATTTCAAACATTTAGGAGATCTAGATATAATGGAGAAAAAGGTGGAAACTCCAAGCCCACAAGCCCTACCATCACTTAAGGAACACACATCACCTATAACTTACCCGGAAGAAGTAGAAGAGACTATAGGAGCCCCAATTGATAGAGACCCTTTGGACCAAACGCCACTAGAGAATGTAGGTTTAGATGCTTGTTGTCATGACCTCTCTCTTAGTCCTAGGAAGTTCTAATTTTGATGAACCGAGCCTCAACCAAAACCTTACCCAATGTTTCGCTTTAGATGTGAATCTTGAATTGAATTAGGCCCCAATCCACCCATCAAAATAAATAGTCCCGGTAGTTGCTTGATAAAGGTGGTAGATTCTAGGCCATGTAGAGTGGAAGCTAATATAGGAGTAACCCATGACCTTACACACTTATATCACCCATTCATGGTTGATAACAAGAAACACTATGGGTTTAAACCGGTTTATTAGGTCACGATGGATCCTTAACTAAGAATCTTTTGAAGTTAATAGAAGATGATCCATTTTAGAGGGAGATTTCATTCACCCGCTACACCAATAGACTTAGGTAAGGTTATAATGAATGGAGCACACTCCTTTGAGCATATAAATCACCCATCACTCTTCCTCACGTAGCAAATTTCCACCCTAAGGGTGTGCATTGCTACTATCACCCGACTTAAACTTAAGTGTAGGAAAAACTTCCCTTTATCTGTTAAATAAGGGTAGAGTCGCTCGTGACTCGAACAAAAACAAGCGCTTCTTGGGAGGCAACCCATGTGTATTTGTTTTTCATTTTCATTTGTGTGTCGATATCTTTTATCGATTGTTTATTCTCATGTTTAAATTTGTAAAATGTTTTATTTTGTTTTTAACCTCGTCTTAATTGCATATAAAGGTATTTTACATAAGGGATAAGTGTAGGGAGGATTACACACGTTTTCAAGGAAACGTAAACATGAGAATAACAATTCATTAAAAGATATATTTGTGTGTTTGTTCGAGTCAAATGCTTGTATCGAGTCATAATGGATGTTTTGAAATTTTTTCGATTCTAAAAGTAAGTTTTCCGAATTTTTTTTCGAAAATCGCGCGATCAGCTTTTGTCGGGATAACTCGACGGCGGGAAGGAGTAAAACATCGATCACTTTTTTCATTTTCCGAGCTACTTATAAATTTTTGGAATTTTCTGTGTCTTAATTTTCTTAGAAATTCTAAACATCCATTCCACAAGCATTATATCCTAGTTTAAATCGAGTCTTGTATATATTATTACCGACGATTTCTGTGAAGGTTTCGTTTGTTTTCTTCAAGTGTGCGGGTTTAGTTTATCAAGAAGAAGTTACATAAGATTGAGGAGATTTTCACGATAAATTCTTCTTGAAACGATTTAACCACCACTTTACACGGATCCTACCGAGCTAATCGTGGAGTATTAGTTTCTTCGCTTTTGATTACCTTCTTTTATCATAACTTTGATATTTTCGGGAACATTGGGGACAATGTTCGGTTTAAGTGTAGGGAGGAAAATAAAGCGGAACTTTGAAACTATGCTTATCCTTGATTATTTGCTTTGTCTAAATGCATTTGCGTAATAAACCATGAGAAAATGTCGGTTAGGGTAATTTTAGCACCAAATTTAAAATTTTTCATGATATATAGGAGTGGGCCATTAGTCTTAACAAAAGCGTCTCACGGATAGGAATTTGCATGACTAGCACAAAACCCTTTACCACCTAAATTCCACCCAAAATGTGAGGATCGCCTTAGATTAGTAGGAATTAAAGCATTCATCTTTAATGCTTAGAGTGTGAACCTGAGTATATTAGATTCTAGAACTTGTTTTGTGATGCATCCCGAGATCGCAAGTAAGCCTACACTGTGTAGTTAGGAATAACTAAATGATAAGAGGCATTAGGATAACCCTTGTTTGATACCCGTAATATAATTACTTCTTCCACATCGGTTGAGTAATTCCCACACCTTTTGCGTTGTACTCATCTTTAGTACACGATACCCTTTAGTTAACCCTCGAGCCTATCCTTTTCGCGGTTCTCGTGATGTTTCGGTTTTTCGGAATATCAATGAAGAGCATTGTTTACACCCCACCCCAAATACACCCAAATCGCTTTAGCTTACCCCTTATGCACTCACTTTTAGTGCAAATTATTGTTATCATCTTAAACCCTTAGTTCAATTATCCGTTGTTTGCATGAGTTGCTAAGTCGAGTCATATCCTTTGTATACGCTTTGGGACGATTGGGATTCATGGGAAAAGTTAAAGTTTATGAAATGACGGAAGGGAACGTTAAATTCAAATTCCCTTTGTTTGCATAATAATGTACCCCAAGTGTTTTGATCTTTTCAATTCGGGTCAAATTAGTGTTAGAATAATAAAACTCAAGTATAGGATGTGCCTATAAATCCCTATCATTTTGATGTTACCTTAAAGGATGGTAGAGTAAAAGTGTATGAAAAAAAAAAAAAAAAAAAAAAACCAACAAAAAAATAGAAAAAGAGAAAAGAAAAAAATAGAGTGAAAAAAAAAAAAAAAAAAAAAAACCCGCTACCATCCTACATCTATCTTTTAAATTTATGTTTGTTTATTTCCGCTACTAGAGTTTTAGAGTGTCGAGTCTTGGTTAGCAACGCCATTCTTCGTATGCATTTAACATAGAGATTTTTGACTTTCCACCATAAAATAGCCTATCCCACCAAACCCTTGTTTCCTCACCAGTAAGCCTAACGTTACAACCCTTTAAAAGACCTCTTTGATAGTCTTTCCTAGGTGCTTACGCCAAAGCGATGGAGGTTTGATCTATTCTCAAGCCTATGGTAATCTATGTACTAGGACCGGTTAATGAGTGTTTATCTTCCATTTCCTATTTGTTATATTTCATATATACAATGAGAGATGCGAGTATCCAAACACCCCATGTGAGGTGCTAGTATGTACTCGTGCTTGTTATGACTTTCTTGGGGCTTATATGTGTTGTGGACCGCTTTTGAATCAATGCTTCATGACCCCAACTTATAAATTAATTGGCTAAAAGCACATTTGCTTGAGGACAAGCAAATAACAAGTGTAGGGATATTTGATAAGGTTTTAAAAGGTACCATTTTGAGGGTCGTTTAAGCCCTTATTTGATTACTTTTGTATCCGTTATTGCTTAATATCGCCTTTTCACTTTTTAGGTCTCTTGAAGGCAAAATGCTGGAATGGCACTTATTTGGACGAAAAGGCGCGAATATCGAAGAAAATGGCCAAAGTCGAATCGAGACACTCAAAAGCTGAAAAAGGGCGCGACGGGTGTTACTTGCGACGCCGTTGGAGGATTTTGTGACGATACGGAGCCAATACGCTATTTTCAAGTGACGACGTCGGGCTTTAAAAGAGTAGGCCGTTGATACTCGACGGCCTAGATTCAATCCGCATCGACGCCGGTCAAGAGACGGCACACAGGCATAGGTGACGCCGTCGCAAGGTTAACGTGGCCAAGACGAAACCCCAATGACGGCGACACGACGGCCACGAAACATAAGGTGACGTCGCATATGTAATCTTATATATAGAATCCGGATTTTTCGGTTTAGAGAGAGTCTTGTGGAGTAAAACCTAAACCGAACCAAGGGTATCTTGTATAGTATTTTAGGGTTCTAAACCCTATTTTACATCAAGATAAGTATTTACTTCATCAATTCAATTATGTCTTTGATTATTTGTGTGTATGCTTGCATGTTCTCCATGTCCGCTAATTTACTTGTGTGTTTGCTTAGGAATATGAAACTTAATTTTGAATATTGATTGGTTGTTTCTTATCTTAGTTGACTAATGATCTAGTAATGCGATAGGTCATTCGTTGTGTACTTAATGCTTGATTCATCTTTGTGAAACGAGAATATGATTACCCGAGTAGTTGTAGGCTAAACCATCCAAAGAGTGCCTTAGAGTAAGAGTTTATCATCCCTAGTGGGTTTTGTAGATGAGACCCTTTGGTAAGTTCAAGAGTTAGGGAGAAACGACACCCTACAACTTTAGACACAACGCAACTAAGAATAAGGACGTGACAACTCAACCATCAATAGGAGATAATTAAGGAGTAGTAAAACCTAAGTAAACACATCTTTAAACTATCATACGAGCACACATTAACTAGACATAGACTCCCACAACCTTAGTTTAGATAATTAGATAATAGTAGAGTAATCGGTAGAAATACCAACCCCAATCCAAACCCCGAGATTCGTGCACCTTTCCATTTCATAAAATATAAAATACAAAATAATCATCCTCACCTTTAGACTTAAATCGACATACACTTCAGCCTAACGACACTATTCCCCTAGAGAACGATATCAATACCCGTGGCTTACCCTAATACTACACTACAATGATTAGGTTCACTGCCTAGGGTGTTGAAAAACTTGCTCGAAGAAAAGGAAGTTCCTTTGACCCCGAACGCGCTGCGTAAGCGTATCAAAATCACAATAAACCAAGTAGCACTTATGCGTAAAAACACCAAAGTTACGCGTAACAATCAAGAGTTACGCGTATGTTTAGCTTACGCGTAAGTAGGGAAAAGACACTAAAGTTATGCGTAGACACAAAGTTAGGCGTAGAAACTTAGGCATAGGATTATCTTATGCGTAAGACTAGGCTTAGGCATAAGATGAATCTTATGCGTAGGATTTTCTACGCCGTAAGCTTTATGCTTATGCGTAATTTTGGGTTTTATCTCAAGTGATCTTTACACTATCACAAAGGCAAAAGATATCCAAAGTCGACGTATTTCGGGCTTATCCAAGCAAGAAAACATGGAGTAAACCACAAAACTGAAGATCAAACCACGGATAAAGTTACGCGTAGAACTAGGGTTTTGATACGCGTAGCTTTACTCGTAAAATGATTTTGCCCAAAGATGTTTCTAAACCAGATTTTGTGATGAGATAGCTTCAATATCACCAAAATAACACAAAAGTGTGAAACTTGATGAACCAAAACTTCTAAAAAGCGATTACGTGTAAGATGAAACCTTCGAACAAAAACTAGCTTAAAAACGATGATCCACGCATAAAGTTTGAAACTTTTTGCCAAAAACAGTTATTTTAACACCTTAAATAATTGAAAGTACAAGAATCTTGGATTAAAAAGTGTAAAAAACGTGTTTTAAGCGAACCAAAGTATCTCGTTATCTCTACGCCAGGACCAATAAACTTACTTCAAAGGCAATAACGATTCACCCAACTAGTAGCGATTGATACCACTCGTTAGGTCACTAGTTTTATAACACAAGCTTAATAGAAAGAGATAAAGGCGATTGAACAATAAATCAAACACACACACACGATATGAGTAAACGGTTAGGCGTTGGATATGTGTGAAAGAAATAAATTGAACAACCAACCCTCAAGTGAGGGTTATTACATAGTATTTATAGGAGGGAAGCTAGGGCAACACTTCCTAGTCCCTTCCTTTCTCCTATGGGCTTGGTCCTAAGCTCATGGGCATTCTACATAAGCTTAAGGCTAATAACAAACATAAAGGTCATAATTAAGCTAACAATTACATATGAATTACTAACACTTGATTATGGTTTAGGAGTGATTCCAACAATCGTCTCGGTCATGCATATCCACCACTTTTGTAATAGATGATAGGAACTAGTATATGTTTGGTAGATCTTGTATATGAATGGTCTTGTATTGCATTTGAAGTTGATTGTAAGTCGTAAATTGTTTCTTGAATGAATGATCAACATGTCTTTTATCTCTCAATGATTAGCACTTAATCAGACTTCAAGATTTCCTCCAAAGAGAATCAATGAGATAACTTGTAACAATACTTGTGCTTTTCTTTAGTAGAAACAATCTTGAAGCTTACATGACCATATTCCCATATAACAACTTGGTGAACTTCAACTCAAAGAGACATTCTTCAAAAGCATACACAGAAGCAAACAAACCAAACCAAACCAAACAAAACTCAACAATCATTAGCGTGTTAGTGTTTGCAAAACAAACACATAAACAAATATCTACAACGTTTACAAGATATACAACTACAATCCTCCTGCCTCGAGGCATATGCCTCCCTTAAACTTTGCGTTAAGGGTTACATCCCAATATGGACAACAAGGTGTTGAAACACAGGTCCATCAAAGCTTTAGTCAATAAATCGCCACATTATCATCGTGTGAATCTTAACCACTTTTATCAAATGTTTTCATATGCATCTCTTATAAAGTGGTGCCCGATTTCAATATGCTTAGTTCTATTATGAAAACTAGATTTTTAACAATGCATATGGTACTTTGATTATCAATAAAAATTGTTGTGTTCATGAAGTTAAACCCATAATCCAACAATTGATTTTGTATCCATAGTACCGACCACAACAATTTGTAGCAACAACATACTACCTTGATAGTTGAGGTAGCCACAATAGTTTGTTTCTTGCACTACCAAGAAATCAATCTTCTACCAAAGAATTGGCAACCTCAATTGTGGATCTCCTATCCGATTTGTACCATCATAATCACTATCACTATATGATTCCAACTTAAAATATGACTCTTTTGGGTACCAAAGACCTAAATGGGTTGGCCTTTCGGATACTTAAAGATCTTTTTGACCGCATTCGGATGGAAACAAGTGGAGTGACCATTCATGTCTAGAACAAACACTCACAACATAGGTAATATCGTGCCTAGAAGTCGTTAAATACATCAACGAACCAATCATAGATCTGTATAAGTGAACATTCACACCGGATCTAGTTCAATGTTGTTCTTAGGTTTTGGAGCTTCATAAGGTGTAGTGGCGCTCGACATTCTCCATACCAAACTTCTTCAAATGTCCTCACATATTTATCCCGATCGATAAAAATACCATCCGGTTTTTACGAACTTGGAGACCCAAAAGAAAGTAAGCTCCCTATAGCACTCATCCGAAACTCTCCTTCATAAGCTCCTCAAACTCCTTGCACCAAGCTTCTTTAGTGGAGCCAAATATAATGTCATCCACATAAACTTGTACAAGTATGATGTCTGTGGAATTCTTCTTTAGGAAAAGTGTTTTGTCAATGGCACCTCTTCAGAACCATGCTTCAACAGAAATGCAGATAGCCTACCATACCATGCTCGGTGCCCTGATGGAGTCCATAGAGCTTTTACAACCTTGTAAACATGTTGTGGATGATCGGGTCTTCAAAGCCTTTGGGTTGAGGGACATAAACTTCTTCTTCAATCTCACCATACGAAAAGCACCTTTCACATCCATTTGATAAACCATGAACCCCATATAAGATGCATAAGCTAAGAAGATTGAATGGCCTCAACTCGAGCTACAGTGCAAAAACTTCATCATAATCAATTCCTTCCTCTTGCTGGAACCCCGAGCCACTAATCGTGCTTTGTTTTTGAATACAATACCTCTTGCATCTCTTTTATTCTTCAAGATCCATTTTGTCCCAATTGCAATCTTCCCATGTGGTAGTGGTACCAATATCCAAACTCGCCGATTCTCGGAATTGTTGCATCTCATCTTGCATTGCTTCAAGCCAACTTGAATCTTCAAGAGCTTGAGTAACACCGGTTGGTTCTACTTGAGAAAGGAAGCAAGCAAATGTACAATGCTTAAAGTCCGTGTGATTGTCCCTTTCTTTGGTTTGAGACATAGGAAAGAAAAGCAACTTGACCATACTTGGAACTTGTCACAAGACTTCTAGTTCGAACAGGTGCTTTAGGATCACCAATAACATTTGATTTCGGATGAGCAATGGTGATCCTTTTTGTAGCAGTGGGATTGACATCAATTGTGGTGTCAAGATTGGTCACAGTTGGTTCAAAATCACTGTCATAGGAAGGTGAGTTGAAGATACCATCTTTGGGTTGATGATTACCAAGATCTGAAAGACTTGGAAATTGTGTATATTGTTCTTCAAAGTCTGTGGACACACTAGTAGGAATAGGAGTAGATGCAGCAGGGTTGTCAACAGATTTGGTGATGTTGGGTGAAACAGAGAACTGGTTTCCGTGTGAATCATGGTTTCCATGCTCTTGCTTTGAGTCTAGCAATAGTGTGACTCATCTCCATGCTCATCGGGTTACTTTAGAATGATCACTTGCAAAATGGTTAGGGAGAAGGAAGGTACAACAATTGGTTGTTCAACATGCTCAAACTCACTATCCGAGTCATCATCTAGGGTACATTCATTGTCGTGGGAGACTCTTGTGTACCGCAGATTGGTTAGCAACATGTCTAGTATAACCCAAGTAATCGCTATAATCCGGTCAAAGGACCAAACATGACCTTGTCCCCGAACATTGGGCTTATCTTCTAGGTATCTTAGGTTCGAGTCTTCTCAATCTTCTTAGCGCTTAAATTGTATACCCTATAAGCCTTACTATGAGTGAATAACCCACAATATACCCCTCATCGCTTTCTCATCAAATTTTCCCAATGGATCACTAGTGTTTAAAATGGTCACCGACATCCAAAAGGTTTGAGGTAATGAATAATGTGAACTTTCATTGAGAAGTTCATAAGGTGTCTTGAAATGAGGTCTAGTAATGGATACCTGTTTAGTACATAGCAAGTCGTGCTAATCGCTTGAGCCCGAACATAGTGGGTAATTTAGAGTCCGTAAGCATGGATCTTGCTTGCCTCTATTAAGGTCCTATTTTTCTTTCGGCTACCCCATTTTGTTGTGGGGTTCTTGGAGTGCTATAGTCCCTTTTATCCCTTTAGACTTACTGATTTCTATTAATACAACATTTTGAACTCTATCCCATTATCACATCGAACACCTTTAACCCTTTTGTTCACCGGTTTTCAACAAGAGTAATGAAGTCTTTAAAACTTGAGATGTTTCATCTTTGGTTCTCAAAAGAATACCCAAAAACCAAACTATAGTCATCGATGATTACCGTGCGTAAATACTTGTGATCAATACTCCCGAATTGGGTTGGACCAAAGAGATCCATATGCAGAATCAAGAGGTTCCGAGATAGTGCTCACAGTTGTAATGGCTTTGTATGAGGCTCGTGTTGCTTTCCTTTGTTGCAAGCAACACAATTGTGTTCATTGGTGAAGACTTTGGAAGGAAGTCCTTCAACTAGACCCGATTTAGAAAGCTTGTTAATGGTCTTGAAGTTCACATGAGCCATCCTTCTATGCCATTTTGTAGACTCATCCAGGATGCTTTAGCCACCAAACATGTGAGGTTACCTTACGGTTGGACATCGCTTAAATTGAATGTATAAATTGTGGCTTCTAGGAACTCTCAGCAGAATTGATGTATCTTCTGGAAGTGTGAAGTCTTTAGATAGCACAAGACATTCATCCCTAGTAAATAATACTTTGTTCTTGGTGTCACAAATTTGTGATACTGAGAACAAGTTGAAGTGTTGCGGTTCCTTTACATAGTACACATTCTCAAAATCCAAATGAGGTATTCTAATGGTGCCTTTCCCAGTGATTCTACCATCTCCTCCACCAAAAGTCACACTTCCTCCTCCTTCTATGGGTACAAAATCATGCATCTTCTCTCTGTTTCCTGACATACTTCTGAAACAACCACTATCTACTATGCCAACATCTTTACTCCTCAGTGGATGATCCTACAACAACAACAATAAATATATACAAACAAAATTAGTACACTATGGAGACTCAAGTCATTACTGACTTGAGCATGCCTTATGGATCATAAGATTTAGGCCATGTAGAAGTAAAAGATCCACGATTGTTCTTGGACCTCCATTGAAAATTAGGCCCCTTTTTAGTCCCGAACAACTCTTTGAGGGCTTCACGTGAGATCCCTATATCCCTTGCCAACATACATTGAGTCAAAACATCCAAGCCAATAACCATTTTGAAAATATGCACTAGTTGGTCTCACATATGGTCGAGCAACTGATATGCCCCATTTTGAAAATTGTTTATCGCCAGACATTGCTTATAAGTTGCTTGTGGAACAAAAGATGGAATATCATTAACATTTTCCACATTGGTCTATATTTCTTTTGACTAGCACATACACCCATTCTTTGCTCATGAAAATTGCAATCCTTAATCAAATGAAATTTACTTCCACAAACAAAACATGTCTTCCTTTAGAAGATTTATTCAAAATGAAAGAAGTTTCATCACAAGCAAAAGCATTCAAACCACAAACATGAACATAATTGTTTTTAACGAATTATTGTTTTGCAAAGAATTAAAAGACAAGTCTTCAAGAAACCGTCTTGAAAATTGATTTCTCGTGACAACTCTAACAGTGTTTGTAAGTGGGTCTTGGGTGTAGGCTTGGGTGAGGTCTTGGGAAGGTCGATTTTCATTTGAATCACAACTGGTAGAAGTAGTAGACCTTGGTCGAGGACTTGTCACTTGTCAACACAAGAGACAAAGTCAAGTAGATGAAGAATCGAGTCGGCAAGTCTCTTGACTTTTGCCATAAAGATGGTGTGATCCATCAAGTCAACAGTGATGGAAAGGTCAATGGGCATATGTTCTCCTCTAATAGGTCCATGTACAACATGTAATTCACCTTGTTGGGAATTCTACTAAGTATGAATTATGTCAAGTTATCTTTGAAGGATTCTTCCAAGTGTAAGGATTTCATTGAAGACTTAATTCTACTAAAGTAATGAAACCGTGTAGATGGTTTCTGCGGATATAGATATTCCGCAAGATTCTATAGTTAGTTAGGATATGCATGAGCTTTATTAGGAAGTTATATTGTATATCTTATTTAGTTTTATGTTTATACGTTTCTTGGGAAGCGGGTTAGGTTCCTTGTCTATAAAAGGAACACAATAGTATGAGTTATGTACGAGTTGAAAAACAATGTTTTAGTATTATTAAAAGATCCATAGAGGATCAAAGTGTTCTTAGTTATTTGTGTTTGTTCTTATGTTTAAATTCCGCTTGAATACAAGTTATAGAGACTGTCTTATAGTGTGTTTGTGATTACATAAGCATTACTATCGATCTACGAGTTCTTTAAGATCTATCAAGGTTTTAAGTTACAACAAGTGGTATCAGAGCCTCGGGAGAGTCTCTACGATACTAAGAACAGTCTTTTCTTTACACCCATACAACCAAAACAACCTTCACCATGCCTGGATCAGATGACGGTATGGAAGTTACCAACAACCATAACAACACCTCACTGCAACAACTCAACGTCTCTAACAGCAATGCAAAGTTTCCTTACCTCAAGAAGGAGGAGTACGATTTGTGATCAATGAAGATGCGTAATGGATCTCCAACATTGATTGGAATCTCTAGGAAATTGTAAAGAAGGGAACAGTTTGAAGAGGACTATCACAGATCCCGATGGTAATGTTACTATTGTTCCTCCCAAATCTGCTTGAAGAGATACCGCCGCTCAAAGAGAGCACAAAGTAAGAACTATTCTCCTTGAGCTATTCCCAAGATCACTGGGTGATTTTCACTACATGCGGATGCTAAGGATATATGGTTGGCAATCAAGGCTAGGTTTGGTGGGAATGAGGAGTCCTAGAGAATGAGGAAGTCAATGTTGAAACAACAATTTCAAGAATTCCAAATCTCAAGAAGAAGGTATCCACAAGGATATGACAAGTTTCATAAGATAATCGAGTCATTGAATCACCAAGGCAAAGCCGATAATGATGATTGTAATTCAAAGTTCTTGCGATCTTTACCTTCATCTTAGTTGCAAGTTAGCATTGCCTCAAAGCTAAAGGTGGGTTGGATATGCTCACTTTTGATGAACTATACAATGAGACTTAAATCTCTTGAGCACGATGTGAGAAGTCCTTTCGCTCATCCACCCTAGTCACCTGACTTTTGTTGGGGCCTCCTCCAATAAGATGACCCATGCTCCAAGTCCAACTTACTCATCATCATCTTCTTATACTAACACTCCATCAAGTTCTCAACCTAAAACTAGTGTTGTTTTGGAAGATGTGATTCACTCTTTGTTGTCGATTATGACACTCGCCAGAAGAACTAGCCTTCGAGGACTTTGAGCAGTGGATCCATTTGAAATGGAGGAGATGAATTTGAAGTGGCAACGGCTATGCTCTCAATGAACATCAAGAAGTTTGAGAGTAAATCGGGAGAAAGTTTGGGTTCCAGGAAGAGATCCAAAGAAGATTTAATGAAGCAAGGTCAAATGCTTTACTTGTGGGCGATGGGTCACTTCTAGAGAATGCAAGGATAGGAAGGTGGTGATGAGGTGAGATATTCTTCTTATCGCAGATTCAAAAGGAAGTCGGAAATTCGAAGGTCGGATCCTCCACGGCTCTTGTCACTATGGATGATCATGTCAATTGAATCTGCATGAGCCTCGAAAATGATGATGGTCCTAGCTCGGAGAATATTGGATTGTTGGCTAGTCAGTACTTCAGAGGATAGGCATGATCAAGTTGCCTTAATGAGGATCTCTCAGGTACATAACTGTGTTTTTGGTTGTAGTGAATGTTATAATGAACTTAAAGAAGCTTATGATTAATTGAAACCTAAATATAATGAATGTTATGTTGAAGTTGAGGCTTATGAACAGGCTTTAAAAACATTAGAAAGACAAAAGGTTTGGTTTCAAAAGAATCAATTGGCTTATGATGAGAAAATAAGGGTGTTACAAAGTGATTTAGATTGTGCTAAAATTGATTTAAAACGATCAGAGAAAGAAAAAGTTGAGGTAGTTTCAAAACCAAGTGCTAAATGAGAAACTAGATAAAGAAATAGCTAGACATAAAGAATGGTTAATATCTGGTGACAATCTAGCTAGACATATCTATAGTAGTCAATCTGAGACCACAATGATAGGTTTAGGTTTTCAAAAGTATGTAGGATTAGAAGCTAGGAATGATGGGCGTAGAACTACACCAGCAGGTTTAGCCAATTATGTTAAAGAAGGAACATTACATGCTGTCTCTGGACCCATTAGAGGAGAACATATGCCCATTGACCTTACCCTCAAAGTTGAATTTGATGGATCACACCATCTTTATGGCAAAAAGTCAAAAGACTTGCCAGACCCTGATTCTTCATCTAATGACTTTTTCTCTTGTTGTGACAGTGACAAGTCCTCTGACCAAGGGTCTACTTCTACTACCAGGTGTGATTCAAATGACAAGTTAGACCTTCCCAAGACCTTGCCCAAGCCTACACCCAAGACTGCTTACAAGCCTTTTAAAGTTGTTGCTGAGGAATCAACTTCCAAGCCAGTTTCTTCTGAAGACTTGTCTTTTAATTCTTTGCACAATAATACTTTTAAGTTTGCTAAAAACAATTCTGTTAATTCTTATGGTTTGAATGCTTTTGCATGTAATAGAACATCTTTTACTTTGAATAAATCTTCTAAAAAGAAGACATGTTTTGTTTGTGGAAGCAAATTTCATTTGATTAAGGATTGTAATTTTCATGAGCAAAGAATGGGTGCAGGTGCTGGTCAAAAGAAATCTAGACCAATGTGGACAAATATTAATGATATACCATCTTTTATTCCACAAGCAATTAATCAACCTTCTCCTTGGAAAAGATCTTTTACTAGCCCTTATGTGAAACCAACAAGTTCATATTTTCAAAAGGGTTATTGGCCGGATTTGTTGACTCAATGTATGATGGGATGGGAACTTGGGATCTTGCTTTGTGAAGCCCTCATGAGTTGTTCTAGGACTAGAAAGGGACCAAATTTTCAATGGAGGTCCAAGAACAATGGTGGATCTTTTGTTTCTTCATGGCCTAAATCTTGTGATCCACAAGACAAGCTCAAATCAGTAATGACTTGAGTCTCCATAGTGTACTTATATTTGTATATTTTTGTTGTTGTTGTAGGATCATCCTCTTAAGCATAAGGACGTTGGCATTGTTGATAGTGGTTGTTCCAGAAGCATGTCTGGAAACAGAGAAATGATGCATAATTTCATACCCATTAAAGAAGGAGGCAATGTCACTTTTGGTGGAAGTGATGGTAGAATAACAGGGAAAGGAACCATCAAAACACCTCAACTGGATTTTGAGAATGTGTACTATGTTAAGGAACTTCAACACTTCAACTTGTTCTTAGTCTCACAAATTTGTGACACCAAGAACAAAGTATTCTTCTCTGAGGATGAATGTCTTGTGCTTTCTAAAGACTTCAAACTACCAGAAGATACATCAATTCTGCTGAGAGTTCCTAGAAATCACAATCTATACACATTCAACCTAAATGATGTTCAACCAGAAGGTGATCTAACTTGTTTGGTGGCAAAAGCATCCCTGGATGAGTCTACAAAATGGCATAGAAGGATGGCTCATGTGAACTTCAAGACCATTAACAAACTTTCTAAACTGGGTCTTGTTCAAGGACTTCCTTCCAAAGTTTTCACCAATGAACATAAATGTGTTGCCTGCAACAAAGGAAAGCAACACAGAGCCTCATACAAAGCCATTACAAAGGTGAGCACTATTTCAGAACCTCTTCAGTTGCTGCATATGGATCTCTTTGGTCCAACTCAAGTCAGGAGTATTGATCATAAGTATTTTTGTCTGGTAATCACTGATGACTATAGCTGATTTTGTTGGGTATTCTTTTTGAGAACTAAAGATGAAACATCTGTAGTTTTAAAAGAATTCATTACCCTTGTTGAAAACCAGTTGAACAAAAGGGTTAAAGGAATTTGGTGTGATAATGGGACAGAGTTCAAAAATGCTGTATTAATAGAACTATGTAAGTCTAAAGGGAAAAAAGGGACTATAGCACTCCAAGAACCCCACAACAAAATGGGGTAGTGAACGAAAGAATAGGACCTTAATAGGAGGCAAGATCCATGCTTGCAGACTCTAAACTACCCACTATGTTCTAGATCGATGCAATTAGCACGGCTTGCTATGTACTCAACAGGTATCCATCACTAGACCTCATTTCAAGACACCTTATGAACTTTTCACTAGGAAGGTTCCCGCTATACATTACCTCAAACCGTTTGGATGTCAAGTGACCATTCGAACACCGGTGATCCATTGGGAAATTTGATGAGAAAGGCGATGAGGGGTATATTGTGGGTTACTCGACTCATAGTAAGGCTTATAGGGTATATAATTTATCCGCTAAGAAGATTGAAGAGAATCGAACACGAGATTTCTAGAAGATAAGCCTAATGTTCAAGGACAAGGTCATGTTTGGTCTTTTGATCTTGATTATGGCGATTACTTGGGTTATTCTAGACATGTGGCTAACCAAAATGCACAAGAGTCTCCCATCGACAATGCGGTACCATGGATCTTGACTACGATTGTGAGTTTGAGGATGATGAACATCCTATTATTGTACCTTCCTTCTCCCCAACCATTTTGCGGGTGATACTCTAAAGTTACCTCGATGAGAGTGAAGATGAGTCACACTATGTAGAGGACCTTGCTAGGCTTAAGAAACAAGAGTATGCAACTAATCTTGAAGTCGAGAAGTTTGATGGGAAGGTTGCAAGAGAAGCGATCGGTGGAAACAATGATTCTCCGACGGTGATCCTGCTTTCTCCTACCATTACCAAATTTGCCGATAGCCCCTGGTTTTCTACTCCAATTTCTACTAGAGTGTCAACAGACTTTGGAGAACCTTATACACGATTTCCAAGTCCTTCGGATCTTGGTAATCATCAACCCAAAGTGGCATCTTCACCTCACCTTCCTATGATGTTGATTTTGAGCCAACTGTGACTAATCTTGATACATCTATTGAAGTCAACCCCTTTGCTACAAAAGGATCAACATTGCTCATCCTCAATCTAATGTCATTGGTGATCTTTTAGCACTGTTAGAACTAGAAGGACGTGACAAGTTCTAAATATGGACGATGGAACCCATTGTCATTTGCTTGCTTTCTTTCTCGGTGTTACTCAAGCTCTTGAAGATTCAAGTTGGCTTGAAGCAATGCAAGAAGAGATGCAACAATTCCAAAATCGCAGGTTTGGATCTTGGTACCACTACCGATGGTAAGTATGCAATTGGGACAAAATGGATTTTGAAGAATAAAAGAGATGCAAGGGGTTGTGATTAAAAACAAAGCAAGATTAGTGGCTCGGGGGTTCGCTTTCGACTCCTTCTGTGAAGCAAGAGGAAGGAATTGATTATGATGAAGTGTTTGCACTGTTGCTAGAGTTGAGGCCATTCGAATATTCTTGGGCATCACACCCCATCGGGATAAAATTACACCCCATTTTTTTTGTGGAATGGAATTCTGAGGGATTGTTGTCATAGCATCACAATCACGATTATATTGAACGACCTAAAGTGTCGTTTGGAAAATACATCGTTTGATTTAATAAAACAATCGAGTTTACAAAGTAGGTCCCAAATGAAAATCATCTCGCATGGGAAACAAGTTTGTTACAATTCAAACGATGTTTTAAAGTAGTGTAAAATGTAAGTGAGGTAGCGTCGTCATCGACTCCATGATGTGTCCAAATGCATGCCATGAAGTGAATGCCTTAGATACACGAGATAAAAACATGCTAAAAGTGTCAACACAAAGGTTGAGTGAGTTCATAGAGTTTATGAAGAAATGTAAAGCCTTTAGAAATCGTTTATCAATAAAGGCATTGTGAATCCAATGGTTCCAAGTCCCGCCCATACAAAACTTGCAACTGTGTGTTCACTACCCATTGCCAAAATGTGTAAAGTTTATGTTCAAACACATGATAATCCCAAGACATTAAACAATGATAATCCCGGACATTCGGCCCAATGATAATCCCAAGACATTCGGTCAATGATAATCCCGGACATTCGATCCAATGATAATCCCAAGACATTGATCAATGATAATCCCAGACATTCGGTCAATGATAATCCCAAGACATTCGGTCAATGATAATCCCTACATTGGTTCAATGATAATCCCCGGACATTCAACCCAATGATTTATGACTTAGTGATATGACTAAACATTAAGTTCGATTAAGCATGGTTTGCAAATAGATATGAATGTCATAAAGATGATGAGCATGTATCTCCCCAAAAGTTTAATAAAAGCATTAAAACAAGAAGGTGGGGCTATGGAACTCACTTGGTAAAGCCAGCGAGATGACAAGAGTGAGTACATCGAGGTATAATGAGATCGTTACCGTGACCTATTACGAATGATATGATATGTCATGAGTTGCAATGTAATGTTATGCATGCACATCGTATGTTATTTATACCATTTACGGGTTTTGAAAATATTACTCGTCGTCGAAAAATACTCTTTGACGTCTTGACCCTTCAAAATGACTTTACAAGTTTTTCGTCAAAATGTCATCCTACAATGGTTTTATAATGATTTTGGTGAAATTACCATTTTTCGTCGCAAAACAATGTCGTCGGAAAAACTATGAAATCAACAAAACGGCTTCGGAAAAGTAGTAGTAAAATGGTGTCGTCGATCGTTAGAGAACGAACTCGACGGTTTTGGAAAGTTTGTATCGATATCTAAAAGTTTCGATTCAGGAGTTTTCGTCCAAAAGGTCTCGATCATAAAGATATCAAAGGCTAAAGTTGGTGATTTTTGTTAATTGTGTGCGAAAATGAGTTTCGCCAAGTTTGAACATCCGTAAATAATTTACTATGACTCCGCTTGACAAAGCGGCTTTTGTTTTGAAAAATATGGCCGGTGAACTTGATTTTACTAGAAGACAATTTGTCCCAAAAGTTTTGCATCATAGTTAAAAACTACCGCTAAACATAGCCCTTCTGACAAATGAAATACTTGAATCGTAGAAATAATATAATTTTCGTAAAATAATAGTTACGGCAACTTTATTAAAGCGTGCATATATTTGTCGTTTCAAATCCGTTTTCTACGTAAAATATGTCCTTAGCTTCGTATCAAAGTAAACTAATATATTTTTGACTAGTCGAAATAATTTGTGAAGCTTAAGGCTCATTTTGATCCAAACAATGTAAAAACGACAAAGCTGAAATTTCGAAAAACTATACGTTTCGTCGTCAAACTTTAAAAATTCACCACGGCTTCGTTATAACTCCGTTTGATCCGTTCAAAAGGCCCGGATTCGTTTTAAAGTATATTTTCTAAAAATCAAGGCCAAAGTTTCGTACTAAATGTCGGATTTTCCAGAAAACTGAAACAAGGACAGAACCTTTATATACGTTATGAAAAATAGTTTTTCTCGGACAAAACCTATTCTAATCCCTTCAAATCAACTCCAAAGCTAATCTAATCCTACCATACACCTTCTTAGGGTGTCATGGGTTCCTAATCACCATCAAGACCAAAGATTACCATGGGAATATTTATAGGATGACCATAATTATATATATAACTCAAAATCATAAGAAAAATGGTATAAATCACATAACATGCATATAAGCTCCAAAAATGAAAAGAAACTTATGAAAATGAAGAGGAAACATAAAAATGATAAGAATATGCTTACTAGTGAAAATGAAGAGGTGTAGGTAACAAGGATTAACTTAAATATCCTTGGTTTTTATTTCAAAACCATAAAAAGGATATAACTAGGTTGTTAAACACACTTGAACTTGAAAATTTTGATCCCCTTTGATCTTGAAGGTGTGGCCGGTTATGTGATGCTCCAAAGAAGAGAGAAGATAAATTTTTACACTTGTGCAATAATGGAGAAATGAATGAGTGAAGAAAAAATGAAGATTGTGTGTAATTATATACATAGAAGACTTTTGTTAAAGTTTTATGATACATCCCCCTTAAGGGCCGGATTTCATGGATCTTGTGTCAAGATTTTATATTTTTTTTTTTTATAAAATGTGTATATATATGTACTTGTGTAATATTTGTTAAAAGGTGTAAGAAAATGTGTAAGTAGTAATCACTTGTAAGGTAAATGCCTTTTTTTTGGTACAAGTAAGTTTTAATAAATCAAAATAGAATGTAATGAGGTGATAAAATTGTAAAAAATACTTTCCTTGTGAAAATCGGGTGATAAAATAATTATCGTACAATTTTTAAGAAAAACAACGTAATAATTAAACTTTAACGATTAAAATACCAAATAAATTTGAAACACTAGGAAAACTAAAAATATAGTTTTTATGAACTAAATGTGAGTTTAAAAATACCTCGGGATCATTTTTGAAAGTAACGGGTTAAATAATCAAAATAAAAACTCACGCGATAAAGATTATTAAATATAAAAGTTACGCGTTGAAGGTAAAATGAAATGTCGTGAATGTACTAATGAGATGCACGTGATGTCAATGAAATGTAGACTAATCATAGTCCATATGAAATGTACGTGATGTCATGATCATGAATTCGCCGCTAAACCTCCAAGGTTACGCGAATTTGGAACAAGTAAACCAAGTTTACTAAAAATGTTGAAATAATGAGACATGAATTGTCGAGAAATGACAGAAATACGGGTTGTCACATTCGCCCATCAAAAAGGAATTCAGTCCACGAATTCGATCGTTGTTAGGTCTAACGGGTTTAGGGTTTGATGTAGCAAACTTTGCATTCCCGAGCAAAACCCTCAAAGACTTTTGGTAACGATTTTACTTAATCTCACAACTCATCAAACAAGAAGCGTCATGAGATTAGGCTAAATCGGTTTAGGTAACAACTTGTTTCTAGCTCGATCTTTGCAACTCATCAAACAAGAAGCGTCACGCGGATCAAAGGAAACAAGTGGTTTGAAAAAAAAATCTTTTGAAAATTTGGCTCGATTACGAATTGCTTACTCATATAAGACTACTACTCCCTTCATTGCATGATTCTTCCCGAATTAGACATAGGTGATCGGGCTATGTATAATTTAGGAGTAACTATGCAATGCTTGGACTAATCGACTCATATGTTGTTTGGTGTTGAGTCAACTGATGTTAAAATTGTGATGAACATCGAGGAGAGAAGACATGGAGATGTGTCGTTAAAATGATAGTTAAAGTAACAAGAATAAAGACCCACTTAAATGATAACAAATCGGAAAGAAAATAAAGTACGATAGATGAGAATATTTTACAACGAGTGGTTCAGCAAAAGTAGTACATCTTAGGTTATAAAGATTCGAATGCGATGGAAAAACATAAACTTAGTACAACATGGTACATAAAGAAAAACAAGACATTGGTTTCGAACTTCTTGGTCTTCGCGTCGTTGATACCTTGACGAGCTCCTCCTCCTCCTTCTAACATATATACATTCCCATGAGCACCTTCGACTTGTTGACCTTGGTTTTGAGGACATTGACTTGATAGTGTCCTTGCTCCCACATCCAAGCACGTAACTATGGTCTTGCCTCTACAATTCACGGCATGGTGTCCTAGTTTTGACACTTGTAGCACTTAAGGACAAAGTCCCGTGTGATGATACTTACATCGATTACATAATGGGTAGGTTCGGCATAACCTACGCCTTATTGGTGCAACAACATAAACCATTCCGTCTCTTGCCCTCTATTTTGTTGTTGATGATGGTTAGTGTTACGGTCTTGATTGTTGTTATTGTAACCTCCTCGGTCATTTTCCCATTTTCTTTTGTTGTTGTTGATTTGGTTATCGGTGTTGTTGTCATTGTTTTGGTTGTTGTAGTAATTGGTGCGAGTTGTTGGGGTTGTTGTTGTTTTGGTTGGTGTTGGGGTACTTGCCTCTCTTCACCACTTGGGCCATTAGCTTCGAGTCAATCGAATAGCTTCCTCGATCGTTTATGGGTCCGAAGAAGTCACATCTCCTTGAATAATTTCGGAAGTCCCCGATGAAAGCCTCTAGCAACTTCTCATTATCGAAACCATGGACGGGCATAACATGACCAATTCTTGGAATCTCCGAATATATGTGTCAATATCATACCCAATCGTGACCAATTCATAGAACTCCGTCTCTAACTTTTTGATTTCTCGAGGACAAAACTTCTTAGTCACCAAACTCTTAAATTCTCTCACGTAAGCTTGAAGGCATTCTCCATACCAATCGGTTGAGCATAAGAATTCCACCACGATAATGCTCCATCGAGTAATGTGCTCGTAGTAAATTTAACTTTACTATCATCCGGACAGTTACATAGCAAAACACCGATTCCAATTTTTCAAACCATCAACCATGTCTGTAGCTCCTCGGTACCTCTAAATTTAGTGGGCTCACAACTTTTGAAATTCTTGTACGAACATTTCTTAGCTCCGGATCCTCCTGCATTTCGATGTAGAGTAGCTAGCCTAGCTTACAAAGAAGAAGTCATGACCTCAGCAGCTAGAAGCAGCCCACCGCTTCCTTTCAACTCTTAGAGCATTAGCAATGCTATCATTCACTAACTTCGAATAGCGCTTGGGTCATTTCAAGCTGTAGCTTTCTTGATTGCCATATCTTCTTCAAAACAAGAGGAAATGTGAGGCGTAGCAAAATCCGATGTTACTAATAAGCGCTCCAAAGAAATGTGATAAGAATGATAAGTTTGAGGCTATCTTTCAAAATGATCGACGGGTTCCAAAAGATGGGTTATGATGTGTTGTAAGTGCTTCAAATGTATGGTGGTTTAGTGACTTAGTGTGTGAATAAAGTGTAACTCGACATGTTAGTGGTGAAACAAAGGAGTGAGCGACTTAGCCCTATATAAAGGTTTATCTGCATTCGACGTTATCGGTGATGAATCAGCTGATATAAAAAAAAAATTGCGATAGGGAATGACAAGGAATTCTCCACGTTAGAGTATGAAGAAAGAATAATGGAATGGGCATTTAAGGGCATCCATGTGACAATCGATGTGAAATGAAAGTGAATAACTCGAAAAATGTACGTAAAAACCGCATGTAAAGTGAACATGCACTTGTGATGAAATGATGAGATGCTATGATAATGTAGTTATAGTCTAGGATCAATGATGCAACCTAGTTCTCTATAATCAAGCTCGATGCCAATCTGTCACACCCCAAATTACATTTTGCGCGGAATGGAATTTCGGGATTATTATCATAGCATCACAATCAGATTATATTGAACGACCTAAAGTGTCGTTTGGAAAATACATCGTTTGATTTAATAAAACAATCGAGTTTACAAAGTAGGTCCCAAATGAAAATCATCTCGCATGCGGAAACAAGTTTGTTACAATTCAAGCGATGTTTTAAAGTATGTAAACCCAAGTGAGGCGATGTCATCGCGACTCCATGATGTGTCCAAATGCATGCCATGAAGTGAATGCCTTAGATACCTGAGATAAAAAAACATGCTAAAAGTGTCAACACAAAGGTTGAGTGAGTTCATAGAGTTTATGAAGAAATGTAAAGCCTTTAGAAATCGTTTATGCAGCAAAGGCATTGTGAATCCACTCAGTTCCAAGTCCCGCCCATACAAAACTTGCAACCTGTGTGTTCACAACCCATTGCCAAAATGTGTAAAGTTTATGTTCAAACACATGATAATCCCAAGACATTCAGCACAATGATAATCCCCAGACATTCAGTCCAATGATAATCCCAAGACATTCAGTCCAATGATAATCCCTAACATTCGGTCAATGATAATCCCAAGACATTCAATAATCAATGATAATCCCAGACATTCAAACCAATGATAATCCCAAGACATTCGGTTCAATGATAATCCCAGGGACATTCAAATTCAATGATAATCCCAGATGGCCAATGATTTATGATACAGGATATGACTAAACATTAAGTTCAGTTAAGCATGTAGTTTGCAAATAGATATGAATGTCATAAAAGATGATGAGCATGTATCTCCCCCAAAAAGTTTAATAAAAGCATTAAAACAAGAAAGGTGGGGCTATGGAACTCACTTGGTAAACTGACGAGATGACAAGAGTGAGTACACTGAGGTATAATGAGATGCGTTACCCGCGACCTATGACGAATGATATGATATGTCATGAGTTGCAATGTAATGTTATGCATGCACATCGTATGTTATTTATACCATTTACGGGTTTTGAAAATATTACTGTCAGTCGAAAAATACTCTTTGACGTCTTGACCCTTCAAAATGACTTTACAAGTTTTACGTCAAAATGTCATCCTACAATGGTTTTATAATGATTTTTGGTGAAATTACCATTTTAAATCGCAAAACAATGTCGTCGGAAAAACTATGAAATCAACAAAACGGCTTTGGAAAAGTAGTAAAATGGTGTCGTCGATCGTTAGAGAACGAACTCGACGGTTTTGGAAAGTTTGTATCGATATCTAAAAGTTTCGATTCAGGAGTTTTCGTCCAAAAGGTTTCGATCATAAAGATATCAAAGGCTAAAGTTGGTGATTTTTGTTAATTGTGTGAGAAAATGAGTTTCGCCAAGTTTGAACATCCGTAAATAATTTACTATGACTCCGCTTGACAAACGGCTTTTTGTTTTGAAAAATATGGCGGTGAACTTGATTTTACTAGAAGACAATTTGTCCCAAAAGTTTTGCATCATAGTTAAAAGCGCATAAACATAGGACTACAAAGAAATGAAATACTTGAATCGTAGAAATAATATAATTTTTAGAAAATAATAGTTACGGCAACTTTATTAAAACGTGCATATATTTGTCGTTTCAAATCCGTTTTCTACGTAAAATATGTCCTTAGCTTCGTATCAAAGTAAACTAATATATTTTTGACTAGTCGAAATAATTTGTGAAGCTTAAGGCTCATTTTGATCCAAACAATGTAAAACAGCAAAGTGAAATTTCTGAAAACTATACGTTTCGTCGTCAAACTTTAAAAATTCACCACGGCTTCGTTATAACTCCGCTTTGATCCGCTCAAAAGGCCACGGATTCGTTTTAAAGTATATTTTCTAAAAATCAAGGCCAAAGTTTCGTACTAAATGTCGGATTTTCCAGAAAACTGAAACAAGGACAGAACCTTTATATACGTATGAAAAATAGTTTTCTCGGACAAAACCTATTCTAATCCCTTCAAATCAACTCCAAAGCTAATCTAATCCTACCATACACCTTCTTAGGGTGTCATGGGTTCCTAATCACCATCAAGACCAAAGATTACCATGGGAATATTTATAGGATGACCATAATATATATATAACTCAAAATCATAAGAAAATGGTATAAATCACATAACATGCATATAAGCTCCAAAATGAAAAGAAACTTATGAAATGAAGAGGAAACATAAAATGATAAGAATATGCTTACTAGTGAAAATGAAGAGGTGTAGGTAATAAGGATTAACTTAAATATCCTTGGTTTTATTTCAAAACCATAAAAGGATATAACTAGGTTGTTAAACACACTTGAACTTGAAAATTTTGATCCCTTTGATCTTGAAGGTGTGGCGGTTATGTGATGCTCCAAAGAAGAGAGAAGATAAATTTTACACTTGTGCAATAATGGAGAAATGAATGAGTGAAGAAAAATGAAGATTGTGTGTAATTATATACATAGAAGACTTTTGTTAAAGTTTTATGATACATCCCCTTAAGGGCGGATTTCATGGATCTTGTGTCAAGATTTTATATTTTTTTTTTAAAAAATGTATATATATGTACTTGTGTAATATTTGTTAAAAGGTGTAAGAAAATGTGTAAGTAGTAATCACTTGTAAGGTAAATGGTAGATTTTTGGTACAAGTAAGTTTTAATAAATCAAAATAGAATGTAATGAGGTGATAAAATTGTAAAAATACTTTCCTTGTGAAAATCGGGTGATAAAATAATTATCGTACAATTTTTAAGAAAACAACGTAATAATTAAACTTTAACGATTAAAATACCAAATAAATTTGAAACACTAGGAAAACTAAAATATAGTTTTATGAACTAAATGTGAGTTTAAAATACCTCGGGATCATTTTTGAAAGTAACGGTTAAATAATCAAAATAAAAACTCACGCGATAAAGATTATTAAATATAAAAGTTACGCGTTGAAGGTAAAATGAAATGTCATGAATGTACTAATGAGATGCAAATGATGTCAATGAAATGTAGACTAATCATAGTCCATATGAAATGTACGTGATGTCATGATCATGAATTCGCCGCTAAACCTCCAAGGTTACGCGATTTGGAACAAGTAAACCAAGTTTACTAAAATGTTGAAATAATGAGACATGAACTCGTCGAGAAATGACCGAAAGTACGGGTTGTCACATTGGCCTATGCATCCTACATGGGGTTTATGGTATATCGATGGATGTCAAAGGTGCTTTTTCAGTATGGTGAAATAGAAGAGGAAGTTTATGTCACTCAACCCAAAGGATTTGAAGACCGGATCATCCTAAACATGTTTACAAGGTTGTAAAGC
The DNA here is from genome assembly GCA_022545495.1 of Chrysanthemum lavandulifolium. Lineage (NCBI taxonomy): Eukaryota > Viridiplantae > Streptophyta > Magnoliopsida > Asterales > Asteraceae > Chrysanthemum > Chrysanthemum lavandulifolium. The sequence continues at coordinate 73,812,557 of CM040241.1, read as the reverse complement.
TCTCTATGGACTACATCGGGCACCAAGAGCATGGTATGCTAGGCTTTCAAGATTTTTGTCAAGCATGGTTATAGAAGAGGTGCCATTGACAAAACACTTTTCCTAAAGAAGAATTCCACATACATCATACTTGTACAAGTTTATGTGGATGACATTATATTTGGCTCCACTAAAGAAGCTTGGTGCAGGGAGTTTGAGGAGCTTATGAAGGGAGAGTTTCAGATGAGTGCTATGGGGAGCTTACTTTCTTTTGGGTCTCCAAGTTCAACAAAAACCGGATGGTATTTTTATCGGTCAAGATAAATATGTGAGGACATTTTGAAGAAGTTTGGTATGGAGAATGTCGAATCGCCACTACACCTTATGAAGCTCCAAAACCTAAGAACAACATTGAACTAGATCCATTTGTGAATGTTCACTTATACGATCTATGATTGGTTCATTGATGTATTTAATGACTTCTAGGCCCGATATTACCTATGTTGTGAGTGTTTGTTCTAGACATCAAGTCACTCCACTTGTTTCCCATCCGAATGCGATCAAAAGATCTTTAAGTACCTGAAAGGCCAACCCCATTTAGGTCTTTGGTACCCAAAAGAGTCTCATTTTAAGTTGGAAGCATATAGTGATAGTGATTATGCTGGTGCAAATCTGGATAGGAGATCCACAACTGGAGGTTGCCAATTCTTTGGTAAGAGATTGATTTCTTGGTAGTGCAAGAAACAAACTATTGTGGCTACCTCAACTACTGAAGCAGAGTATGTTGTTGCTACAAATTGTTGTGGTCAGGTACTATGGATACAAAATCAATTGTTGGATTATGGGTTTAACTTCATGAACACAACAATTTTTATTGATAATCAAAGTACCATATGCATTGTTAAAAATCTAGTTTTTCATAGTAGAACTAAGCATATTGAAATCAGGCACCACTTTATAAGAGATGCATATGAAAAACATTTGATAAAAGTGGTTAAGATTCACACTGATGATAATGTGGCAGATTTATTGACTAAAGCTTTTGATGGACCAAGGTTTCAACACCTAGTGGTCAATATTGGGATGCTTAACCCTTGACTGCAAAGTTTATGGGAGGCATATGCCTCGGGGAGGCATATGTAAACTTTGTAAATTATAGTTTATATTTTATTTGTAAACTATTGTAAATTATAGTTTATATTTTAGTTTGATAACACTAACCAACTAATGCTCTTTTAGTTTTGTTTGTTTTGGTTTGGTTTGTGTGTTTCTCTGTGTCTGTTTTGCAGGATGCATATATAAGTTAAAGTTCACCATGTTTAGTTAATTGGAAAATGGTCAAGTAAGCTTAAAGCTTGTTTCTACTGAAGAGAAGTACTGAAGTTAAATTGTTCATTCATTCAAGAAACAGTTTATAGCTTATACTTACGACTTTTTACTATCAACTTCAAATGAAAATACAAGACCATTTCTATACAAGATCTACCAAACCTATACTAGTTCCTATCATCTATTACAAAAGTTGGTGGATACATGACAAGTACAACGAAGAAGTCAAGATAAATATGGGAAGGATGGATTGATGAAAACAAAGATGAAGATGGTGGAAATGGTAGATGGATTTGTGATAAGAAAAATCTTCATTGTTCCATCTACTGCTCCACCATAAAGCAATTACTCCATCTTCCTTTGCCCTTTCCTTAACGATATGTGATGAAGCACCAAAACATGGCGCAGAAGAGCTAACACCACCTCTTCCGCACGTGGCCTTTGTTGAGGTTGAGGTGTTGAAGGTTGGGGTGTGATGTCCTCTTCTTATTGAAGAGTGGATCTAGACGCCAGCTGAGTCATCGAATCATCGAAGAATCACTTGGATCCACTCGCTATCATCTGGAGAAATGGGGAGAAATGGGGACTTCAAAGGTCGTGGTTCATATGGATATCGAAATAACGGGCGTGAATCATCACTGGTTGATGATGATGATGTTGAGGATGATGGAGAGGAGGTTGGATCAATGACCTCTGGTTTGGTAGACATGGCTATTGATGATGATTTTGGAGCATTGGAGAATTAGGGTTTGTGAAGATAATTGGGGGTAAGTGGTGTGTTTTAAGTGTGCATTGGGACTATCTTATAGGCGGACTCAAGGCTTTATGACAATTAATGCGAGTTGGGTGTCACAGTAAAAAGATATTTACTGAAGAATACTTAGCCACTTGAGCTGTTTCTGCTGATTGATCTTCTTCAGCAGTTTGACCATTGTTTCTACTGAAGTGTTAAGTTTGAATTTGGTTGAAGTTATTTTACACGTAAGATATGGTCAACATTCAGTTCCGATATTTTTGACCATAAATTGGGTAACTTCTACTAATACCTTCTTCGCATATCTTCGCCTAAAATTAACTGGTTCCTTGTTCACTCAATTTAAACATACGTTCAGTTGCATGAATCATAACCCATTATCACAATTTCTCATGGCGCTTCAATTTAAGAAAGATCATAATAAAGTTGCTTTTCTGGGAAAAGCAAAGGGTCATGAACTATATGAACCAATGGTGGAGTTCTTGAAGCGATCCAAGATTCATTATGCTTTAACGCACTCTCCAAATGTGATATATGAATCGTTGGTTACACAATTTTGGGCATATGCTACGAAACGGAGTGACACATAGATTGTTGCTATGATTGATGGAGTAGAGTATGTTGTGACGGAGGAGTTGATAAGAAGACAACTTCGTTTGGACAATGTTAATGGGGTTTATCACTCTAATTCCGTGGAGATACTTGTTGGGCTAAGAGCTATTGGATACCAGAGTACAAGGACTGATATATGGTTCAAGAATCAGCTTTGTCCTATGTGGAGGTTTTTGGTACACACATTGCTTCAGTGCATAAGCAATAAATCATGAGGATGGGATCAATTTTCTACTCAACTTGGATGTAGTATTGTATGTCTTTCTTAGGGGTTAACTTATAATTTTTCTAAGTTTATTTTTGATAATATGGTTGAAAATATACAAAGGAAAAAGCATAAGTTTTTAATGTACCCTAGGTTGTTGCAAATGATTTTAGACATAACAACCCAAGCCCAAGCCTTTTGTCCCATAGGAGCTTTATCTGCTAAACTATTTGCTTCAATGAAAACTCATTATGAGGGGGAACATCATCCTTTGTTAGCAGCTATGTTGCCTCAAGGCAATGAGGCTGCTGATGAGGGTAATATTGGTGATCCACCCTCTACCAATGTAGCTGCTGATGGTAACCCATCAGTTGCCTTGGATGAGGGCCCTTCCATGAATGCTGAAGCTTCACATATTTCTCCTGACCAACCAACACTTTCACCTTTACCCACACCCATACCTAGTCCAGTTAGGGAGCCATTTGATGAAGGTTCTCCTATCCTTGAGCATGTCCATATTTCTCCTGAAAGGTCTAATGATGCTCCCATTACCACTGAGCAATCGGATGGTGGAGCTGAGGACCCTATTACACTTACATCTGTATATGGTCTAGTGAACAGGTATGTGGCAGAGGTTGCTGATCTCAAAAAGGAGCTTGCTGAGACTAAATCTACACTTGGTGGTGAGATTGTGGAATTAAAAAGAAAGGTTAAGGATTTAGAGGACCAACTTGGGAAAAGTAGCAAAAGGAGGTTTCTGGATTCTTCTGATGAGGAGCAAGAGGATACTCAATTTGAGTCACTTGATATTTTGGCTGATGTGGCTCAGAAGACTCATGTTCCTTCACCAGTTGTTGCTGAATCTTCAAAGAACAAGGAACCTATTCTGTTTACTAGAAGAAGAAGAAAGTATTTAAACAAATATTCCACTGAAGCTTCAAAGGAACCAAGTGTTGAGAATGTTACAAATGCGAAAGATAATATTGATGATGCACAAATGGTGGATGTTGGTTTCGCACATGGTAAAGATACATCCGTACTCGTAAACATCTTGTCCTACACAATCAAACAGATGATCATGAAGTATTTTTGTTGGAAGAAGTTTTAATCAATCCTAATGTCGATGTCTTTTCTACACTGTTAAAGATTTGTCTCAACATGTTTCTTCTGATGCTAACATGGGTGTTTCTTCTGAAGTACCTATTGTTGATACTTCTCATGTTGATTCTGCTAAGGAGTCTACTGACAAAGCAAAGGGTGTAATGATTGATGAAGAGCTTGGTTCAGATCTTGTGAGTGAACAAGAAAGGCAAGAACAAGAAATGTTGCTAGCTGAGTGTGCAATATGAAGAAGAGTCATGCATTGGCTCAACAGCTTGAAGCTCAGTTTACTACAAATTTTCCTCCTGAGAGACAAAGAGAACTTGATGAACTAGCTCCTCAGATCACTGATAAGCAATGGGATGCTTATACTCATCAGGTTGCATCCAATCCTACTCTTACACAAAGTATTTTGGGAGCAGACTTTGACAATGAGAATTTTGTCGCTTCAAATGATGGCTCTTGGACATCAAAGGAAGCAAGTCAACAATGCACAAAGAAAAGCTCTTGTTGCTGTAAAGCTAAAGCAAAAGAGAAAGACCACCAACCAAGCTCAAAAGAAAGCATACATGAGGACTATGGTGTATAATCAAAGTACATTTCTTTATCACCTGGTTTGAAAGAAGCAAGTCCGGCTTTATCGATTATGAGTTGAATAGCATGTATCATAGGATTATGAAGCAAAATACACCAATTTATAACTCGAAGAGGTTCTTCGGTAGTGCGAGATGCTCCAAAGGCAAAGAGACCTAAGAAAGTTGAGATTGTGGATTCTTTTGATGATATTGCACCAAAGATGAGTTCTCATGTGTTACTTCAAGCATCTACGGGTTATTCATTCACCGAAAAGGTTCAATCTGCTAAACCTCATGTTGTTTCTTCAAGTGTTACCAGTGTTGCACCTGTTGATAAAGTAGGAGAAAAGTTGGGTAAGGAAGTCGAACAAGCAGTTGCTAAAGCTAAGAGGGCGAGAGAGGTGCTTGAGAGAATGTATGAATTACGTGGTGTTGCTTCAATTAAGTCTACTTTACTTCTTCCATTTCGCTAAAGATGTTCATGATAAGATACCATCTTACGTCTCTATGGAGATGTATATACCTAGTAGGAGGAAGAAAAGAATGTCTAAAGAAGACACATTACTCTAAGGAGATCTGTGAGATCCGATGGGACATACAATTCTAGGATTCATAAGTCTCTTAGAGGTAGTTCTTTGGATCTAAAAGCTGCTGATTCAACTTTCATTAAAGAAGGATCTGCTGATGTTTTTCTTGAAGGGTCTCATGATGTGTTGACTGCTTGGACTTTGACTTATGGACAACTTAACACCATTTTTAGACTGGATAATTCTTCTATGCAGTTTAACTTCTTGAATGAAATATTTCATATGGTGGATAGGCAAGATTTGAATACTATGTATGGTCTTGTCACTAAGAATTATGCTAATCATTCACCACAGGGTTCTGGTTTATACTTGTTGGGTGATCTTCAAGTTCTGTTTGACTCTCAATCTCCAGATGGTAAAGGGTTTTCTATTTGGAAGAATTCACATAAGTGGAAGGTTGAGACTTGGAGATTTTATCCTATGTCCTGTGTGCATGTGGTGGAGACAAAGTGTGGAATAACTGTGTGTATGTTCTCAGATAAGATTTATCCTTTGTCTGTGTCATTGATGGAAAGCATGCTTAGAAAGAAGTTGGAAGTTCCACCGATCCAGTTGGGAATGATAAGTCGCATCTTTGAACAATTGGTTGGATTGATTAAGAATCAGCTTCTGCAACATCAAGTGTCATCTTGATTATGGTATCTTGTATTCTTTGTAATCTTTGTTTTATTTGATTCTTTGATTCATTCTTAGTTAAAAAAAAAACTATGTATATTCTTTGTTTGTCTCACTTTTCTTACAGGTTTGTTGTACATTGTTGATGGTTATCGACTCACCAGCTGTGTCTTGTGTACATCAAAGAGTTGGCTAGTCCAAAGGGTACAACTTTGGTAAAGACACATCAAATTTGTTGATAGCTGTAATGATTTGCTCAAAATCATAGGGTTGCAACCACCCATGCTTAATTGTTGAGGGTTGTATGGTCATCAATTCACCATGGTTTATTCCTTTTTGGAATCCAAGAATTGGCTAGCCCACAAGTATATGGCTTGTGGTAAAGGAAGTGGAATACCATATTTGGTAATCAATTCACCAAGGGGATTCTTTCACTTAAGAATTGACTAGTCATGAGCAAACGGCTACAGGTAAAGACATTTCAAATTCGTTTATGGTTGTTGATTTGCTAATAAATCAGATGGTTATCAGTGTACCATAGTTTCTGAACTTAAACATATGGCTACTCCAGTAGTAATGGCTATTGGTAAAGAGACATCAAATCCATTATTTTCATTGATTCACCTCTCTGTGAGTTAACAAACCCGGATGTGATGAGAATAGTATGCAACTAATATGTTTTGATGTACATTCGTCATTTGTTGCCGCAAAGATCCGACGTTTCAAAGTTTTATCATCATAGAGATGTGATTGTTTGGTTATTTGCTGATGCTTCGTTCGACTACAATCCTCTTATGTTGCCGTGTTAAAGATATATCAAGAAACCGGAACTTAACCTAGTCAAATTCCAGTTTAGGGAGGATTGTTGGGAATTCTACTAAGTATGAATTATGTTGAAGTTATGCTAAAGGATTCTTCCAAGTGTAAGGATTTCATCAAGACTTAATTTCATCAAGTAATGAAACCGTAGATGGTTTCGCGGATATAGATATTCGCGTATTCTATAGTTAGTTAGGATATGCATGAGCTTTATTAGGAAGTTATATTGTATATCTTATTTAGTTTTATGTTTATCGTTTCTTGGGAACGGGTTAGGTTCCTTGTCTATAAAAGGAACACAATAGTATGAGTTATGTACGAGTTGAAAACAAAGTTTTAGTATTATTAAAAGATCCATAGAGGATCAAAGTGTTCTTAGTTATTTGTTTTTGTTCTTGTGTTTAAATTCCGCTTGAATACAAGTTATAGAGATTGTCTTATAGTGTGTTTGTGATTACATAAGCATTACTATTGATCTATGGGTGCTTTAAGATCTATCAAGGTTTTAAGTTACAACACACCTTCTTTTACATAATTAGCTAATCCTGCTGGAGTAGATTTACGCATATCATTCCTAGCTTATAAGCCAACATATTTTTTAAAACCTAAACCTAACCCAGAGTTTACAGATTGACTACCATAGAGAAAGTGAGCTACTTTGTCACTTGATACTAACCATTCTTTATGTCTAGCTACTTCCTCATCTAGATCCTTTTTCAACACTTGATTTTCTGAAACTACATCAGATTTTTCTTTCTCAGTACGTTTTAAATCAATTTTAGCGCATTCTAAATTACTTTCTAACACCCTTATCTTTTCATCATAAGCCAGTTGATTCTTTTGAAACCAAACTTTTTGTCTTTCTAATGTTTTTAAAGCCATTTTATAAGCCTCAACTTCGACATAACATTCATTATATTTAGGTTTCAATTCATCATAAGCTTCCTTAAGTTCATTATATCTTTCACTACAACCAAAAACACAATTATGTACCTGAGAGATGCCCATTAAGGCAATTTGATCATGCTTATCCTCCAGAGTACAACTTGCCATCCCACCATGCTCGAACTGTGAGCTTCATCATTTTCGTGTTCATGCACCTTCAGTTGACATGGTCATCCAGAGTGACCAAAGCATTGGAGGATCCACTTTGGAATTTCCAGCTTCCATATGATTCTGCTGATAGGAAGAATACCTAACCTCGTCACCAGCCTTCCTATCCTTGCATTCTCTTGAGAAGTGACCCATCTGACCACAAGTATAGCACTTGACTTTCCTTTTGTCAAATCTTGCTGGATCTCTTCCCTGGAAACCGACTTACGCTCAAACCTCTTGATGTCCACTGAGAGCATGGCCAGTTGCCACTTCAATTTCACCTCTTCCATATCAAGTGGATCCACCTGTTCAAAGTCCTCAAAAGCTAGTTGCTGCTGATTGTCATAATTAGCAACAAAAGAGTGAAGTACATCTTCCAATACACCACTGGATTTAGGTTGAGAATTTGATGGAGTGGTGATGTAGGATGATGATGCTGAGGAAACTGGTCTTGGAGCATAGGTCATCTTATTTGAGGAGGCCCCAACAAATGCTGAGTGATTAGGAGTGGATGAACGAAAGGGACTTCTGACATCAGGCTCAAGAGATTTAAGTCTGTTATATAGTTCATCAAAAGTGAGCATATCTAGCCCAACTTTAGCTTTGAGTGCAATGCTTACTTGCAACCAAGATGGAGGTAAAGATCGTAAGAACTTTGAATTGCAATCATCATTTTCCGGCCTTGCCTTCAGCTGATTCGATTGACTCAAAATCTTATGGAACCTGTCATACCCCTTGTGGATACCTTCTTCTTCAGAGATTTGGGATTCTTGAAACTGCTGTTTCAGCATTGATTTCCTCATTCTCCTTGACTCATCATTCCCACCAAACCCAGCCTTGATAGCCATCCAGATATCCTTAGCATCCTGCATATAGTGAAAGTCACCCATGTGATCATCAAGTATAGCCTGAAGGAGAATAGTTCTAACTTTGTTTTCTCTCTGAACAGCTAATATCTCTTCAGCAGTTTTGGGACCAACAATGGTAACAACACCATCAGAATCAGTGACATGCCTCTTCAAACTGTTACCCTTCTTCACAACTTCCCAAAGATTCCAATCAATATTGGAAATCCAATTCTGCATCTTCATAGCCCACAAATCATACTCCTCCCTCTTCAGGTATGAGAACTTTGCAATGCTGTTTGTGAGATTGAGTTGTTGCAAAGATGTGGTGTTTTGATTGTTAGTGACTTCTGTGTCATCGTCTGACCCAGGCATGGTTATGGTTGTTTTGGTTGTATGGGTGTAAAGAAAAGAATGTTCTTTGTATCGCAGAGACTCTCCCGAGGCTCTGATACCACTTGTTGACCCTAAAACCATGATAGATCTTTGAGCACTCGTGGATCGTTAATAATGCTTATGTAATCACAAACACACTAATAGACAGTCTCTGTTACTTGTATTCTAGAGCGGAAATTAAACACAAGTAAGAACAATAATAACTAAGAATACTTTGATCCTTTATGGATCTTTTAATATAACTAAAACTTGTTTTTCAAAAACGTACATCATTCATACTAAGGTGTTCCTTTTATAGATAACGAACCCCTAAACCGTTTCCCAAGAAACGTATAATCATAAAACTAAATAAGATACACATTATCACTTCCTAATAAAGCTCGTGCATATCCAAACTAACTCTAAAATACACGGAATATCTATCTCCGCAGAAACAAACTACGCGGTTTTACTACTTCCGCAGAATCATGTCTTCAGCAGATTCCACAAATTCAGCAGAATCCATCAGCAGATTCTTCAGTAGAATTCGTACTTAGTAGAATTCCCAACAATTTATTTAATTATTAATTTATTTTTATTTAGGGTTTATGGGATTGCACGATTAAGGTTGTTATCAAGTATTGATTGAGCCAATCCGCTCATCAAGTATGATCGAGTCACCCGCTTTGCTTTTATGGGTATGTTTTCTATACATACCGATATCTAATTTCGTTGGTTTATGTTATTTGGTGGCAGTTGGATGAAATGTAAAAATGTTTGTTGGTCTTAATTGTATGTCCCATATGAAATGATTATAATGGGTAATCGAGTTTTACCACTTTCTTTTGGTAATGCAGAGAAGGAGCTATTCAAGACAAGTGCGACGATTATAAAGATCTTCAAGTGCTCAATCTGTATGAGTGGATGATGTGTTTGCCCGACTTTTAAGGGCTGTCCTGGTAAGCTTATTTAAGGGCCTATTAATTTTGTGTGTTTGCTGTTAGAATCAGCATTAGTGAAGTGAGTGGATTTGGTTGTTTATGTGATTAAGGGGCGTTTGGGAACTGGGATTGGTTATTAAAACTTAAGTTGCTATATGTGCCTAATGATGGATGCGTGATGAAGGGTGCAACGAGTATTTAATGAAATGGGTTAGAGAAAAAAACAATTAGAGGTATGCTATAATCTATACTTTGTTTTTGATTATGGTGTAAACGAGATATTTTACTGGTAAAAATATGATTACAATACCTAGACTAATTGGCAGTGAGCCCTTTATTAGAAAATGTGATATTTTTAGCCTAAGCTCATATTTTGTTTAGTTACATTTTGTAAAACCATCTTTGCATTCCCATGTAAACCATTTTCTCACTCTTTTAGCAGTTAACGTTATTTTTAGAGTTATTCAATCTGAGTATTGGGCCATTGGCCAGTTAAACTCATATCGTTTATCCCTTTTGACCGGTGATTCAGTTTGTCCATTTGGTCACTAATACTTGAAAAGGTTATAAAATTGTCCTGTAATGTTTAAACCATATTTGCACTTGAGCCTATACTATTAGTTAGGAGATACCTTATTGGTAAATCTTATGTAACATTTTTGTAGATCTTATTAAGAAGACAAAAGAATTTCGATTGTTCTTGAAAACATTAACTGTGAAATAATTAGCTTTAGAGGGTGTTTAGAATTTTGTATTGAAAGAACTTATTAGACATCATTATAGTGATTTATGTATATAGTGACTGAGATAACTATATTATTGTATTCTTTTCAACTTAAAAGATATTAAGTAAGTCTGATGTGACCTTCATTTCTTCAAAACAGGACCCAAAGAGGCGAACTGTGGCAATTAAGCTGACTAAAAAAGCAGTTTTTGCAGTTGCTTCCTCACGACTCTTACTGTGGTAGTTGCGGCCCTGCTATAATGATTGATCGCTTCTTCCAAGTGGAACTATAGACTATCTTGATCAAGCATTTAAAAAAAATTGTGCTTACAGGTAATTAATCACCTTTAAATCACATCGGCCTACATGTTATGCTCAAAGATTTGGTTATTTTTTTCATGGGTTATTGGGCATGTTTATAAGGTGTTAAATCTATCTATAAAAAATTAAGCTCCACCATACATAATTAGGGGTGTTTCGGAATTAGTTTTGATAGAAAGTAAGTTGTTTGAAATAATAGCATTATGCTTTATTAGATTATGGTTAAGCAAACAAAAATCGAATCAAATTTTACCTTAATTTAACAGTAGGGTCAAAATTAGGTGGTCTCATACATGCATTTAAACTAATGTAAACAGAAAAACAATAAACAAAGAACCAGTACGCCACTATAAAAATGTAATCCTAAACACCCCCTTTTGAAAATGATTTATTAGAAGGTGTTCAATTTCAAACAAATGACAATTGTGGGTTTTAATTGGGTAAGTTGCTGAACAGTTATTTGTTTGTATTAAGTTAAATATTGTACAGCGTCATAATGTTGTCGATCATTTCGTGCAGTTTCATATGCAGCACTTCCATTCTTCTCCTCATTCCCTAATAGGGTGGCAGAGGCAAGATGAGAGGATTTGAATCTGAAAATGCCAACCCGCTTACAAAGACAAGGTAAAATACTACTTATGATTTATATGCCTTTGTTTAACTATTTTTGTTTTATCACATTCTACTAAATAACATGTATAAGTTGCAGATTTGAAGGAATTCTAAGAACAACGTGAGCGCCTAAAAAAGGAATTCTAAGAACAAGCGTTTCTTGCGATTTGAAGGTTTTTCTACATTTCGTTGAAGTACTAATGTTTTTAACTCATCCGAATAACATTACATATTCATTTCCAGCTTTTTCGCACATTATTGAATGGACAGTTCTATAATTTTCTTTTTCCTCAGGAAGCTTCACCACCGTGTAAATAGCAGCACCAGTGCCTAAACCAGGAATGAAATGATCTTAACAAGAGGTGAACATCCAAGTTTGGGGGAAAAGGTGTTGCTGATTTCTCCCAAGAAGTAAGTGTTCCATTACTTAAATTCTTCATCTGCCTTATTCCGGTTTCTTAATCTATTGTATAACTTCCATAAGAACTATTGACTATCTTCATAATTGGCTTCTTTGTCTGAACCACCAGAGTAAGAATCAGAATTACAGAATATATTAACCAAATATTATAAACCCGTCCACCTTTTCTTTTAGCCTATGCATATGTCTGACATTTATTTCTGCTGTAGTGGATTACTTAACGTGGTTCTCTTATTTTCTCACATTTTCATATAGGATTGTGCCCAAGTAACTGTAAATGAGGCCAAAACAGTCTGAGTTTACTCTTACCCAAAGTGAGTTTATTCCGTTTTAAGTTTCCAACAGTTGGTAAGTTCCTTGACATTTGCAGTTAATCGTTATAACATATTAGTTAATCGGAATGCTAAATTAATGTGAACCTTCTTCTACAGGTTATGGTGACATCCATGCAGTCGAGTATATCATGGGTTAGAGTAAGACTTAAGGGCTATTACAGGTATGTTCTATTACATGTCACTTTTTTTTTTAATTAGTAGTCACATTATTGGTTTTGGATAATTTGTTTAGGTGTAGTTGGATTAAAAACTGATTATGCTTATAATATAGGGGTCATTTTACATGTAAATTCATATATTATAAAAATCGTCAAAGACTGAAACGCCATAAGCACATCCAAACACTCATGACAGGTAATCAGTTTGGTGGTTTTAATTCTGTGACTATCAATTTATGGTACGTAAAATCGTTTATTGATGATCAAGATGAGGTTAAATTGGCTTCTTTTATGCATATAACGTATAGCTTTAGTTTATGCGTTTTAGTTTATATTGATTTGTGTCTTTAACTTTTTAAGGATTTTTGAGTGATTTTAATTGTTTCGTGATGGTCCCGTGCTTGCAGATTTGAGCCTTGGTATTCATTTTTTTCCAACCTGTGTTTGGTCGTTGGTTGTGAATACATGAATGAGGACTGGTGTGATGTCTGGGTTTATGGGTTATTGGAGGTAAGTGAACACCGTAGCATCATCATTTTATTGTTTGTTTAATGACCTAACAACTTTTATGCAAATGTATATGATACAAGTATCTTGGCGAGGCGACCACATCACAAACATTGTTGCAGCCATGCCGGGTGCTACCTGTTGGATCATGGTGGCCCAGCCACATCCGAAGTGCAACAATTATCTTACATTATTATGGTATCGGTACCCATTGAGTTGAAATTTTAAAGCCAAGGCGATGATGATAATTTTGTGCACTTACGTTTTTAGGAGCACGGTTACTTACGCCCGTATCTTGGCAGGACAGCCACACCACAAATATGCCTGCAGCCATGGTGGGTGGTTCGTGTCATTCCTATTTCTGCACATCTGAGCCTTATTTTTAGTTGGTTGTCGGAAATCTAATATTATGGGGGTGTTTGGATTGCTAATAATGATTAAATGGCTTATTGTTATATGAGCTTGGCTATTATTGATTCTATTGTCAATCATTTACAATGTTTCATATGGGGGTGTCGAATGTGGATGGTCTAAGTAAGTTCGAGTCAAAACCAGTGATTGCCATGTATGGTTAAAATGTATGTCAGGTTGAGCGGAATATAGGTATCGTTAGAATGCTTTATATCAGGTAGAGCGGTGGGTACAAATAGGAGCATAGTAAGTTGTTCATATTCTTCATCTTCAGTCAACCTTATATTATAACATTCCTTTAGTATGACACACTGACACATGATCTATAGTAATTTACGTGTTTTTCATGCTATGAAGAAAACCACTAACCATTTTCTTTTTTCATTTTCATATGTTCCAGGTTACGCGTGTTGTGGCCTACGTCACGCTGCTGCTGCTGATGAATATTTGCATACAAAAAAAATAGCGTATAAAATTTTGCATTCAGCTTCCGACCTGATGTTTCAAGATCAGCGAGGATATTTTCTGCTTAGCTAGGAAAGTGTAGTAAGTTCTGACTGAATAATTTCAGGTTCAATACTTTTGAATGTGTAGAAATTAAGGTATGCTTGATTGATAGATATGGGTATTGCTTTAGTCCTCCACATTGAATAATAGTTGCTGTTCTCATAGTTTGCTAAAAGTAGATGAGCAATAGGTGGTGCGGAATGAAAATAAGTTTTGTGTAGTTTGTCTCCAAACAAGAAGGAAAAACATTGACACTAGGTACAGTTAATAAAGAAGGGCTAAAAGCTAAGATAGGTGGATATCCTGGATTTCCGGAATTTGCTGTGAGTTTTGACCACCTTTTGATCTCTGCAAGACAGATAAGCTTTTGCATGGGCAGAATTACCGAACTCTTAGACTGATGCTGATGGTGACCGCATGGTCAGGTTTGTGGTTGGTTGGTGGGGTTTTGGTCACCATTAGCTATAGTCTTATGTTACGGACTCAAACTCTTGGGAGAATCCATCACTTCCTGAAACTAACACAATAACGTTTCTGATTGCTACCAGAGCCCATCATAGCCAAACAGAAACAGAGAATTTTCTAAAGAAATGCATTTGCAAGAAAAGCTCAATGTGTAAGAATTGCTTAAAAGTTTGTATGCGATACTTTGACATATGATGACTTGCCCATCAATTAATTTTGAGAATTTTTAATATGGATATGTATTTCTGCCCTATATCTGTATAGTTGTTATCTGGATGTTAGTATGTTATTAAAGCCCAGCCATAACATGGTATTATTTTGTATGCTAACACTTGCACATTTAAGAGGCCTTTTATTTTAGCATTTTAAAGTACCAATTTAGCTGTTCTGGAAGTTGAGAAAAGTGTCCAACTTGAAAATAATGACAAAACAAATAAATTATAAGGTGAAGCTATGCTTGATTGATAGATATGGGTAGGGAATGTCTTTTTTCCCGGTACATGGCCGGTTTATGTGATGTACTTTTGGTTTTACGTGTGGACAGGCTTATGGGTTGTTTTATATGTTTGTAATAAAAGCCAAAAGCAAATAATCTATAATTTGTTAATACACTTAGGCACATTTGAGTAAACTATTGACGCCGTTGTCCTATAATATAGGTACACAAGAGGAAGTGGCAAAATCTGATGAGATAGCAGCCAAAAAATTCAGGGAAACAGGCGCCATAACCAACTGTGACATTAGTAGATATGACATTTGAAGAATATGCTCAAGTTTAAGCCTGGGTAAAGCAACCTGTATCTTGGCAGGGCATCACGACCAGACCCGTGTTTGCAGGCATGGCAGGCTGATACCCTCTTATCCGGTTAAGTTTCTTCATTTTTACTCATTTGACCCGTTGGAGATGAGACATAGTCGGCCAATTTATAAGTAAATGAGTTATAATCTCCATTTATAAAATGTAGGCATTTCTCTTTGTCGGGCCATGGTCGTTGGAACCTACAGCAGTTGGTCAAGCCAAATGAGAGCCCTTAAAATGACGTTTTTATTTTAGAGTACTATACCAGTTGTAGCATCTCCAAACAAGTGAATTGGTCCCTGAGTGGGGAATGTAATTACTCAATTAATAAAAGCAGGTCATGTTTATAAAGAAGGCCTTAATTTAGCAATAGACACAAGTATACGGCCCTTAACAAGTAGCTCACACAGTTGTAAATTGCCGTCGTAATGTGCATGTTTGTGATTTTAGCTCAGATGTGATGTGTAAACTGCTTGCATCAGTTAGTATGTAAACTGCTTGCATAATTTGGTATGTGAATGTAGAAACACTTAACTATCCATGTATGTTTACATCCATGTTTATAGAAACACCGCATGAATGCATGAAACACAAATCCTCGTACTATTAGAAACCTCCCTATTAAAACCCACCCTACCACTTATGTCTTTACGTTCTTATGTTTTTTTTTCGTGATTTTGTCTTGTAGTTGTCTTTTTTTTTTTTCTCTCTCTTCTTTGGGTACTAACAAATTCAAGTTTTTCCTTCTTTTTTTTTCTCTTTTTGTCCCTTCACGTTTGTTTTGTGCTAAGTTAAAAAACGTAATCAAAAATATTGAGATTTTTAATAGCCAGATTCGAAGCCAGAATGTGATAAAATCTCATTTTAACCGTCCATTCGGTTGCAAAGTTTTTTTAGTATAAACATCATCGACTTATCTCAAAATAATTCACATATCGGTTTTATGTCATCTACGGAGTAATAGCGAGTAATAGTTAAGAGTGCTAGTATCACAATGCCTCAACCTCATCGTCAGCACCACCACCCGCCACATCAAGATCTCATTTTCCCACAACTAACCACAACAAACCCTCCTCACTCATAACAAACCTCAACATCTTCATTTAGGCCCCACCACTAACACTTTATTTTTTATTCAATTTTCACTTCCAAATAAAACTAAATAAATTCATTTCATTCAAATTAAAATACAATACACAACTTAATAAAAACGTACTAAACATAAAAAAAGATACGAAAAAAAACATACGCAAGAAATACATGAAATTATAATGAAACTAATTATCCGGATTATGTTGTTGAAATTGTGCCCATTGAACTTGTTGCCAAACATGGTCGATGAGACATCGTTGAAGCTTAGCGTGTGTGCTTATCATGTAGTTCTTGGCTTTTTTCTTTGCACTTGGCAACGCTCAATCCATGTCTCGTCAGAATTTGGTGTTGGAGAAATATACGCTTCAGAATATCTCGATATCGCAAAATTTTCATCTTTCAAAATCATGTTATGCATTATGATGCACGCGTACATGATTCTCCGTAACTTGCCAACAAGAATTGTCACCGGTTGGGCAATGATATGCCAACGCCCCTGAGGACACCAAAAGCTCTTTCGATGTCTTTTCGAGCACTTTCTTGTTTCGCTTTGAATGCGCATTTTTGGATTAGTTGCAATCAGTAAATGACTTGACGAAGATGCCCACCGGTAGATTCCGTCTGCTAGATAATACCCTTGCTTAAATTTACACCCATAAACTTGAAACTCAACCTCGGGCGATGTCATCAAGCAAGTCGTCGAATAACGGAGAATTATTTAAAACCGTTAGATCGTTATTCGCACTCCGCTACCCCAAAAAGTATGCCAAATCCACAAATCGTATGAAGCAATGTTTCAAGCATTATAGTGGGATATTTTTATCACCTCTATGAAATTGGCCTTGCCATTCTTTAGACAAGCTCCATTCCTAGCAGCATACAATCGATGCTCCCCAACATTCCCTAAGCCCATGAACAGTGTTATGTGCATAGTATAAGTTACTTAATGTCATCCTCATCTCGGTTTTCTTAAAACTCCTTAATAAATAGTTGGATTATGCACATAAGAAAAAAATCAGCAATCGCGCCGCACGTTGTTCACCTATTTGTAAATACTCATCTAATGCATCACCGATATCCCGTAAGCCAATTGGCGTAGGGCACATGTGCATTTCATAAGCACACTAAAACTCATTACACCCTAGCATCGGGTCGCATTCTAAAGAAATCGAAATGACTAGAAGAGGATCATGAGTTTGAATATATGTTTCAATACCTTGCACTATTTGTAGAAATAGACGACGGCTCATACGAAATCGACGCCTAAATTGAGCGTCCGAATATTTTGGGTTGTCGCCAAAATAGTCAAGAACAAGACGTGCTTCAAAGAACTTCACGCTCACGGTGGACATATTGACGACGCTTTCAAGGACCGGTGCTTGTTCCGCAACGCTTGCTCCGCCCGAACTCTTGAATAAACATTTCTAAGTCCGTTAACTCTTCAATATCACTATCGCGGAATAAGATGATTGACTATCGTAATTCATGTTTTCAAAGAAGTTTGAATGGATATGTTTTGATTGAATATGAAAACTTGTATGAAATGTTATGTATTTATAGAGTGGGTGGTAGGTTTTTTTTTGAAAAAAAAAAGAAAAAAAAAACGTTTTTAAACGTTAGGCAACGGTATGAAATATTTAATCAATGCATGTGTCAGTAGTTTCCTTCGTCGTCCCGACGATTTTCGTTCTCACGGCGAGCCACGACGGGCGACGCCGGTGTGGCGGCGAGCCACGGCGAGACGCCACGTCGGCCACGGCGAGCCACGGCGTCCCCCACACCTTCCACTCTAAGATTCCCGTTCACGTTTTTATTTCAGCACGTCAGGCCTTTGTGTCAAACTTTATGTCAAGTTAGATTCCATCTCATTGTTATAACCAAGTGAAACACAAGCATATCTCACAAACACAAGTGAAACACAATTAGATACAAAATTTCACAAACCCGCAAGTGAAAACACAATCAATTTGGCACAAACACTACAACAGAAATCTTTGGCTTCGGAAAATGTCGAGTTCACCATTTACATCAAGAGGTAATAAATTTTACACTTTTTCAATATTACATGCAAAATTTATAAAAACGATAAAAAAGACATATCGAGATTTTAATAGGTTCGATTATTATCGCTTTATCATTTTGGTCACGCAAATTTGAAGGTTGCAAAGTGGAAAAAACTCACTTTACCGTCCATTCGATTATGCCATACCAAATCAACAAAAGTTTTTTTTTTTTTTTTTTTTTTTTTTTTTTTTTTCATCATCGCCGTATCTCGGTTTTTTTTAAACCATTTTAAAAAACCAAGTTTAGAAAACAACTGCTTATTTCATAATAAGCAGTTTCAGATAAACAACCATTACCAACTGCTTATTTCATAGTAAGCAGTTTTAGATAAGCAACCATTACCAACTGCTTATTTCATAATAAGCAGTTTCAGATAAGCAACCATTACCAACTGCGTATTTCATAAGCAGTTTCAGTAAGCAACCATTACCAACTATTTATAATAACAGTTTTTTTTTTCAACACCAACTGCTTATTTCATAATAAGCAATTTCAGATAAGCAAACATTACCAACTGCTTATTTCATAAGCAGTTTCAATACAAACCACCACCATCATCATCACCATCACAAATCTAACAAACCACACCAAATAAATTTACCAAATCACAGATCTAACATCACCATCACAGATCACCATCACAGATCTAACAAATTACAGATCTAACATTACATATCTAACAAATCACAAATCTACAAAAGTTTTCAAAAGTTTTCACAGATCTACAAAAGATCTAACAGAAACCATACGATCTAATCATCTTTTTATAAAAACCCACAATTTTTTTTTCACAAGCTTCAATATACTTAGTGTCTAAAACCTATAACTTCTTGAAACAAGAACAAAGAAACCATACGATCTAACAGATCCCCAAAGATCTAGAAGTTGTAATTGTTTGTAAAAAATAATAAAACATCATCACCATCACAATAAAACATCATCACCACAAATCTAAAAGTTGTATTTTTTCAGCATCCATGGTGGTTTTACCAAATCGTATACAAAAAAAACGTTACATCGGGATCTAAAAAGATCTAACAAGTCTTGCCATAAAAAAAAAACCAACCACCACAAATCAACCAACTAACTGTTCTTTAAAAAAAAAATATAACTGTTCTTTCAAAAAAACCAACCACCACAAATCAAGATCTAAAAAGATCTAACAAGTCTTACCATAAAGCAGTTTTACCATGGTTTTTTATCATAAAGCAGTTTTACACAAGATCCATGGTTAGATCTAAAAAGATCTAACCCAGATCAAATAAATCACAAAAAAAACCGTTTTTTTTTTCACAAATCTAAACCACCAACAATCTAAACCACCAACGATCTAAACCACCACATATCTAAACCACCACATATCTAAAACACCAATGATCTAAACCACGTAAGATCCATGGTTAGATCTAAAAGATCTAACCCAGATCAAATAAATCACAAAAAAAAAAAAAAAAAAAAAAAAAACGCTTTTTTTCCCTCACGCATTTAAACCACCACTAGCTTTTACACGATCCATGGTTAGATCTAAAAAGATCTAACCCAGATCAAATAAATAGAAAAAAAAAAACCGTTTTTTTTTCCTCACAGATCTAAACCACCAACAATCTAAACTACCAATGATCTAAACCACCACAAATCTAAACCAGCAACGATCTAAACCACCACAAATCTAAAACACCAACGATCTACACCACGGAAGATCTAGACCACCCAAATATCTAACCACCACAGATCATAGAAAGAGAGGTACAAGAGAGAGAGAGAGAGATTATCAGTGAGAGAGAGGGATGGATGTATGATTGAGAGAGAGAGAGATACAGAGTGATGTGAAATAAGTCCTCAGAGACACTCTAGTGGGGTGGGTTATAAACAAAAAAACGGGGGCCGGGGTGGAATCTGGTATCTGGTTTTGTAAAAAAAAGTAATTATACGTTTATTTGTAAAAAAAATTGCAAAAAAAGTTTTAATTTATTTGTAAAAAATAATAAAAGTTGTTATTTTTTGTAAAAAAGTAAAAGTTGTAATTTTTTGTAATAAGATAAAAGTTGTAAATTTTTTTGTAAAAATAATAAAAGTTTGTAAAAAAAATATCATTTGTAAAAAAATATCACTTGTAAAAAAAATATCATTTGTAAAACGTTTATATTAATTACTTATTATGACTTTTGCATATTGTTAGTCGTTCGCTTCTCACGAGCAACTGACTGATTGGCTGCAAAATATAGCTCAAGGGATCGGTTTTGTTATTGTTAAAAAAAAGAAGCAAAGCGGAGAGGGGGTGTATGTACGAAATCGATTATGCCTGTTCAAAAAGTGGGAAGTAGAAACGTGACGGTTTAGAAGATGAAATTCAACGGAAAAATAGTACCGTTAAAACCAATTGTCCATTCAAATTAGTGGCATAATCATGATTTGGCAGAGACGTTGCATGGTTTCCCATATGCTATGCGGCTAAATGATAATGAGTTCGGTTTGGTGCAACAGCTGACATAATATAATGTAGCACCACGTCATATACTTTCCTCAATAAAGAAGCGTAATCCGGATAATGTGTCTGGAATTAGAACCATATATAACGCACAAAATAAGATCCGTGGAGCCATAATAGGTGATAGAACTTCAATCCAAGTCCTTTTGTCACATTTGATGAGTTCAAGTTATACATATTACCCGAAGGTAAATGAGGTCACTAATGAGCTTGAGGAACTATTTTTTGTTCACCCCACGTCATATGCTCTATGGTGTACATTCCCTGAAATCATGTTAATGGACTCCACATACAATACCACGTTGTTTAAATTGACAATTTTTGAAATTATCGGATTAACTTCAACAATCAAAACATTTTCAATGGCGTTTTGTTTTTTAGACAAAGAAAAAGGGCCTAATTTTCGATGGGTATTGCAATGTGTGAAGGAGGTGATAGACGAACAATATTACCCCCGTGTTATCGTCACTGGCAGAGATTTAGCTTTGGTTGGGGCATGCAGAGCATAATTCCCGAAAGCTAACAAATTACTTTGTCGATGGCATATTTCACAAAATGTGCTTCAGTATTGCAGAAATAGATGCAGTACGCTAAGGGAGTATGAGTCCATTAAAGGAACGTGGGATTAGATGGTTAAAGCTCCGACACATGACATATTCATGCATTATTATAACCACCTACAACAGTTATTGGTCGATCATGCAGGTACTTACTTATTAACTAGAAGGGTACCCGCACAATGCAGCGGCGGGTACCCGGTAACTATTTTTGTGACGAGCAAATGTTTTTTATATATATGTTTTTTCTAGCAATAACTTTATGTGTTTTAATTTCCGGTTAACTACGTATTTTAATTTATTACATTTTTTACATGTCTTTATATGGTTTAAATGAGATGCATCAATATTGGAGGGTGTTATAAGTATGAGAATTTAAGACATTAATTAGTTTTTAAATGTATATGTATGCTTAATTATTAGCTTAGCAAAGTAACTTTCTTTTGATGGAAATTTTTTTGGTCTTAAAAATTTTAAGACTACTATATTTAGAATGTCCCAAACCCTTTATAAAGGAGTATAGATTAATTGTTTTTATTATTTAATAAATATGACCCGAATGAGTATTTATTAATTCATTTTTTTTCAGAGATTTCTTCGTATCTTAATAACTGGCTGCAAGGTTATTCAGACATGTTTCTCGCGTTCATTAACGATCAATATCGCAACTACGGCAGACTCAACAACATGCAGAGTTGAGAGTCAACACGCGTTGTTGAAATTATACTTGGGCACTACACAGTCCAACTTAGACACGTTGTTGCGTTCGATTGATAAGGTTATCATTGCGCAAGAAACTACGATAAAAGCTAGTTTTAATAAAAGCAAAAACC
This sequence comes from Chrysanthemum lavandulifolium, assembly GCA_022545495.1. Lineage (NCBI taxonomy): Eukaryota > Viridiplantae > Streptophyta > Magnoliopsida > Asterales > Asteraceae > Chrysanthemum > Chrysanthemum lavandulifolium. Next base: position 73,790,431 of record CM040241.1, on the reverse strand, counting down.
AGAAAATGCATAAATGTAATTTACCGTGATTTGAAGAATTGTGGTATAAAGTTTCCAAGCATGCTTTGGAACTCATTTTCAAAGAACTCCAACGGTCGATCGCCCTGTAAGAATGTGATCATCGGTTGTGGTCAATTTATGGGCTACCATGCTTTCACGAACCGCTTTACTTTCGATATCATAGTAAGTGTATTAAATTTATGACTATCAAGTTATTTTTCCCATTAATATCAATAATTTATATGAGTCACTTTAATGAATGCGAGATATAGCCATTCCACTTGATGTTGTTGATATTTTTGGAGAACCTTAGTCGCTCCGTGGCCTAGTATCAGACTCTATGCTCAAGATGGTCCTTCTTGTGAAAATGACTTACGACAATTCAAGAATGTTTTTGGCAAAATGCCGTCCTTTGTCAAGAAAAATATGTTAAAGAAGGTGAGAGGGACATACGATCCCGAATCTGTTGATATACTTGAACCTGTTGTTCACGTAAGTACTCGTGGACATCCGAGCGCAAAGGAAAAAAATCACAGGCTACAAAAGTCCCAGACTTGAATAAAAAACCAACTGCAAATCACCGAAGAAGTTATTCAAGATCTAAAAAATTTATGGACTTGAACAAAGACTGCGAGACATAGTTCATATGTTCAAGATCCCCAAGTTAAACAAAGTAGGAGATATAGGTTATACGTTCGTGATCATATTAGCGAAAATTTGATTACAGATATTCCAGAGCTTTTCCATCCATACATCATAAGTATTTATAATGTGGTTGGTGATGGAAATTATGGGTTTCAGTGCGTTGCAATCGGTATTGGTCACCACGAAAATAGCTGGTCCGATATTCGAGCTCTTTTAACGTAAGAGTTAGACAGTCGCATGGAATATTACACAGATATGTGGTCGAATGAAGGCTTTAACCATATTCGGAACTCGGTAGCATGGTTCCAACGTGGATCTGCACCACGGGACTACCGGATGAGTATGCCAAACACGGGGTTGGTTATTGCTTCACTGTTTAACCAGCCAGTTGTATTTATATCCCCGCGACAAAATTTTTTGTGCTTTCCGCTTTTCCTGTCCGCACTTATCACAAGAATGTGGCCCTCTTGTGATTGCCCGTGTGGGGACGAGGACTGTGCTCACTTCATTTATGTGACGTTAGACGAAGTTCACCACTCCGTATAGTCACCCACAATGGGGGCGATCTATATGATGCGGCATCTGCATGGGAAACTCTGTATTCTGATCGGCAACACATGTATACTGAAATTATTGACAATAGAAGAAGAAAAATATAGAAAATGATTACTGATTTATGCTGTAAATAATTATACCGACAAAACATAGTAAATGATTACTGATTTATGTTGTAAATAATTATACCAACAAAACATTTAAATGGTTACAGATTTATGTTGTTATTATTTGTTAAAAGATTTATGCTCGTGCTCCGTTTCTTCCTCATCTTTTGTTACGCATAAAACATACCATCTTTTGTTACAAATTTATGCTCCGCCGCTTTTTCCTCATCTTTTGTTACAGAGTCGGATGGTGATACGCACAACGCTGCTCGGGGTCAAAGGAAACTTCCTTTTCTTCGAGCAAGTTTTTCAACCACCCAGGCAAAGTGAACCTAATCGCTGTAGTGTAGTATTAGGGGTAAGCCTCGGATTGATATCGTTCTCTAGGGAATAGGAATGCTAGTGAGAAATTACTACGCTAAGGTTGGGGTTGAGGAAGATTATTTTTTATCTTTTTATATTTTTAGAAAATTGAAAGGTACGATCTCGGGTATTGGATTTGGAGGGTGGTACTTCTCACCGATTACTCTACTATCTATTTATCTAACTAACTAAGCTAAGGGGTAGTCTATGTCTAATTGACGTGTGCTCGTATGATGATTAAAAATGTATCTACCTAGATGCTATTACTCCCTAGTTATCTTTTATTGGTGGTTGAATTGTCACGTCCTTATTCTTAACGCGTTGTGTCTTCTAAGGTCGTAGGGTATGCTTTTCTCCCTAACTCTTTGAGGATACCTTAAGGTTATCGCTTACAAAATCTCTAGGATTCAGAAACTAACTCTAAGGTTATCTTTGGATTTTTAGCCTACAATTACTCTAGGTGATCATAAACTAAGGTTCACAAAGATTACTCAAGCATTAAAAACACAACGATGGCCTATTGCAATCCTAAGCAAATAACAATTAAGATAAGAGACAACCAATTAATAATTAATAACTAAGTTTCATGGATCTAGGCAAACACACAAGTAAATTAGCCGGACATGGTAAACATGCAAGCATACACGCATACAATTGAAGACATAATGAAATCAATGAAGTAAATAACTTATCTTGTTGTAAAATAGGGTATAAGAATCCTAAGAGACTGCCCAAGACAAACCAAAATTGTTTTAGGTTTTTACTCCACAAATCTACCTCTCTAAGAGTCTGAAAATCGAATTTATATATAGAGTTACAATCGCGACGCGCCACTCTTTAATTGTGACGTCGGATCGCCTCCATTAGGGTTTCGTCTTGGCCAAGTCAACTTTGGGACGGCGTCACGTTGTGGTTGTGACGCCGTCTGAATCGGATCTAGGCCATCGAGTCGTGACGCCTACTTCTTCAAAGCTCGACGTCGGTGCAAAATAGCAATTTCACTTCTAAGCCGTCCCAAATAGAGGGACGACGTTGCTCTTTTCCGTAACACCGCGGTGCACTTCCATCACTTGAGTGTCTTGATCTTGACTTTAGCCATTTGCTTCACATAGCAACGGATATAAAAGTGGTCGATTAAGGGCTTAAATGACCCCTCAAAAGTATACCTTTTAAATCCTTATCAAATATCCCTACACTTGGTATTTGCTTATCCTCAAGAAAATGTGCTTTTGGCCAATCAATTTATAAGTTAGGGGGCATGAAGCATTGGTTTAGAACAATTCACAACAAGTATATGCCCCTTAAAAGTCATAACAAGCACGGAAAATACATACTAGCACCTCACAAGTGGTGTTTGGATATTCTCATCTCTCGGGTGTATATGAAATATATCAAATTGGAAATGGAAGATAAACACTCATTAACTAGTCCTAGTACATAGATTACCATAGGCTTGAGACTAGATCAAACCTCCACCGCTTTGGCGTAAGTACATTGGAAAAACTATCTAAGAGGTCTTTTAAAGGGTTGTAACATTAGGCTTACGGTAGGGAAACAAAGGGTTTGGTTGGATAGGCGAGAGGCAAGTCAAAAAACTTTATGTTACAAGCATGAGAAGAATGGTGTTGCTAAGCCTAGACTCGACACTCTAAACTCTAGATAACTTTGAAACAAACAAACATAAATATAAAGATAGATGTAGGATGGTAGCCCGTATGTTTTTTCATTTTTTTTTCAACACTTTTTTAGATTTTTTTTCATACACTTTTACCTACCATCCTCTACGATAACATCAAAATATAAGGGATTTATAGGCACATCCCTACACTTGAGTTTTTTTATTACTTTAACACTAATTTGACCCGAATTGAAAAGATCAAAACACTTGGAGTACATTATTACGTAAATAAAGGGAATTTGAATTTAACGTTCTTTCCCGTCACTCCATAAAATTTAACTTTACCCATGAGTCCCAATCGTCCCAAAATGTATACAAAGGATATGACTTGACTTAGTAACTTATGCAAGTAACTAGATAATTGAACTAAGGGTTTAGTATCATAACAATAATGCACTAAAAGTGAGTGCATACAAGGTAGGCTAAGGCGATTTGGGTGTACATTTAGGGGTGGATTGTAAACAATGCTCTTTATTGATATTCGGAAAACGAAACATCACGAGAACCGCGAAAAGGATAGGCTCGAGGGGTTAACTAGGGTATGGTGTACTAAAGATGAGTTCAACGCAGGGTGTGGGGAATTACTCAACCGATGTGGAAGAAGTAATTATAATACGGTATCAAACAAGGGTTATCCTAATGCCTCTTATCATTTAGTTATTCCTAACTACACAAGTGTAGTCTCACTAGCGATCTCGGGATGCATCACAAAACAAGTTCTAGAATCTATTATACTACCGGTACACTCTCGAAGCATTAAAGATGAATGCTTTAATTCCTACAAATCTTGGGCCGAACCTCACATTTTTGGGGTGGAATTTGAGTGGTAAAGGGTTTTGTGCTAGTCATATAACTTTTTATCCATGAAACGCTTTATTAAGACTAATTGTCCACTCCTACATGTCATGAAAATTTTTAAATTTGGTGCCAAAATTATCCTAACCGATATTTCTCATGGTTTATTACACAAATAAAATTGGACAAGACAAATGATCAAGGATAAGCATAGTTTCAAAGTTCCCGTTTTATTCTCCCTCCTTACACTTAAACTGAACATTGTCCCCAATGTTCCCCGAAAGTATCAAAGTTATAATAACGGAAGGTAATTAAAAGCGAAAAAACTAATACTCCCTTGATTAGCTCGGTAGGATCCGTGTGAAGTAGTGGTTAAATTCTTCTCCAAGAAGAATGTATGCGTGAAAAGCTCTTTTCAATATTATGTTTCTTCTTCTTGATAAATAAAACCTGCACACTTTAACAAAACAGACGAAACCTTCGCATAAAATCGGCGGTAAAACTATATATGACTCTACTAAACTAGGATATAATGTTTGTGGAATGGATGTTTACAGGTTTTCTGGAAAATTAAGACCTGAGAAATTCCAAAAATTTATAAGTAGCACAGAAAAGGAGAGAAAGTAAGATAAGTGGTTTCTGCTCCTCCTGACGCCGTCGGGGTTTTATCCTGACAGAAACTTGTCTGATGTGTTTTTCCGAATAATTCTGGAAAAATTACACCTTTAAAATCTAAAAAAAATCCTTCAAAACATCCATTATGACTCGATACAAGCATTTTACTCTAACAAACACATATATATCATTTTCAATAATTGTAGTTCTCATGTTCACGTTCTTTTAAAAACATGTGTAATCCTCCCTACACTTATCCTTTTTGTAAAATACCTTTATATGTAATTAAGACGAGGTTAATGACAAAATAAAACATTTTCACAAATTCAAACATGAGAACATACAATAATGAAAAGATATGTTAGGAATTATATTTGAGTTGATTATGACAAAATATGAAAGATGAAGGACTTATGAAGATAAAGAAAGACAAGGGACTTACTTGTTAAAGAAAACTTTAATATTTAGTCCCTAGTAGTCAATTGTAACCCTAGACTCTCTAGTATATAAAGAGAGGCAGGGAATTAGGTTTTAGTGTGTCAAGATGTGAACACCATTAGTAAAGGTGTGTGTGTGTTCCTAGGCGTATGTTCATGTAAACGCCCATGTTAGTATTTAGTATATTAGTGATTAGTAGTTAGTCGATTAGTATTAGTTGGTAGAGATGATGGCGAAAAACCTTTAGCAATAACAATGATGTTCTTATTATTCCACTTGTTGATGATGACGAAGAATAACAATATCTGAGATCTTGAACTTTGAAATCAATATGCGAAAAACCTTGTAAAGTGTTTAGTAGAGGTGATGATGATGAAGAACTTTGTTAATAATAACAAACGATGTTTTCTTATTCCGCTGTGCATTATAATCATTGTTATTGTTATCCCTAAAATCAATAATAACCTACAAGCATAATTCTAAAAGAAAAGAAAAACAAAATAATCAAAAGAAATCTAACTCACTTTAGAGGAATCACGGTTGCATTTAGCATATGCAACAAGTTTCTAAACCACTTGGTGTCCCAGTGGACGAGTGTAGTCTCGTGAGGGCCTACATGGAACATACCCTCAAAGTTAATTTAAAACTATACAAGGTTCGTGTTAACGAGGAAGAATTTATACTTCAAGGAGAATTACGGTGTAACCATAATGAGGAGTTACGCCGTAATTGTGGTTAAACCTAGAAATCAGCTACCGAGAAACTGTTATGGCGTAGCCATGGAATGAGATTACGCCGTAATGGTGATAACCTGGAGAGAATCGGAAAGTAAGGAGGTGTTATGGCGTAACCATAACTATGAGTTACGCCGTATCGTCTGGACAGAACAAGTCCTTGTTTTAATCACTGCGAATTCGACTCCAATTCCTGCAAAAATGTTACAAACACAAAAACCAACAAAATAAAAACGAAATAAAAATGAAAGGGATAATTCGGGTTGTCTCCCCAAAGGGTAATTTTCTTTATTACCAAGTCTTTAAGTTAGAATCAAAGCCATGGGGCTTTATGTAGGCGTGAAGAACTCATCGCCAGAAAGCTTGTTAACATCCTTTCCATAGTAAATTTCTTCCCTATGCCCATTTACCTTGAAAAACTCCCTGCATTATTATAAACTTCAATAGTCCCATAAGGGAACACCTTACTGACTGTATAAGGTCCAACCCAGTGAGATATCATTTTACCAGGTAAAAGCTTAAGCCTCAAGTAGAAAATGAGCACTCTTGTCCAACTTCAAACTCTTTATTCTTGATTCGAGCATCATACCATCTTTTGGTTTTGTCCTTATATGCTCTGACATGATCATAGGCTTCGTCTCTTAATTCAGCAAGATGATTGATTTGAGAAAATTGGTGATCCTTGATCAAGTCAGTTTTCAAATTAGCATTTTTAAGGGCCCAATATGCTTTATGTTCTAATTCCATCGGGAGATGACATGCCTTTCCGTACACGATCCGAAAAGGTGTGCTACCTATAGGGGTTTTGTAAGCGGTTCTGAATGCCCACAAAGCTTCGTCTAATTTGTCGGACCAATATTTTCTATTGCTACTGATAGATTTTTCCAAAATTTGTTTAATGCTTGATTGGTGTTTTCTGTTTGCCCATTAATTTAGGGGTGGTATGGCGTAGACATCCGATGGACCACTCCGTATCTATTAAGCACCTTTCTATGATTGCGTTGCAAAAGTGCATCCCCATATCACTTATAATAGTTTTAGGAATCCCAAACATGGAGAACAATTTCTTTAAAAATCTAATGACGCTTCTAGCATCACAAGTTTGTAGAGCCTCAGCTTCGACCCATTTTGATACATAATCGACAACTACCAAAATATAACTTTTATTTTTTGAAGGAGTGAAGGGTCCCATGAAGTCGATTCCCAGACGTCGAATACTTCACATACTAAAATGTTATTGATGCAGTTTTACCGACTGTGTTTTAATATTTATATAGTCTCGTTATACCTATGGTCACCCTAATGCACTAACGAGAAAGTGTACCGGTCGTGTGTAGTGTAGTATTCGGTAAAACCGAGGTCGTCCCAAGAGCTATGTGTGTCGGATTATTACTAAGTCTAGGTGTCACAGTTTTTAATATGATTTCGATAAGGAATTAATTAATTTACTACTAAAGCAGAATAAAGCAAATAAAGGCAAAGGTTTAATCAATAAAGGAGAGTGGTGCTAACCTAGTTATTCCTCCTAGCTAGTAATGTCTACGTCTACTTACTTCCAATTACCTCGAGTGGGGTCAAATTCGAGAGGACATCATTTGGTCAATTCGCCTAACCTATCAAAGAAAGATGCCACCCTTTGGAGAAGTCGTGTCCCTTCATAAGTCCAGCTTGTTCCCGGTCCCTAAGCCAAGTCATTAAGTACCGCTACATGCTATATTTATAATAGTGAGTGCCCGGGCGTTAGCAACTTAAACACTCACCCCCTAATTCTTAAGTTCATCAAAACGGTAGGTGATCAGTTGATCAAATCACACAAGTAGAAAGGGTCGTCAGTTGGTCATATCTTACCCTTCCCGTCTCAGTCTACTCATTTAGGGTCAGTTGGTCATATCTCCTAAGCAACTAGCCTCTACCACCATTCAAAACAACCGAAACAAGGGTAGCTACCAATAAACTATGCATGCATACACTTAGAAATAATTATACGGAAGTAATGTAAACGCAAACAAAAAAATTAAGGAATCATAACTAGGCCAGCACCAAGAGGTTCTTAGCCGCTCATATTAACCATACAAATCAATTCAATATTTAATGTTACGAAATACATGAATCGAAAGTAAAGAAAAGATAAAATGCTAATGCTTATCGTAGGGGAGTGATTTCTCCTTGAGACAACTCCGTATGCTCCTCTAGACCGCCTTTGGCTTCTTCCCACGTTCTTTGGTTGTGATGTGTGGAATGGGATGGTTTGAAATGCTGGAAATCGTGGGGTATTTATAGGCCAGATCTGGGTTACGGCGTAACTAATATAATAGTTACGCCGTAGTCTTCAATTTCTTCGTTATTTGCACTAAATCTGCTGGTTACGGCGTAATCTTATAAGTGGTTACGCCGTATCTTCAATATTACTTGGTTACGCCGGAGTTGATGAAATAGTTACGGCGTAGTTATCAGCGGCGTGGAACCTCATTTGACCTAATATAGTTACGTCGTAGTATTTGGGGAGAGTTACGCCGTAACCTTCTGATGAGTTGGTTTTCTGAGTCACGCTTTAGTTACGGCGTAATGTGAGAGATGAGTTACGCCCTAACTTCTTCAAAGTCAGCATATTATGATAAATCTTTGATATTTCTCCAATTCCGCGTCTCTTTAGCTCCAAAGCTCGTAATTTACCTGAAAGTGGAAAACAATGGAAAACAAGCGTAAATCCATATAAATTACAAGCATTATTGGGGGAAATTGACACTTAATATTTAGGACTATTTGATGTTATCAGTTATTAAGCGGCACCTGATTTCGAGAAGAGATATTACCGCCTCCGACATGCATGACAATTCGTTACATACTTTATGCATCCTTGAAAATTATAGGCCAAAAGAATCCCATCGCGAAAATCTTCCAAGCAAGCATTGTCACCCATAATGTCCTCTAGCAGTCCGTTATGGCAATGTTCCAAGATTCGTTGTTGCTCTTCTCCAAAACGAATATCCTAATGATACCATTAGGAAAGATCGAAACAGAAGGGTCATCCTGCACGTAATACTTTAAGTCCGAGGAGAATTTCTTCTTTGATCATAAGTTTTATTGCTATGTAGAACTTTGGCGGCAAGGTAATTAGCAAAGTCGGTATACCATGGTTCGTGCTCGGGATCCTTAATTCTACCGACATAATATGCTCATCGTGAAAAGAATCACGAATAGTTTCTATGTCAAGTTCCTCTAGTCCAAGGTTTTCTAGCCAAGATAGGTGATCACCGCCAAATTTTATGCCCTTTCTTGTCCTTGATTTTGATTTTGAACTCTTGTAGCAAAAGTACCCATCTTATCAACACTGGTTTGACATCCCGATATTGAACAAATACTTTAAAGTAGAATGGTCGGTGTAGACAATAGTTTTAGACATTACCAAGTAAGACCTAAATTTATCAAAGGCATAGACCACTGCAAGGAGTTCCTTTTCAGTGGTCGTGTAATATTCTTGCACTTCTTTTAAGGTTTTACTAGCATAATAAATTGGCTTAAATATTTTGTCTATTCTTTGTCCTAAGCCAGCCCCTACAACATAGTCACTGGCATAGAACATTAATTCAAAATCGTTATTCCAATCAGGAGCTAAGATAACAGGAGCTGTAGTAAAAAAAAATTTCAAAATATCAAAAGTGTTTTTGCATTCATTGTTAAAATCAAATTTTGCATCCTTCATGAGAAGTTGGGTCATGGGTTTAGCAGTTTTTGAAAAATCTTTTATAAATCTTCTATAAAACCCAACATGCCCAAGGAAACTCCTAATCCCCTTAAGGTTAGTAGGGTAAGGGAGTCTAGAACTAAAGTCAACTTTTTCCTTATCGACTTCAATTCCTGTTTGGGAAATTTTATGTCCTAAAACAATTCCTTCCTTTACCATGAAATGACATTTTTCCTAGTTTAGGACAAGGTTGGTCTCTTCAAATCTAGCAAGCATTTTAGATAAATTGTTTAGGCAAGGGAGAAAGAGTTACCAAAAGCAAAAGCCATCCATAAAAACTTTCATGAAATCTTGACACATATCTAAGAATATCGCCGTCATGCAACGTTGGAACGTGGGTGGGGCATTGCATAGTCCAAAAGGCATTCTTGGTAAGCAAATGTTCCGTAAGAGCAAGTGAAAGTTGTCTTTTCCGATCCTCCTGAGCAATTTAAATCTAGAAATACCATGAAAATCCATCAAGGAAACAATAGTATTTGTGTCCCAAAGCCTTTCTAACATTTGGTCGATAAAAGGAGTGGGAAGTGATCTTTTTGCTATGCGTCGCTTAATTTTATGTAATCGATGCAAACTCTCCATTCGCCATTACTATCCTAGTAGGGGTCAATTCATTATCCTCGTTAATGACCACGATCATTCCTCCTTTCTCGGGTACAACATGAATAGGACTAACCCAAGGGCTATCAAAAATAGCGTAAATCAAACCTGCATCTAAGAGTTTAATGATTTCATCTTTGACCACATATTGAAATTTAGGGTTCAATCTCCTCTGCGGCTGTACTACAGGTTTGAAATTGTCTTCTATTAGTATCTTGTGAGAACAGTATGAAGGGTCAATCCCCTTTATGTCAGAAACCTTCCATGCAATTGCTCCTTTGTGATTGCTCAAGACCTGCAATAATAACCACTTTTCATCGTTAGATAATAAAGAAGAGATAACAACAGGAAAGTTAAGATTATCATCAATAAATTCGTATTCTAAATGAGAAGGAAGCTCCTTGAGCTTGGGAGTATTTTCTGCTTTTTTTTGGGACGTTAGCAGAACACAACGTGTGGCTGCCCTCAGTATTTTCTCCCCACTTGTCTCCTTCTTCCATCCTTGATTCGTTAGATATGTTAACCCCGTCTCCAAATATCAGTAACTCAGAACCTGAAGGTTCTGTTTGAAAACATTCTTGCACATGTTTCTGAACAAAAACCTCGACTAGATCAAGGTCATCAAAGTTGTCGTCCGTGAAGGTGGCATACTTCATTGACTTCTCGAGGTCGAAGGTTATCTTATCGTTTCCAATTTCCAAGGAGATCTTCTTGTTGAATACATCAATCATGGCATGTGAGGTAGCAAGGAAAGGTATCCCGAGAAAAATTGGAATATCATCTTCTTCCATTTCAATTATCACAAAATTGACCGAAAATACAAATTTGTCAATCTTGACCAAGAAATTTTTGGCAACTCCTTTAGGGTATTGAGTTGATTTATTATCCAGCTCAATGCACATTCTTGTGGGTTTCAAATCGCCCAATTCAAGTCTTGAAAATAGCGAGTAAGGCATAAGGTTGATGCTGGTTCCCAGGTCGGCAAGGGCTTTTTCAAAAATGATACCTCCAATAGTGCAAGGTAAGGTTAAACTCCCTGGATCTTCTTCTTTGAGAGGAATGTCTTTAAGAAGTGCAGCAGAACACCTTTGATTCAAGGTAACCTGCATTTGATCAGAAAGTCTTCTATGAGTGAGGAGGTCCTTCTTAAATTTAGCATATTTAGGCATTTGTTCAAGTGCCTCTACGAGAGGGATGTTTATGATAAGCTATTGCAATTTCTCCATGAATTTCTAAAACTGTAATTGTTCTTGCTCTTTCTTAATTCTCCTGGGAAATGGTATAGGTGGGACGTAAGGTCGAACTTTTTCTTGTGACAAAGTTGGTTTAGTTGCCTCTGTTTCCTTGTTGCTGGTTTGAGGGTTTCTTCATCTTAAATCACCGAGTTTGAGGATAAGTCGGTTCTTTATAATTTAATCCACTTGAGTGGTGATTACATGGGCTAGGTCCCTAGGGTTGGTTTTAGTGGTACTAGGAAGTTCTCCCTCGTCTCTTATTCAAACAGATTCGACAAGTTTTCCAACTTGGTTCTCTAATCTTCTTATTGCAGCTGCTTGAGTTCTTAGTACATAGTTGTAGTCCTTCTTGATGTTCCATACCAATTTCTTGCTTTCCTCTTGCTTCCCGCTAGATTCTTTCACAAGCTTTTTTATAGCTTTTTCGAGGTTTGATGCCCTTCCTTCTACCGGGCCGTCGAACTTATGTTTAACCATTTTTACTTCTTCATAAAGGGAGTGCATGTCAAACTCGAATGCTTCCAAGTTCTTCATTACTGACTGCAGTTTCAAAAGGTGTTCCATCCAATCTCCATGCCATGATGAAGAACGCAGGGCAACTTCTTCAATCCTTATCCATCCTTTATCAGAAGTCATCCAAGGGATAGGTTCCTTGGAGTCTAACATCTGTTGAGTCTTAATATTAATCCCATTGTAAAAGATTTGTAGTTTCTCGTGTCTGTTGAGTTTGTGCTCGGGGCATTTGAGGACGGCTTCGTTGAATCTTTCCCAAGTTGCAAATAATGATTCATCATTGTTCGACAAAAACTTCGATTTCGCCAACTCTGTCAAGGATCATTGCAGGAGTTCGATATTCCTTAAAAAGTCCTTTTAAATGTATTAATAGATCCAAAGGTAGCTTCTTCATCCAATCCCTAGATCTTCCCTTGAGAGTGAATGGGAATGCTCTCATCATAACATGGTCTCTGGAAACGCCTAGTGCATGAAACAAATCCGCGATTTCACATACCTTAGAGATGTGCTCATGTTCTTCTTTGTCCTTGTTTCCGTAAAAACTACATTTCTTTAATTCTTCCAGACATAGTCCCCAGAATTCAAACCTAACATTTTCTTCGAGGGCTGGAACAGTGATCCCCTGTTCCATCTTAGTGGTGGTAAGATAATCATTAATGGTGAGAGCCATAATATCTGAAACTGAAAATAGATAGTGAGAAAAAAAATGAACAAAAACAAAATTAAAAACTTAACAAAAATCTTAATATAGCTCCCCGACAGCGGCGCCAAAAACTTAATGCAGGATTTCTGACCACGTTTTAATACTTATAATTGTCTCGTTTACCTATGGTCCACTTATGCACTCACGGGCAGTGTACCCGGTCGTGTGTAGTGTAGTAATCGGTAAAACCAAGGTCGTCCCAAGAGCTATGTGAGCGGATTCTATATTAAGTCTAGGTGTCATTTGTTTTAACTGGTTTGTAGAAGAAATGATTAATTAACTAAGAAACAAGAAATCAACTCGTAAATAAAATAGAGGTTGTGATCAATGGAGAGAAAGAGTGCTAACCTAATTACTCATCCTATTGTGTAATGTCTATGTTTTATTACTTCCAATTGATTCAAGTGGGGGTTTAATTTGCTAGGACAACATTTGGTCAATTTGTCCTAACCTATCAACAAAGGCTCCTACCCGACGTCAAAGGTTTACCCCTTGGGGAGTAGAGGGTCTAAAGTCACCTAAGTTAAGTCATTAAGTACCCTACATGCAAGATTTGAAATAATGAGTGCCTGTGCTAGCATCATAGACACTCATCCCTAACTCTTAAGTTCATCCCGATGACCGGTGATCATTTGGTCATTCGCACAAAATAGGAAGGGTCATCAGTTGGTCAATTCTTACCCTTCCCAACTCTACCTAACTACTTAGGGTCAGTTGGTCAATTCTCCTAAGCAACTAGATACGACCGCATTTCAAAAGTACCGAACCTAGGGTAACTACCAATGAACTATGCATGCATACACTAGAAATAATTATACGGAAGCATGAAAACATAAACAATACATTCAAGGAATCATAACTAGGCTAGCACCAAAGGTGCTTAGCCGATCATATTAAAAGAAACAATGAATTTGATGTTTAGCATAATGAAAGACATGAATTAAAAATAAAAGATAGAAAGGATCACTAATGCTTATCGATATAGAGTGATTCCTCCCTTGGAGATAGCTCCGTATGCTCCGAATGATCTGCCTTTGGAACCCTCTTCACCTTCTCTGACTTTGAGTTGTGAGTGAATGATGTGAAATGCATAATGTAGGGCTTGTATTTATAGGCATGATCCTAGTTACGGCATAACTTGAGTTGAGAGTTTTAATAATCATCCAAATGATAATCTCGTTAAATAGGCTATGGCATAACACTTGGGAAAGGTTACGCTGTATCTTAAATATAGAACTCTTTTAAGTAGACTACGGCGTAATGCTTGTTGAGGAGTTACGGCGTAGTTGATGGAGGCGCGAAATATTTCTTGACCTAGATGATTACGGCGTAACCTTAGTTGGGAGTTACGCCGTAATTTTTGCTGAGTAGGCAATCCAAGATAAAACACTAGCTACGGCATAATGTGCGAGAATAAGTTACACCGTAGCTTCTTCATGAGTAGCATACTATCATAAACCATTAGGAAAATCTCCTAATCCGCTTCTTTTAAGCTCCAATGCTCATAATTTACCTGAAAGTGAAATATAAAGGAATACAAGCGTAAATCCATATAAATGACATAAAACATGAGCATTATCGGGGGAAATTGACACTTAAAAGTCAGGATTATTTGATGTTATCACCAGGCTTCCATTAAGTGTTGATGAACCTTGGTAATGGGCTTGATTTGAGCGTATAATTAGTGGGCTTGGGCTACTAATATTGATATGCTATCAAGTCTCCCCAGTCTAGTATTAGATCATGCACTGATATGAGGCTGGACTTTGTAACTAAGTTCCCCCAGTTCGTCCAGCGTTATCGGGGTTCTTTTTCAGGCCTTTTGTTTCCAGACTTCGGTCATATCTGTCTTTTGTGATGATAACTAGATGCACGCTTTTTACCTCGATCAGGGTTGTAATCTGAGTTGGAAAAGATGTGTACTTGATATTTTCATGGGGAAGTGTAGAAATATCTTGTTTTAGGTTTATTCACTATCTTTGAGATTTGACACATCTTTATTATCTTTGAGACTGTAGATGGGGTTATCCTGACATATTTTAAGCGGTGTGTATAACTCGTCCTTTTGACTATACGTGACGTGTATGTAGACATCAGATGTACTCACGCCTTTGTAGGGTGTTTAACACGTGCTTCATTAAATGTTTTTTGACCCAAGAGGCTTTTGCCAAGTGTAAATTGATTCATTTTGTTTGCCTATAAATAGGGCTAGAAAGGTAGGGATGTTACAACTTGAAATGCTAGAGCTCCTTTTCTCTCATTTTTCCACATCTCTTCCCAAACCCTAAAAACTTCCTTTATAGAAGATTTTTATCATAGGTTTTTCATAGTATTTTTTATGAAGAGCATTTTCTTCCTACGATTTTTGTGGTGTGAGATGAAGACTAGTCATGTTAATGGAAAAGACATTTTTGGTCTGGGATCCTTTACCCGTGTATGTGAGATGGATATAGAGACACTTACTCTTATTTCATCCTTTTCTAACGTTCCTATTCTTTGGGTGTACCTTAATCCTTGTGGTGCTTTGCAATTGATTGTTAGAATGAAAGACGTGGAAGGTCTTGTATCAAGCTTTATATCATCTTTCTTAAAGTCGTAACAAGGTGATTTGGTCATCCTCATGAGAAACTTAAATGTTACAACGTATACTCAAGGTGGGCTTGAACATCTTGCGGTGAAACTTAAATGGTTCACCGTACATCCAAGGAGGGGTGCATCGACTGCCAAGGGTGAACTCTCCATCAGTGACCTCTTGTTAGATGTAGGCATTTGTGTGGAACTGGGGTTGGCTAGCACTTGCCCTGAGGTAGTTGCTAATGCTAACATTACGCTGATGGAGAGGTTGAGGGTCGCTTTTGAGGTGGACGTCCAAGGACTAGTTGCTCATAGTGGACGTCCATTCTTCCAATGCGGTAAGCGTGTTTGCCTCATTTTTGTGTTTGTATTTTAAGCTTGGGCCTGTTTTGTGACCCTGAATGGGGCCATGTGTTGCAAACAATACTGAGCCATGTTGGGGCCGTTTCTCTTTGTTCAAGTTTTTGCCAAGATGCGGATATCTTTTTGTTAAAGCTTGCTTCAGATTAATTGGCTAGTTTTTTAGGCGAATGGTGTAGGAGGTCAGCTTATTGAGGGCCGAGCTTGTTATCCGTCATTTTTAAGAAGATTGGACCTGATCCTATATGGTCACTTTTTAACTACTTAGAAACTTGTAGACGGTTTGTTTGTAACCCTAGATGTGTCGGGATTGTTTTTGTAGAATGTACCAGGCATGTATTGTCCTGGGTTTTGTAATAGGGTGGTTTACCCTGACGAATTAAATGTTCGTCAATTCATTTTTCATTTACCACGCTCGTGTAAGCATGGGTTTTAGTTAGGATGTTTTAATCCTGAACTCTTTATGAAATTAGCTTTCTAGCCAATTTATTGTATGTGTTTTACCAGGTTTGTGTATGCCTAGGGTTTTAGTTAGGATTTTGTTATCCAGAACTCTTAAAGAAATTAGATTTCTAGCCAATTTATTTTATGCGTTGTATTCCTATGTTTAGTGATTAGTTAAACATAAAGAATGTGTAGCCTGGCGATGTGTATCCTGACTTTGCAATCAAGGATCAGATTTGACCATGATTTTTGTGATAATAAGTACTTATGTTTTGTCGTGCATATTATAACTAGTAACTATCAACAAGCTATCTTCAAGCAACTCAATCATGGAAATTTGTGCGTATATGTACTTTAGAATGGGCTTGCGTGATAAACCTTATCTAAAGTGCCGTCAGGTGTATTCACTTCTTTATGACCCGTACGCACCTTTTTTCATGAGCATGTTTATAAAGGATAATTTACGTTCGAGTAAATGTTGCTTGTATGAATATTCATATGTGACACTTTGTAACAAAAGTATTGGATTTGTCATTGTATATTTATAGAAATAGTAAAGATGAGCTATCCTGGCTGTTAGAAGCCTTCATGTTAAAAATAGCTAAAGTTTGCTTTGATTCATCGATCCACCTTAGATGTAATATCGTTGAAGATGAGTTACGTGCCATGTTAGGGGAATGTCATCCTCTTTAGGTGTTGTCAACATGTAGGAACCATTGTCGTTTTCCTTGCGAATGATGTATGGCCCTTCCCAATTAAGAGTGAGCTTGCCCTGACCTGCGGCCTTACTAACATCATTTATGCGCATTACACAGTCACTAGGTTTGAAGACTCTGGGCGGACGTGATTATTGTGATGCTTTGCCATTTTTTTAGAGTGTGCTGGGCGGATGGTGGTTAGGTCGCGCTTTTCCTCGGCTAGTGGTAGGTCTATCCTAAGAGATCTTTGTTTTCATCCTCGTTAACAATAGCAACTCTTTGTGTTTTATGAGTATTTCAACAGGTTTCACGGCTCCATTTCCATAGACCAAACTAAAAGGTTTTTTGCCTGTGCTTTCCTTTGGCGTTGTTATGTGTGCCAATAGTACACTTGAGAGCCCGTCCACCCAACAAGTCTTATACTCCGTCATTCATTTCTCATTCCTTTCACAATTTCTCTTTTAGCTACCTATGTCTGATCATTGGCTTGAGAATGGTATGGAAATGTAGTAGCCTTGAGGATACCTTGATATTTGCACCATAATTTAAATGGCCTGCCGACAAATTGGGTTCCATTATTAGTGATGAATGTTTATGGGATACCAAATCGAGTGATGATTTGATCATAAACGAATGTTAAGAATTTTCTTGAAGTGATGGAGGCTAGCGGTTTTGCTTCGACCCATTTAATGAAGTAGTCTACAGCTACAATCATGTGTTTAATGTTTCCGTGGGCGCGGGAACTGTCGCATATGTCAATGCCCAATTGATGGAATGGCGGTGCGATGATTGGGGATGAGGTTATGTTATTTGGTTTATCGTCTTTGAGCAGTAAGGACCCGATGAGTCTAATATAGATCAAGAAGCTCGGGTAACACTTAGAACCATACTTCACTGCTGTAAGGCGGTATTTGCCCAAGTGTGTGAAAAACTTGTGAAGTTATATCTGTTGCTCTCCTTTTATAGAGAGACTTGTAAGGTTTAGAGATAAATCCTTTTGGGATGATCAACATCTAATAGAGAGCCAAGTGTTGATCATCCGGGAGCAGACAAGGAAGACAGGTGTCATGCATCCTTTAGCTAGTACAAAGTGGTGCTTGTCGTGCGTCCCCACTCTGCGTGACTTGGGATTTAAGTCGGGTTTCCATCAAATGTTGATGTGCCTTGATAATGGGCTTGATTCAAGCGTGTAATTAGTGCGCTTGGGCAACTAATATTGATACACTATCACAAACTAAGCAAAGTTTTACTAAATTTTTGTCACTGCTTATAGTCCCTAAATGAACAAACTAATCAGTAAAGCTATTGCCAAAAACATACAAATGAATTAAATTATTAGCCGAAAAAATTAGATTACAGGGTACCCTCAGCCGCATCGCGTGGAGACCCTACTTTTATAGTATAATATGAATACTGTTTTTTATATTTGTGATTGTTTTTATGTTACGGATATGAAAAAAAAAGGTCCGAGAAAAACATGAAAAACTCGAAAAAATGTAGGATTGTTGCTAATACAACAACTTTATAGCAAAAACACGTAACACTTGTAGCCACGACAAGTCATGGCTAAATGTATAATATTAAAATAGTATTACTACTTTTAGCCACGACTTTTCGTGGTTAAAAGTCCTAGTATTATGTTAATGTTACGTGGCTAAAAGTGTAATATTAATTTTAATAATATACTTTTAGTTGCAACTTGTTGTGGCTAAAAGTATAATGTTATTTTAATAGCTGTTTTTATATTATATTTTTTCAAAAAGTTTTAACAACGACCGTCATGACTAAAAATAGTTGACTTTTGTGGCTAAAAGTGGTCGTGGCTAATGATCTGACTTAGTCGCGGCTAAAGGTCTATAGCTAGGAGGCTTTAGTCACGACCATTTAGCCACTACATGTTGCGGCTAAAGGTCTTTAGCCACGACTTTAGGTCATAGCTAAATAACTCGATTCTTGTAGTTTTATATCGAGGAGTAAATGCACTCTTGAATATGTATCACATTAATTTCAAGAGATCACATTTACTTCTTTAAAACATTATCTTATATCGGCAAAAAATAAGGTGGATACCTATGGGTTGATTGGAACGTGTTGAGCATTTAATGTGTAGTACAGTTACATTTACATTAAATGCTTTTATTCTTGTAATTTGTTCAATCCTACTTCAAGGAACAATGTTGAAAACTGTTTACTCCTTCGTGCCAACTCTTGTACTTTCTATGATAAGTGTTTTCCTACTTATGTTCCCAAGAAAGATTCCGCCTAAACTTTCAGATACTTAGATATTGTATGTGTTTTACCAGGTTTGTTTATGCCTAGGTTTTTAGTTAGGATTTTGCAATCCTGAACTCTTAATGAAATTAGATTTCTAGCCAATTTGTTTTATGTGTTATATTCCTATGTTTAGTGATTAGTTAAACATAAAAAATGTGTAGCCTGGCGATGTGTAGCCTGATTTTGCAATCAAGGATCACATTTGACCATGATTTTTGTGATAATAAGTACTTATGTTTTTCCGTGCATATTATAACTAGTAATTATCGACAAGCTATCTTCAAGAAACTCACTCATGGCAAGTTATGCATACATGTACTTTAGAATGGGCTTGCGAGATGAAACCTTATCTAAAGTGTCATCGGGTGTATTCCCTGCTTTATGAACCGTCAGCACCTTTTTTCATGCGCATGTTTATAAAGGCTAATTTACGTTCAAGTAAATGTTGCTTGTATGAATAGTCATATGTGACACATTATAACAAAAGTATTGGATTTGTCATTGCATATTTATACAAATAGTAAAGATGAGCTATCCTGGCTGTTCGAAGTCATCATGTTAAAAGTAGCTAAAGTTTGCTTTGATTTAGCGATCCACCTTAGATGTAATATCAGTTAAGATGAGTTGCGTGCCATTTTAAGGGAATGTCATCCTCTTTAGGGGTAGTCAACATGTAGGAACCATTGTCGTTTTCTGGCGAATGATGTATGGCCCTTCCCAATTAGCGTGAGCTTGACCTACCTCGCGCCTTACTAACATTGTTTTTCGCATTACACGGTCGCGTGTTTGAATGACTCGGGCGGACGCGTTTATTGTGATACTTTGCCATTTTGTTTTTAGAGTGTGCTAGGCGGATGATGGTTAGGTCACGCTTTTCCTCGGCTAGTACTAGGTCTATCCCGAGAGAATCTTTGTTTTCATCCTCGTTAACCATAGCAACTCTTTGTGTTTGATGAATATTTCAACGTGTTTCACGGCTCTATTTCCATAGACCAAACCGAAAGGTGTTTCACGGTGCTTTCCTTTGGAGTGGTTATGTATGCCCATAGTACACTTGAGAGCTCCTCCACCCAACAAGTATTGTACTCCATCATTCGCTTCTCGATTCCTTTCACGGTTTCTCTTTAGCTACCTATGCCTGACCATTGGCTTGAGAATGGTATGGAGATGTAGTAGCCTTTAGGATACCTTGATTTTCGCACCATAATTTAAATGGCTTGCAGAAAAATTGGGTTCCGTTATCAGTGATGAATGTTTATGGGATACCAACTTGAGTTATGATTTGATCATAAACGAAGGTTAAGTCTTTTCTTGAAGTGATGGAGGCTAGCAGTTTTGCTTCGACCCATTTAATGAACTAGTCTACAGCTACAATCATTTATTTGATGTTTCTAGGGGCAGTCGGGAACGGTCCGCATATGTCAATGCCCCATTGATGGAATGGCCAGGGTGTAGTAATGGGGATGATGTTATGTTATTTGGTTTCTCTTATTGAACAGTAAGGACCCGATGGGACTGATATAGATCAAGAAGCTCGGGTAACACTTAGAACCATACTTCACTGTTGTAAGGCAGTATTTGCCCAAGTGTGTGAGAAACTTGTGAAGTTATGTGTGTTGCTCTCCTTTTATAGAGAGACTTGAGGGTTTAAAGATAACCTTTTGGGATGATCAACGACTAATAGAGAGTGTTGATCATCCGGAGCGCATAAGGAAGACAGGTGTCATGCATTCTTTAGCTCATACAAAGTGGTGCTTTCCGTGCGTCTCCACTCTGCGTGACCTGGGATTTAAGTCGGGTTTCCATCAAATGTTGATGTGCCTTAATAATGGGTTTGATTCGAGCGTGTAATTAGTGCGCTTGGGAAACTAATATTGATACGCTATCACAAATTAAGCAAAGTTTCGCTAAACTTTTGTCACTGCTTATAGTCCCTAAATGAACAAACTAATCAGTAAAGCTATTGCCGAAAACGTACAAATAAAATAAATTATTAGCCAAAAAAATTAAATTCCAGGGTAAAACATTATTCATATTTGTGATTGTTTTTATGTTACGGATGTGAAAAAAAAGTTCGAGAAAAACACAAAAAACTCGAAAAAATATAGGATTGCTGCTAATACAACAACTTTATAGCAAAAACACGTAACACTTGTAGCCACGACAAGTCATGGCTAAAAGTATAATATTAAAATAGTATTGCTACTTTTAGCTACAACTTTTCATGGCTGAAAGTCCTAGTATTTTTTTAATGTTACGTGGCTAAAAGTGTAATATTAATTTTAATAATGTACTTTTAGCTGTAACTTGTCGTGGCTAAAAGTATAATATTATTTTAATTGCCGTTTTTATATTATATTTTTTCAAAAAGTTTAACCATGACCGTCATGACTAAAAAGAGTTGACTTTCGTGCCTAAAAGTGGTCGTGGCTAATTGATGCAGGTTTTACTGACCAGGTTTTAATATTTATAGTGTCTCGTTATACCTATGGTCTACCCTAGTGCACTAACAGGCAGTGTATCCGGTCGTGTGTAGTGTAGTATTTGGTAAAACCGAGGTCATCCCAAGAGCTACGTGGATCGGTAATTAACTTAAGTCTATGTCACGATATTAATTGCTTTTATGATTGAAATGATAAAATTAACTAATGAAACAAGGAAATAAAGGAAAGCAGATAAAGGCAAGAGATGTGATCAATGAAGGAGAGTGGTGCTAACCTAGTTAATCTTCCTAGCTAGTTATGTCTACGTCTACTTACTTCCAATTACTTGGTGGGGTCAAAGTCGAGAGGACAACATTTGGTCAATTCACCCTAACCTATCAAGAAAGATGCCACCACAGAGAAATCAAAGCACCGTCATAAGTCTGTTGTTCCCGGTCCACTAAGCCGAGTGATTAAGTACCGCTACATGCTAGATTTATAATAGTGAGTGCCCGGTCGTTAGGAACTTAGACACTCACCCCTAATTCTTAAGTTCATCCGAGCGATAGGTGATCGATTGGTCAAATCGCACAAGTAGAAAGGGTCGTCATTGGTCATATCTTACCCTTCCTTCTCATCCGCTCACCTAGGGTCAGGTTGGTCATATCTCCTAGGCAATTGGCCTCACCGCAATTCAAAACTACCAAACCAAGGGTGGCTACCAATAAACTATGCATGCATACCCTTAGAAATAACTATAAGGAAGTAAAGTAAATGCAAACAAAACAATTAAAGAATCATAACTAGGCCAAGACTGTGGTGCTTAGCCAAACATATAATAAATCATACCAACAAAAATGAATAAATCATAAATTAAATTGAACATAATGTTTGATACAAATTACTTGATGTAGAGCTAATAATGATGATGATCATGAGTGAATTCTTCCTTCAAAATTGGCTTTGACTGTTGGAAAATGCCCAGAGTGGTGCCTTAATCGACCCACAGGAGAGGGGTGAAAGAGATGCTTAAAATGCAAATTTAGGGTCAGATTTATAGGCCTTGACATGGTTACAACAGTAACCTTAGGGCTAATTACGCCAGTAACTAAAGTCGGCGCAAAGAAATTCGAATCTCGAAAAATTACGTCGTAACTAAATTATTTAGTTACGTCGTAAGTTACGCCAGTAACTTATACAATTTAGTTACGCCATATATTTCATCTTCGTACTTTTCTATAGTCATCAAAATATCATGAAACTATTTTGCTCTTGTTGACACTATTGGCCCCTCATCGCACTTGCTACTTATATAACGAGTCCTTGAGCTTAATAGACTTCGAATTAACTTGTCACTTTCAGTCCCCGATCGTACTTGCTATTTTTACTTTTCATCCTCGAAGTAAATATTATCTTCATTTAGCCACTGGACTTCAATTTCTTAGCGCCCAAGTAATTAATTACGGCGTAACTAATTTGCAACCTTACGCCGTAACCTTCACAAAAATAATTACGACGTAACCGTAAGAATTTGTTACGCCGTATCCTTCAAAACTCATATTTACGTCGTAACCTTATTAGCTAGTTACGGCGTAATCTTCACATAAAATCCAAAGGCCCTCGTAAATCAATCTTTAGAACATATACTTGGCCTTTTATCACTTCATTTCAGCTCCAACGCCTCATTTATCCTGAAATGCAAATATGAACGAATATGAAAGAATTAAGTACCATATTAATGCAAATGGGCCCATAAACACGGGAATTTGATATAAAAGATCAGGCAAATTTGATGTTATCACTAATGATCTGACTTAGTCGCGGCTAAAGGTCTATAGCTACGAGGCTTTATTCACGACCTTTTAGCCACGACATATTACGGCTAAAGGTCTTTAGCCACGAATTTAGGTCATAACTAAATAACTCGATTCTTGTAGTGTTATATCGAGGAGTAAATGCACTCTTGAATATGTATTACATTAATTTCAAGAGATCACATTTACTTTTTTACAACATTATCTTATATCGGGAAAAATTGAGGTGGATACCTATGGGTTGATTGGAACGTGTCGAGCATTTAAATGTTTAGTACATTTACACTTAGATTAAATGCTTTCATTCTTGAAATGTGTTCAATTCTACTTTAGGGAACAATGTTAAAAATTGTTTGCTCCTTCATGCCAACTCCTGTACTTTCTATGATAAGTGTTTTCCTACTTATGTTCTCAAGAAAGATTCCGCCTAAACTTTCAGATACTTAGATATTTTTCATAAATAGCGAAGTTCGTAATGTCTTGGAATCTTGATGAGATCGAGTCAATGAGTTATCGTCATTACTCATTGACGCCATCATCTTCTTGGACATCACTTACGGAGTTATTCCCGAGGAAGTGATGAGACTTTCTTAGTCTTTGATGAACTCGAATATGACTCACGAATATTTATTCATTCAAAGACTTCATTTATATTTAAGATATTTTATGTTCATATCCTAATCAAGAGTGGGATCTATTGCAAAGGGTCATAAATTTAAAAAGTGTAAAAGCCAATATTGTGACACATGTCTCTTAAATTATATAAAAAATTGTATAATGGTCATTTAACATATTTGTCCTTTTCCACCTCAAAATTCAAACTCATATATCTCTTAAACGAAAAACTTTAAAAACCGATTTCACCATAATTTCTAAAATTTTATCCTCGTTAATTTGGTATAAATTTTGTTAAAAATTTCAAAACTTTTTTTTTACATATCAAATGGTTGATAATTTTCTTGATTTTTTGAGCATTTTCGGCCATATTTTTTACCCACGTAAATGTCGATTCGTGAAAAACTTAAAACATGAAAGTTATAGAGTTTGGTTCACTCTTTACACAGGGTTTTGAATCACTCTAATATGATGTTATATGAGTAAGATCTCACTCATTAAAGATGACGTTTTACTCATATTTGTTGCACATAAGGTGTTTGATGAAATGTCTAGCTTAGAATTTTAATGTTAAATTCGCGTTAAATGCTCTAATTTTTGTACCACAACACATTATTCATCATTTTATTAATGTAAGATTCAAAAAGTAATGTTTTTTAATCTTTAACTGATAAGAATTTAAAAGGTACACTTTTGAGGGGTCATTTAAGCCCTTAATCGACCACTTTTATATCCGTTACTCCTTAATTTCGTTCATTTTCACTTTTTAGGTCATTTGGACGAAAAGGTGTGAATATGTGAAGAAAATGGCTAAAGTCAAGATCAAGACACTCAAGTTGCTGGAAACGCACCCGACGGCGTCACAGATAAAGGGCGACGCCATCCTCTAATTGCGACGGCTCGAAGTGAAATTGCTATTTTGTACCGATGGCGTCGGGCTTTAAAGAGTAGGCACACAACTCACCGACCTAGATCCAAATTCGCACGACGTCAAAGATGAAGCCGACGGCGTCACAACCCCAACGTGACGCGTCACAAAGTTAACTTGGTCAAGACAAAACCTAATGGTGGCGATCCGACGGTGTCACAATTAAAGAGTGACGTCGCAAAGAGTAACTCTATATATAGAATTGAATTTTCGAGACTTTTAGAGGAGAATTGTGGAGTAAAACCTAAAACGATTTTTGGTTGTCTTGGGAAGTATCTTAGGGTTCTCATATCCTATTGTACATCAAGATAAGTAATCTACTTCATTGATTTCATTATGTCTTCGATTATATGTGTGTATGCTTGCATGTTTACCATGTCCGGCTAATTTACTTGTGTGTTTGCCTAGATCTATGAAACCTAGTTATTGAATATTGATTGGTTGTCTCTTAACTTAATTGTAATTGGCTTAGGATTGCAATACGCCATCGTTGTGTTTCTAATGCTTGAGTAATCTTTGTGAACATTAGTTTATAATCGCCTAGAGTTATTGTAGGCTAAAAATCTAAAGATAACCTTAGAGTTAGTTTATAAATCCTATATATTTTGTAGGCAATAACCTTAAGGTATCCTCAAAGAGTTAGGGAAAAAGCATACCGATGCAGTTTTATCGACCGGTCTTAATATTTATATTGTCTCGCTATACCTATGGTCTACCCTAATGCACTAACAGGCGGTGTACCCGGTCTTGTGTAGTGTAGTAAATGGTAAAGCCGAGGTCGTCCCAAGAGCTATGTGTGTTGGATTATTACTAAGTCTAATTGTCATAAAATAATAATGGTTTCGATAGGATTTAATTAATTAAACTACTAATGCGAATAAAATAAAAGCGAGATAAATGGAAAAGGGAAATCAATAGAGGAATAGTGGTGCTAACCTAGTCAATCCTCCTAGCTAGTTATGTCTACGTCTACCTACTTCCAATTACTTTAGGTGGGGTCAAATTCTAGAGGACAACATTTGGTCAATTCCCTAACCTATCAAGAAAGATGCCACCACAAGAGAAATCAGGTGCACCGTCATAAGTCCTGTTGTTCCTGGTCCCCTAAGCCGAGTCATTAAGTACCGCTACATGCTAGATTCTAAATAGTGAGTGCCCGGCCGTTAGGAACTTAGACACTACACCCCCCAATTCTTAAGTTCATCCAAACGATAGGTGATCAGTTGGTCAAATCGCACAAGTAGAAAGGGTCGTCAGTTGGTCATATCTTACCCTTCCGGTCTCAGTCCGCTCACCTAGGGTCAGTTGGTCATATCTCCTAGGCAATTGGCCTTTACCGCCATTCAAAACTACTGAACCAAGGGTGACTACCAAAGAACTATGCATGCATACACTTAGAAATAATTATAGGGAAGTAAAGGTAAACGCAAACAAAAAAATTAAGGAATCATAACTAGGCTAGCACCAAATGGTGCTTAGCCGCTCATATTAATCATGCAAATCAATTCAATATTCAAATGTACGAAATACATGAATTGAAAGTAAAGAAATATAAACGCTAAAGCTTATCGTAATGGTGTGACTTCTCCTTGGAAACACTCCGTATGCTCCCATAGACATGCCTTGAGCTTTTTCCCACGCTCTCGTGAGTGTTGTGTGTGGAATGGGATGCTTTGAAATCTTTGGAATTGCGGGTATTTATAGGCGGATCCGGGTTACGGCGTAACCAATAGAGGAGTTACGCCGTAACCTTCTATTTCTTCATAAATGCACTAGATCGCAAGTTACGGCGTAACCTTATAAGTGGTTACGCCGTAGTCTTCAATAAACTCGATTACGTCGTAAGTGATGCAATAGTTACTGGCGTAAATAACAAACGGCGTGGAACCTCTTTTGACCTAATGGAGTTACGTCGTAACCTTTGGGAAGAGTTACGTCGTAACCTCTTGATAAGTTGGTATTCAGGGTCACGCAATAGTTACGGCGTAATGTGAGAGAGGAGTTATGCCGTAACTTCTTCAAAATAGGCATATTGTGATAAATCTTTAGTAATGTTTCCATATCCGAGTCTCTTTAGCTCCAATGCTCGTAATTTACCTGAAAGTGGAAAACAATGGAAAACAAGCGTAAATCCATATAAATGATATAAATAATGAGCATTATCGGGAAATTGACACTTAATATTCGGGATAATTTGATGTTATCAAATATCCCCCACTTGAACTCTACTTGCCCTCAAGTAGACCTTATTAGATAGATTCCTAAAAGATATCTCCCAAAACCGGAAATTATGAGTTTACAAATCCTTATGCTAGAATAAAACAAAGCCGAACACCTCGTGAAAGGGAACAAACACTCAAATCTCTCAACTATTCTAAGTGTCAATTTCGGGTGATCACTCAATCGCATGATCATAGCATGTATTCTATCATAAGCTTGGCGGTTACACAAATCTCCACCACTAGAGTTAAGGGCTAAACAATTCTCAAGGCAATATGGGTAGACACGACAAAGGTTAAGGGTGACTCGTCATTACTAACATGTCACGCGAAGTGGACAAAATCAATGATACATGACCAAATCCATGGCCAAGACACCAAAGATTGCTCATTGCATCACCTAGACACGCTTCATGACTAAAGGGTAGGATAAGACATGGGATATATAATTGGTGTAAAATGAAAACAAGGTGTAGTCTAAATCTATAACCAAGTCATCACCACTTACCGTCCGCCCAAAGTTCAAGCTTAGAAGTCTAGAGACTAGATCATGAAATGCAAGGTAGATGCGTCATTAGAGGACGTCGTGATGGGCATACTACCTTTTCTTCTTCTGTTGGCAAAACTACCAACTCCAATCTTCAAATGTGACTGAGGTGGCTTCCTCGATACTAATCAATAAAGCTCATACTATAGTGCTTATAACATCGCACTTTACAATATCATAACTCAATCAACTTTTTTTTTCCGAATCATCATCATTTTTTTTTCAACATAACATAATAACATAACATCCCCCACTTGAGATGAAAAATGGGAATTGGGGTCTTCAATGATCTTCATAAATGTGAAGGGTGTATCTAGGGTATCTTGCACTAAAGGGAGTGCAACAAAAGGGTTTCACATGGGGGTCGAAAAGTCGAGGTGACTAATCGATAGACTCACAATGGTAGGTGTTTGGGTGATAATCCTATAATATTGCCTTCTAAAGCAGAAAAGTCCAAATACATCGAGCTAACTCAACATACCTCGTCTATGGTCTCGAAATGATGCAAAGGCCAAGTTCTAAAGTTTACAAGCTACCAGCACACTCATAATTTGGTGGATTTGGGGTAAAATATTGGAAAGCAGATAAGGCTAATCTCACCATGTAATGTCAAGGGTTGTATGTGCTCGGCTAAGGTCTAGTCTAGTTAGGTTCGGAAAAACATGTCAAAATTTTAAAATGGCATAATTTTCAAAATAAACTAGAAAAATGAGGGCAAAATAAAGTTCAAGAGATAATTCTACTCCGTCCCCCACTTGAATTGTACAAAGTCCCTTTTGTACTAGGCATTAAAATAAAGGTGAAGAGAAGGTAGAATTAGGCGAGAACTTCCTGAAATTTGCTCCAAAAGAAGAAGGCCCACGAGAAAGAACCGTGCCTTCGTTTAAGCGTTATGAACAAACTTCAATCCACGAAATCACAATACCGACAAGCATAATACTAAAAATAAAATATAAAATGAAAAACAATCCTAACTCACTTCGTAGGAATCACGGTTGCATTTAGCGAATGCAACAAGCCTTTAAACCACTTGGTGTCCCAAGTGGACGGGTGAAATCTCGTGAGGGTTTATAGGAACACACCACAAAGTTCATTTAAAAACTAATACAAGGTTCTTGTGTTTTAAAATGAAAGTGTGGAAAACTAGAAGGGGGGGTTGAATAGTTTTACCAATTTAAAACTTCCTTTTAAATATTTAGATCGACTTATGTCAATCTATTTAATTGTTTATGTTGGACGTTGATAGATAGATATATAAACATATAATGAAAGATAAATGTTAGCCTCGCTAAAGTGAAGTCATTACGGGAATTGCATTAGTTTCTTCTTTTACTCATTCACAAGGACTAGTTTAGTCAATAGTGCTAAGTTAGGCTTGTTGAAGTATAAATACCCCTCCTAGTCCCAACTAGGAGGGTAGGAAGTTCATATTTTGTAAAGAAGTGTGTGTGGTTTCTTCTTCTTCTCTCTAGAAACACACACATCTTCCCCTTTTCTATCTAATACAATAACCATGTCTTTCTCATTCTTTGAGCTTCCCCGACCCCCCGAACCACATAAATCTTATAGTAATCGGTCCTGACAATTGGTATAACGAGCCAGGTTGTTGTTTTTATTGATTTGTGTGGTTTCGATTATGTGTTTAAACTGTTTTTCACCAATATTTTTTGTCTCGGAAATTTTTTTTCCAACTTTTGTGTTAACAGTGTTAAGAGACATGCTTGTATCATTTTGGTCAAAAAAAGTCAACACCTTTTATATGCTATTTTCAGTTCCTGTTTCTTGTGTCTCTTCATGTCCATGAATCAGTTTCTGGGTAAAATATTTTTGTGACTAGTTTTTGTACCAAATACCGTGAAAACATATGTGGTCAACCGTCCTCTTTCATGGTCAAAAGACAAAAAGAAGCGCTTTAGGTCAAGTTTGGGTTTATTATGAAGATGGACGGAAAAACATGGTCGGAAAATCTCGCCGGAAAAAGTCAAAGGGTCAAAACCCTAAACTTACGCGTAAGAAGAATCTACAGTGGAGTTACGCGTAGCTGTGAAGTTACGCGTAGAAAAAATTACGCGTATGCATTTACGCTTAAGCCTTGGCTTACGCCTATGGCCTACGCATATGCTTACCCGTAAGGCTACACATAAGTGACGTTACGCGTAATGCTACGCATAAGGACCAAAACAAGCTTTACGCATAAGGTTTCAAAGAATACGATGTTACGCGTAAGGTTTGTTTTGAGCAAAAGAAAGAAGAAATATTTATCGTAAAATGTAACATAACCACAAAATACCAATTACCAATTATACCATACATAGTCTCGACCTCAGGCTGTTAGTCCATCATTAGTCCGAGACAACCCAACTAATCCTAGACCTAGACTCACCAATTAACCCCTCATATCACTCCCCAACTCTCAAACAACAAAGATAAACATACATATAATCTCGTTGGTGTCAATTCTTTTTCAAATCTTTTAAGATTTTCGTAATTGAACCATATTCATCATAGACAATTGTGGAGTAATATCTACTCTTCATTTATATCGAAAATTAAAGAAAGAATATAACAACTTATGTTATTTCTTTTCTTTCATTCGTTCATGAACAACATATAATAAAACCTACCCGAGACCCCAATGGATCTTGAAGATCACTTTGAAGCCAGCGAAGAACCAAAAGTAATAATTAGGTACGGATGGTGTTTATAATTCGGATTGATTATTGATGAGATTGAGATTAGAGGAGAGTTGGTTTTATGAATGAAAGGAGATGTTCTTTTTCTTCCCGGATCTACTTTGGGAGAAAGATGTGGTGGCGTTTTTCACAAGAAGGATGTTTAGGTTTAGGTTAAATGGTGAAGTATTATATCCGGTTGAGTTGGATCAAGAATATCTCATTTGGGCTTTTGGGATGTGTCACGTGGGCTTAAGTGCTCTTGAAGTGGATCATGGTATTAAACGTGGATTGACATTGGCCAAGAATTATATATAACGTGGATTTTGAGTTATGTTTGTTGATTCTTGGACTGCAAATGGACGTGTAAATCCAAACATTGTCATCCAATTTTTTTAACAAAAAATTGAGGATACAAATTATTTGG
Organism: Chrysanthemum lavandulifolium; assembly: GCA_022545495.1. Taxonomy (NCBI): domain Eukaryota; kingdom Viridiplantae; phylum Streptophyta; class Magnoliopsida; order Asterales; family Asteraceae; genus Chrysanthemum; species Chrysanthemum lavandulifolium. The sequence goes on along the minus strand of CM040241.1, from coordinate 73,759,713 downwards.
TCTACGAGTGGTAATTTGGTATGGTTAAATTTCACGGGGATACACGTTCACGGCTAAAGTTTTCGATGAATTTTAATGTGACCATGGAGATGACTCTTTATTATTTATTTGGGTGTGAAGTGAAGTTTGACGTAGCGTTATATTTTTGTCTTCTTTCTTTCTTCCTTCCGCGAAGATGACTTGTCGGGCAAATATATTGAGTGTGATGAAGACTTGCTATCTAGTTACTTTTGTGATTCTTTCTCTCTTAACCCACAAAGTAGCTATCACTTTCGGTGTCTCACGTAGTTGAGGATACGTCAAGAGGTTTTGTACAATGGGTACACCGTTCTTTTTCACAAGGATAGTACAAGCTTAAGTAACTATTCCGGGAGATTTTACTTCATCCTCAAGTTCGTCATATTGGGTTATCCTCACATGTGGTTACTACAAACAGCCGTTGAATTTTGATACAGGGGGTTGAAAATGAGTTAGACAATTTCAAATGGTATTGTTCATCGACATCTTCTCACGGGCTGATATGATTTATGATAGAATGCTTCCAATTAATGCTTCATGTACACAATTGTATTCGATTCGATAAATCATAACCATCGGGGAGAGAAATGTACATTATGGGCTGATTTGATATATGGAAGATAAGCGGAATGCATTTGGTGAGATGAAGATGTTGATATCATATTCCCGAGCGAACAATCTTGAAGAAGGTCGAGTCGACAAGTCTTCTCTACATTTTCCGCTGCGTGTTAGAAGACTAAAGACGGTTCTAATTTAATTATCAAAAGACTTCTTGAATTCGTGAAATTCATCAAAAGGTTGTCGGTTTGGGGAGAGCACTAATTGGGGAGAGCAAAAGGTCGATTTAATCCTAATTAGATTTGCTCATATTGTTCTTACGCAAGTAAAGAGATGGCGATTGAGAAGATTCATGAAGTTTGAAGACTATGAAGACACTCTTGGAGTCAGCTGCGCTTATGTTATGTATTTGATTTTGCTTGTAGGAACATTGTAAGCAACTCCGTATGACATCACTTGGGAGAGATTGTTAGCCTCGCTAAAGTGAAGTCATTACGGAATTGCATTAGTTTCTTCTTTACTCATTCACAAGGACTAGTTTAGTCAATAGTGCTAAGTTAGGCTTGTTGAAGTATAAATACCCTCCTAGTCCCAACTAGGAGGGTAGGAAGTTCATATTTTGTAAAGAAGTGTGTGGTTTCTTCTTCTCTCTAGAAACACACACATCTTCCCTTTCTATCTAATACAATAACCATGTCTTTCTCATTCTTTGAGCTTCCCGACCCCCGAACCACATAAATCTTATAGTAATCGGTCCCGACAATAAAGAGTAAGAAGCACATCACCACGACACAAGTTATTTATAGTGGTTCGCTACAAGGACACCTTCCTTGCCTACTCCACTCCCGAGTCACCTACTCGAGAGTTCGTAAGCACTACACCAACTCCTTATGGCGGAGAAGCCTTCACAACGTCGCTTAACCTTTTTCGGTACAAAGCTAAATACCGAGTTCTTTCACACCAAGGCGAACCACACCTAACACAACGTCGCCTACCCTTTATACGGTGCTAGGCTAACCACCGAGTTCTTTCACACCTTAGGAGAACTAATCCTATCACAACGTCGCCTACCCTTTATTAGGTATTAGGCTAAGCACCTAGTTCCATTAAGGAGGAACTACTACCCTTCACGACACAACACCTATTATCAAGGAGATCTACTCCTTGTTACAACACCATCAAGGATATCACCATCCTTGTGAATAAATAAACACTTATATGTATAACGATGCACCTCATCGATTATACGACCTAAGCATTCTTCTCAAATGCTACTTCATTTGATTCTTCGGCATCCTTCACTAATGCCTTTGACACAACGCTTGGCATCCTTCACTAATGTCTTCGTCTTGACACCTTAAGCATTCTTCACTAATGCTTTGACGTGGATGATCAGCATCTTTCACTAATGCTTTCATCTTGACACTTTCGGCATTCTTCACTAATGCCTTCAACCCAACATCTATGGAGAAAGGAAGAACTATCAACAAGAGAACCTTCGTTGTCTTGATGATGACGAAGCATGGCAACTCATGGACTTGAGCTTGCACGTCTTCAAGATGTGGTGATCTTTCCTCTAATAGGAATCTACAAGATCACACAAAACAAAAGAGAAAAGCTACATAGATCTCTTGGATCCGAGGTTAGAGGGTTAGAATACTTGGGGAAGTGTGTGTAAAGGGATGAATAGAAAGGAAGAAATGGCTCTCTATTTATAGAGGAAATTCACTCTGCTTTCCCGGATCCCACGGACCCTTCCACTTGGGATCCGGCTAGCACAAAGCTAGGGATCCGTGGTCCGCTCCTCTTTGCCCATGGGTATTTTGGGTTATGGGTCATGGGTCATGGGTTATGGGTTGATCCATGGTTTTCAATCTAGATACAATGTACCTTAAGGATACATTGAACTTGTGTAAGTGGTATATATAAAACCATGGGTTATGGGTCAAAACCATTTGCTAGTTTTATCTATTTAGTATATACTTACTTTTACCCATTTTAGTATATACTTGTTTTACCCATTTTAGTGTACTTAATATAAGTATGTATTAACCCAATATGTAAACACTAGTTGTTGTACATATGTATCTAACTCATAGAGTTACTTAAACTTGTTAAGCCAATATGTAAACACTAGTTGTTGTACATATGTATCTAAAATATAAAATCACTTAATCTTGTTATAGTGTTTTATGTGAAACCGTAAGTGTGTTAGAAAACTATTAGTTCAAACCATTTACGTATTTTATTTGTTTCGTTAATATGATTTTACTTTTGTTATCGACAAAACATTAGAAGATCGTAAAATATAAATAAACGTTTTTACGGCTTATTTGTATTAATGAAAAGAATTAAAGTAGAGGAGTTACGTCGAACTCCATGAGGGAGTTACGCCGTGACCGGCAAAACTGGTATGAGTCAGAAGCGAGTAGTTCAACATAACCACGAGATGGTATTATGCCGTAATTGGTAATGAGCCAAGAATTACGCTAAAATGTTGGTTATGACGTAATCACCAAGATGAATTACGTCGTAACTCTGTTCGAATCGACAGCTGCAGCAGATAATTACTTCTTTGTTTCTGCAAAATGGTTAGAAAAACACAAACCCAACAGAAAGGAAATAAAACAAAAGAAAAGGATAATTCGGGTTGTCTCCCGAAGATCACTTTCTTTATTAACGAGTCTTTAAGTTAGACTCGAGCGCTGGATACCGGTGCTTGTTCGTCATCTCATGGATCGGGCAATCTCCATGTTGAAGCCAATGATCAAATTCTCATCTCGCTTGTATCCTTCTCCAAGTTCTAAACACCCTAAGTAAAAAAATTGATCTTTTGGTAGGGTGATCAAAACCTTTGGCCTTATCTTCTTCACTAATACCAAGCGTGTACCGAGCATAACTTAACTGTTTTTTAGTCCAATTTTTAAAATTCTTGACCGTCCTTGGCATTTTGAAAACAGTTTTATCATCGCCAATCTTTAACCAAACCAGTCCTTCCTTCTCGTTTTTATCAAGCGCAGATATTTCTTTAAAGGGTTTTCGTAAAATCACCCAGTGACCATCCGATACGAACTTGCTAACATCATCCAAAACCACAAAGTCGACTAGAAACGAGTGAGTTCCTACAAAAACACGTATGTTTGTTGCTATCCCGAGGAAGTTGTTTCCTTTGTAATCAAGCTCCTTCTCCATAACCTAGTTGTAGCATTCCTTAGAGATAATGTTAACTGGGGAATCTGTGTCGATAAATGGGTGAAAATCAATGAACCCGATTTTGCATGAGATTTTCAGATAATAGGGATTCCTATGATGGATACGTGCCCCCATCTCATAAAAATGTGGTTGGTCTGATTGCAAGAATGTTTTTCAGAGTTATCTTGCCAATGGGTCATCTCGACATCACTTGAGAGGTCTTCAGTACTTAATACTAAGTTATCCTCTTCCTCAAAATTCACGAAAACATCAAAATCCTTCCCCGAGTCAACCTCTCTAGGATCCGGGATCGCTAGAAATTTTTCTAAAGCTTCACCAAAATTCCCCATTGGGTCAATAGCACACACTTCTCCGGGTAGACAAATGTTCATTAGGTCCGAATGTGCGATTTCTCCATTAGCTTCAAGAATCAATTTTCCAAGAAAGACATCCACCTTAGTGTGAGAAGTGGCAAGCATGGGTCTTCCTAGAATGACGGTATCCTGTTGTCTTCGGAATGTCAAGAATCACAAAATCTCTTGGAAAAGGAATCTCTTAATCTTCACCAACACATTTTCAACAATTCTAATGGCGATTGCATGGATCGATCACCATTTCAATTTTCATCTTGGCGGTTTTAAGTTGCCAATTCCCATACGCAAAAACATCGAGCGAGGCATTATGCTAATACTAGCTCCAAGATCGCCGTATGTTACACATGTTTAGGCTCCCGATATAGCAAGGGAGAGTAAAGCATCCTGGATCTTTTTCCTTTTGTGGTAGCTCGTTCCTCAAAACCACCGAGCATCTTTCGTTGAGGCGAATAGTCTCATCATAACTTAATTTCTGCGCAATATCATGATGATTAGTATTATCGTAATCATTAGTAGGAGGGTTTACCAAAGCAAAGTTTGGTCCAAAAGTGATTGTCTCTCCATGTCGATTCGTCGCAACCTTTTTGAAAAGGTCAAAGGTTCTTCGAGGATAGTTTCTGATGTGGACAACTTCTTCCTCCCGAGATGCTAGGTAATCGAGATGGCTTATGAACATGAACTAACACTTCTCTAATCTCTTTATCCTATCATCGTGAATTTTAATAGAAGAGACCAGTATTATCCACGAATGCTTTCATCATCTTTTCTATCCTATCATCGCGCTCTTGATTCTTTGATGTGGCCAAGAATCTTTTTCCCAAGATTGTTCCCGGTATTGGTCTCAAATACACTTTTAGCCTTCTCAACCCTACATGCTTCAGCTTCTCTTTCCAACCTTCGTCTTTCAAAAATTTCCCCGTAATTGTATTCTTGCTTTGTTATCGTCTTCATTACCTTATGATTGAAATTATCTCTCGGTCTGTACCCTGTATCCATGTGCCACTTGTAGCAATGTTCATAAATCCGCTGAATACATTCCAAGGCCTGATCAGGAGTCATGCTAGGAATAGGTCTTGGTGAATCGAGAAGTTCTCGTGTTCGCGCATTAATCCCACGATAGAAGACGTATACGATCTGATGTTTGTTTAAATCATGAGTAGGGCATCGATAGAGAAGCTCATTAAATCTTTCCCATGCTTGGTAAAGCGTTTCTTCTCCAACCTGAGCGAATTGATAGATTTCCCCAAGAAGCTTGGCCATCTTTGAAAGAGGGCAAAATTGCAAGACGAATTCTTTTCTAAGTTTATCCCATGCTCCTTTATAATCGTGAGGGAGTTTGTTATACCATATTTTCGCTGTCCCAGAAAGGGTCATAGGAAAAATCCTTGCGATGATCGAATAGCCGGGAGTACCTCGATGTTGAAAAGAGATGACAAGTGGAGAACTTCTTCACGTGGTTCTTAGCGTCCTCATCTTCGTTTCGAAAACTCAAGTTCATGTAACTCACGAATAATATGATCCGGAATAGAGTATTTTCGGTGTGAGAATCTTGAGTAAAGCTTCGTTGGCGATTCTCATTCGGTCGCTCTAAACATGCTCCATAGTTAGGTCATTGATATTATATTCATTGATGACCTCAGGTTCTGTCTCGATCGGTCCGACGTAAAATGAGAAGATGTTGTGAATAGGAACCGAGAATAGATTTTCCTTTTCGAAATTGTTTCTCCGGTCAAGCAAATGGGGTAGCCGTAAAAGGCCTCGAGTCATGAGTCTTGTATCCCGACATTATCGAAAGAAAATTAAAAGCAGACTTAATATGAAATCCTAAAATAGCTCCCGGCACAAGCGCCAAAAACTTGATGCGAGTTTTATCGACTGTGTCTTAATATTTATAGTGTCTCACTATACTATGGTCACCCTAATCCACTAACGGGCAAGATACCCGGTCGTGTGTAGTGTAGTAAATGGTAAAGCCGAGGTCGTCCCAAGAGCTATGTGTGTTGGATTATTACTAAGTCTAATTGTCACAAAATAATAATGGTTTCGATAGGGATTTAATTAATTAAACTACTAATGCGAATAAAATAAAAGCGTATAAATGGTAAAGGAAATCAATAGAGGAATAGTGGTGCTAACCTAGTCAATCCTCCTAGCTAGTTATGTCTACGTCTACCTACTTCCAATTACTTGGTGGGGTCAAATTCGAGGACATCATTTGGTCAATTCGCCTAACCTATCAAGAAGATGCCACCACAGGAGAAATCGTGCACACCGTCATAAGTCCCTGTTGTTCCCGGTCCCCTGCCGAGTCATTAAGTACCGCTACATGCTAGATTCTAAATAGTGAGGCCCGGCTATTAGGAACTTAGACACTACACCCCAATTCTTAAGTTCATCCAAATGATAGGTGATCGGTTGGTCAAATCGTAAGTAGAAAGGGTCGTCGGTTGGTCATATCTTACCCTTCCAGTCTCAAATCCGCTCACCTAGGGTCAGGTTGGTCATATCTCCTAGGCAATTGGCCTCTACCGCCATTCAAAACTACCAACCAAGGGTGACTACCAAAGAACTATGCATGATACACTTAGAAATAATTGTGCGAAGTAAAGGTAACGTAAACAAAAATTAAGGAATCATAACTAGGCTAGCACCAAATGGTGCTTAGCAGCTCATATTAATCATGCAAATCAATTCAATATTCAAAGGTACGAAATACATGAATTGAAAGTAAAGAAATATAAAACGCTAAAGCTTATCGTAATGGTGTGACTTCTCCCTTGGAAACAGTTCACATGCTCCCTTTGACTGCCTTGAGCTTGTTCCCACGCTCGAGTGTTGTGTGTGGAATGGCATGCTTTGAAATCTTTGGAATCGTGGGGTATTTATAGGCTGTGTCCGGGTTACTGGCGTAACCAATAGAGGAGTTACACGTAACCTTCTATTTCTTCGTAAATACACTAGATACGCTAGTTACGCGTAACCTTATAAGTGGTTATGTAGGATTCTTCAATAAACTCGGTTACGTCGTAAGTGATGCAATAGTTATGGCGTAAATAACAACGGCGTGGAACCTCTTTTGACCTAATGGAGTTACGTCGTAACCTTTGGGAAGAGTTATGTCGTAACCTCTTGATAAGTTGGTATTCAGGGTCACGCAATAGTTACGGCGTAATGTGAGAGAGGAGTTACGCCGTAACTTCTTCAAAATAGGCATACTGTGATAAATCTTTAGTAATGTTTCCATATCCGCGTATCTTTAGCTCCAATGCTCGTAATTTACCTGAAAGTGGAAAACAATGGAAAACAAGCGTAAATCCATATAAATGATATAAATAACGAGCATTATCGGGGGAAATTGACACTTAATATTCAGGACTATTTGATGTTATCAATACCCTACGACCTTAGAAGACACAACGCGTTAAGAATAAGGACGTGACAATTCAACCATCAATAAAAGATAACTAGGGAGTAATAGTATCTAGGTAGACACATTTTTAATCATCATACGATCACACATCAATTAGATATAGACTACCCCTTAGCTTAGTTAATTAGATAATTAAAATAGTAGAGTAATTGGTAGAAGTACCACCCCCCAAATCCAATACCCCAAGATTCGTACCTTTCAATTTTCTAAAAAAAATATAAAAAAGATAAAAAAATAATCTTCCTCAACCCCAACCTTAGCGTAGTAATTTCTCACTAGCATTCCTATTCCCCTAGAGAACGATATCAATCCCGAGGCTTACCCTAATACTACAATACAAAGATTAGGTTCACTGCCTACGTGGTTGAAAACTTGCTCGAAGAAAGGAAGTTTCCTTTGACCCCGAGCAGCGTTGTCGGCGTATCAAGTTTTGGCGCATTGCCGGGAATAGAATAGCTAGTTAGGAGTCTATCTCGTTTAGGTTCCTTGTTGATTCCTATCAAGTAAGATTTTTCTCATTTTAGCTTCCTCGTAGTCTATCCCTCTTCTTCGTGATCTTTGTTCGTAATCCTATCACTTTTCATCATGGAAGGTGATAACCCATCAAACAATAACCCACCACCAAATAAACCACTTTCACTCAAACTACAACCCACTGACCAACACAATCGCCGCAACCGATATGTGAGTAGAAACAACGATCTTCAAGATTTACAAAGGGTATTTGACAGTACAATTAGGGATGCTGTTGAAAAAGTGGTTAGCGCCTTAGTTGTTGGCTCTATGATTAGCAGTAATGCGGAAAATGTTTTAGTGAATAAAAATGTGAATGAGGTGGATAGTGCTTACTTCAATCTTTACCCCACTAAGGAAGAGATTGCTTACCACCAATACATAATCGACAATCCTCGATCACCCATCATTAGGATATGCCCAAAGATTAGGAGAGGAAATCCGTGGAACATTAAAATCCCTTGTATGATTGGATATAGGAATGTCGAGCATGCCTACATAGATACGGAATCTCCCATTAGTGTGATGTCGTCAGCTGTTTACAATGACATTATGAATGAGCGACTTAAGATTAGGATAGACCCTAAGTATCCGGGTGGGGTTTGCAATTTTGTGGGAAGAGTCAAGGATGTACACGTCTTTATAGAAAATTTCACCTACTTAGTTAATTTTGTGGTCCTCGAAGACATAGGATGTATCATTGACTATAGCTTGTCCCAAGTTGTGCTAGGAAAACCATTTGTTGAAAAATCTAAGATGAGCTCTAACAAAACCGAAGGAACGATTAGGTTTATGGAAGGAAACGATGAGATCACTTATAGGATGCCTTGGAAAATGAATGGATATGGCCCTTTATCCCTTTATGAGTGAGACAACATTAGAGCTTTTGAGGAAAAGAGCGAAGACGATGTTGAAAAAGGTTTAAGCTTCATGTGGGAGAAAAGGAGACTTTACTATAAGGATTGCTTGACCCTCGGGCCTAGGTATAGAGTAGATGAGAACTTTGTCAATATGATAGAGTTTTCATTGAGAATGAAAAACGAGACCACGTAGGGGCACGACTTCGAGTCTAGCTACAAGACTCATAAATAAAAAAAAGTGCTTCGTGGGAGGCAGCCCATGCTTAATTGTTTGCTTGTCTTATTTTCTCTCGTTTTCTGTGCTACTTATAAATTTTTGGAATTTCACAAGTCTTAATTTTCCAGAAAACCTGTAAGCATCCATTCCACAAGCATTATATCCTAGTATAGTTGAGTCATATATAGTTTTACCGCCGATTTTACGCGAAGGTTTTGTCTATTTTCAAAAGTGTGCAGGTTTTATTTATCAAGAAGAAGAAACATAAGATTGGATGGAGCTTTTCACGCATACATTCTTCTTGAAGAAGAATTTAACCACTAATTCACACGGATCCTACCGAGCTAATCAGGGGAGTATTAGTTTCTTTCGCTTTTAATTACCTTCCATTATCATAACTTTGATATTTTCGAGGAACATTAGGGACAATGTTCAGTTTAAGTGTAGGGAGGGAAAATAAAACGGGAACTTTGAAACTATGCTTATCCTTGATTATTTTTCTTGTCCAATTTCATTTGTGTAATAAACTATGAGAAATATCGGTTAGGGCAATTTTGGCACCAAATTTAAAATTTTTCATGACATGTAGGAGTGGGCCATTAGTCTTAATAAAGCGTCTTATGGATAGGAAGTTATATGACTAGCACAAAACCCTTTACCACTCAAATTCAACCCCAAAAATGTGAGGTTCGCCCCTAGATTTGTAGGAATTAAAGCATTCACTTTTAATGCTTCGAGAGTGTACCAGGAGTATAATAGATTCTAGAACTTGTTTTGTGATGCATCCGAGATCGCTAGTGAGACTACACTTGTGTAGTTAGGAATAACTAAATGATAAGAGGCATTAGGATAACCCTTGTTTGATACCGTATTATAATTACTTCTTCCACATCGGTTGAGTAATTCCCCACACCCTGCGTTGTACTCATCTTTAGTACACGATACCCCTAGTTAACCCCTCAGAGCCTATCCTTTTCGCGGTTCTCGTGATGTTTCCGTTTTTCGAGATATCAATGAAGAACATTGTTTACAATCCACTCCAAAATGTACACCCAAATCGCCTTATCCTACCTTGTATGCATTCACTTTTAGTGCATTATTGTTATCATACTAAACCTTTAGTTCAATTATCTAGTTGCTTGTATAAGTTGCTAAGTCGAGCCATATCCTTTGTACACAGTTTTGGGACGATTGGGACTCATGGGAAAAGTTAAATTTTATGAAGTGACGAGAAAGAACGTTAAATTCAAATTCCCTTTATTTACGTAATAATGTACTCCAAGTGTTTTGATCTTTTCAATTTGGGTCAAATTAGTGTTAGAGTAATAAAAACTCATATGTAGGGATGTGCCTATAAATCCCTATTATTTTGATGTTATCGTAGAGGATGGTAGAGTAAAAGTGTATGAAAAAAAAAAAAAAAAAAAAAAAAAAAAAAAAAAAGCAGGCTACTATCCTACATCTATCTTTGAATTTATGTATGTTTGTTTCAAAGTTATCTAGAGTTTAGACTGTCGAGTCTTGGCTTAGCAACTCCATTCTTCTCATGCTTGTAACATAAATATTTTTGACTTGCCACCACTAAATCGCCTATCCAACCAAACCCTTTGTTTCCCTACCGTAAGCCTAACATTACAACCCTTTAAAAGACATCTTAGATAGTTTTTCCTAGGTGCTTATGCCAAAGTGATGGAGGTTTGATCTAGTCTCAAGCCTATGGTAATCTATGTACTAGGACCGGTTAATGAGTGTTTATCTTCCATTTCCAATTTGATATATTTCATATACACCCGAGAGACAAGAGTATCCAAACACCACTTGTGAGGTGCTAGTATGTAATTTCCGTACTTGTTATGACTTTTGCGGGGCTTATACTTGTTGTGAATTGTTCTAAACCAATGCTTCATGCCCCCTAACTTATAAATTAATTGGCCAAAAGCACATTTGCTTGAGGACAAGAAAATACCAAGTGTAGGGATATTTGATAAGGATTTAAAAGGTACACTTTTGAGGGGTCATTTAAGCCCTTAATCGACCACTTTTATATCCGTTCTTGCTTAGTTCGTTCCTTTTCACTTTTAGGTCTCTTGAAGGCATAATCTTTGGAATGATGCTTATTTGAATGAAAATGCGTGAATATGTGAAGAAAATGGCTAAAGTCAATATCAAGACACTCGAAAGCTCTTGGAAACGCACCGACGATGTCACGAGATAAAGGCGGCGCCGTCCCTCTAATGCGACGGCTCAAGTGAAATTGTTATTTTATACCGACGCGCCAGCTTTAAAGTAGGCGTCACAACTCGGACGGCCTAGATCCGATTCGAGACGGCGGCCGAAGATGAAGCCGACGGCGTCACAACCTAACGTGGCGCCGTCATAAAGTTGACTTGGTCAAGACGAAACCCTAATGGCGGCGATCCGATGGCGTCACAATTAAAGAGGCGCCATCACAATTAAAGCGGCGTCTGGTCACAATTGTAACTCTATATATAGAATTGAATTTTCGAGACTTTTAGAGAGGAGAATTGTGGAGTAAAACCTAAAAGCGATTTTGGTTGTCTTGGCGATATCTTAGGGTTCTCATACCTATTGTACATCAAGATAAGTAATCCACTTCATTGATTTCATTATGTCTTGATTGTATGTGTGTATGCTTGCATGTTTACCATGTCAACTAATTTACTTGTGTTTTGCCTAGATCTATGAAACCTAGTTATTGAATATTGATTGGTTGTTTCTTATCTTAATTGTAATTGGCTTAGGATTGCAATAGGCCATCGTTGTGTTTTTAATGCTACTGATAATCTTTGTGAACATTAGTTTATAATCGCCTAGAGTTATTGTAGGCTAAAATCCAAAGATAACCTTAGAGTTAGTTAATAAATCCTAGAGATTTTGTATGCATAACCTAAGGTATCCTCAAAGAGTTAAGGAAAAAAGCATACCCTACGACCTTAGAAGATAACTAGGGAGTAATAGTATCTAGGTAAACACATTTTTAATCATCATACGAGCACACATCAATTAGACATATACTATGTAACACCCCCAAAATGGCTCAGCGGAAGCAAACAAGTATTGGGATGCTACTAAATTGGTATCACAACATAAGCATAGAACAATTTGTTTTTAATAAATAAACTTTTATTCATTCTTAAAAACAATGTTTACATTATTGAATAGTGCGAAAAATGGCCTATTATAAAAAGGTGGTCCCGATACATAAATCAGAGTCATTTATGACCATGTCATGCCTTTGCCTTGCGCCTCCAAAGATAAGCTATCATTTCAAAACTTGGAGATACATGCTAAAAGGGTCGACTTCACTGGTGAGTTCATAGGTTTAATTAAAAGGATTTGATTACCTTGTTTCAAATTTGGTTTTGATGATCATTCGTCTTGCATAATGTCATAAAGTTTATGATTTCAATTCATAAAAGGTTTCATAAAAAGGATTTTATTAGTGGACCATAAGTAGGGTATATGTACATTACAACGAATATAATGTCATATATTGAATCTATTACGCTAGCACTAAGTTCATGCGACCAAAACTACTGACGGTTTATGTATGCACAAGGAAGTCATACAAATAAGGAGCCCATGGCAAGTGTTTATCCCAATACACTCGGTCCCGACATGCTATATGTTTCGGCTTGACCCAAGCGGGTCAACCGAGCAGGAATCACCCTAATAGATCTATTTATAACATTCGCGCTTCGGCGAGAATTGACGGTTCATGAAAAGGGCAATTTGGGATCTAAAGTCTTAGGCTAAGCTGCGTAATATTCTAGGTCAAAGGTTTTGGTGTGGTCCTTAAAGCATCTAGGTATGATGTATCTTAAAACATATCAATCAAGGGCATAGTATGCATAGAATGCAGAATTTTAGTAATTAAATCATTTAAGTAAAAATGAGCATGTATCTTCCCCCAAAACAGTTATAAAACAGGTAAAAGTAGGGGCTATGAAACTCACCTTGGCAATGTGCAATATGAAGTCTAAAGGAATTAAATCAAGGGTGATAGTGCACGGCTCGACCATGCAACCTAATTAATACGGCAATTTAGTCTTTATGTTTAAGACTCGATAAGGTTTAACTAAATTTTAAATTTTAATTGTTTGTTGTTGTTGTTGTTGTTGTTGTTGTTGTTGTGGCGTCATTTATCTTTAAATAGTTTACAAGGAATTGAGTGGATCTCGGTTTATGAGGGATGGTATGGAAGGAATTTCAAGAAAAGAATTCCGACTTTGGCTCAATGATGACCAAATGATAATACATAGAAGGGTACACGCATAAAAAGATATCAAGAATGAACAAGACTTTGGTTTGATGGTAACGAATGACGATGTCACGAAAAGTGAGTACATATGTTAAAAGACATTATCGATCTTACGTGAATATCAAGGACAAAGGTTATGTATATTATTCATTTTCATGTTGCTATTAATTGTTAAAATAGATGTATTTAACAAAAGTTTAAATATGACTTAACACTTATTCATTTGTAATTAGAAGACCAACGAAAGTTTTAAAAAGCATCTCATGTGTCAATAATATTTGTTTAAAATAAGTGTATTTATTTTACAAGAATGTTTAAGCATACTTAAATCTATTCAAGTTTGTACTTAATAAATATGGTGTAAGTGTCAACATAAGCATTTCAAATCGATATTGAAAATATATAATATATTTATAGAAAATTGGGCGTGACCCGAATGTATATCCGTATTTGGTTGTGGTGACTAATGTCAAAAGCTCCTATAATTAGTTTTTATCAATTTTTATAACTGAATTACTAGTTGAAAATATATGTTTACGAGTTTATTTTGAATAATTAGAAGTGTAAAACTTCTCAGTCGAGTTATAAATAGCAGTAGTAACTTGTTTTAATCACTTGTTTTCCAAATGGTGTCTATGTTTGTAATTCATTTCATGCCACATTTCAACATTAAGGTTAACGATGATGTCGCGTTGTAATTGAATGAGTCAGTTGAAAATGGTTATGTCGTGGATTTATTGGTTTGCGAAAATGGCGTTGTATGTGGCAAGTCGGACGAGCGAATCTGAGTCGAATGAAAAGGATTGATCGTGGAAACTCGAGACTACGCACGAATGAACAGCGTCCTTATGTTGGAATGGGTGAGGCCGAATTTATAACATAAAGCAGATTTTAGGTGGGTGGTGGGCTTTAGGCCCGAGAACAATAGATTTTCACGGACATGTGAGAAAGCGGTTGATACACAAGTTTATCGACCACCGATATTACAAAGCGAGACCATTACGGTTTTCCTCGAGACCCAACGTTAGGCATCACGTCGTCGCCTTCGAGGTGCCTTCTTGTGACCTAAATTAACAAATAAAGCACCCTTTTGTGATATGAATACATATTACCATATTGACTCATTTGAGTCGGTTGATACCCGAACAAGGATAAGGACGATGGCGGCTAATTCGACTAATGATAGGAAATGTGAGAAACACCTTTGGGACGTATTGTTGCGACTTAATGTAATCACCATGCCCCTTTAAGGAGCATCCTAGGTGACTCGACACAATTTCAATTTCTACCATTCCTGGTAACCTACTTGTACACCGAAACAAGATTAACTTACAACAGCGAACCATAGACTTCAAATGTTGTAGTGACTACAAACTTAGAATTAAAGTCGAAGAGAACCTGGAGACTCAAACCGAGTCTTGCCTTGCAGCAAAAGGGTACGACCCATATTGAGCAAGACTCTATACCCACTTTTCCCTTGTGGGTTTATGAGTGGTACGAGTCAGACACGAATCAAGCAAGGTGAACAACCTTCGAGAGGGACTGACCCCAGTCGAGGCGCCTAATGTCCTAGTTCACAGAAATGAGCAAAAGAGCTTACTCCTAAGTCAAAAACACACATGTGTCGAATACAAAGTTTTAGATTTCTTGTTCTTACCCCTTTTTCTTTTACCATACTTTGCCAACAACACTCTAACAACAACAACTTTATTGCCATTCGACATTAACAATAAATTTGACATCTGAATTTTAAATTAACAAATTTATTCATAATAAAAACAATAAAAGTATTGTTCTTACAAGCGGGTCGATTTGCTATGAGCGCGAATATCGGAAAGTCCAATTGGAGGAGACCTAGAGCAATTGGTGAAATTAAACACTTGGAGAACCTTCCTATGCTTGATTAACAAAACCCTCTATCAATTTCCAAAAGCCATTTGTTTCCGAAACCCTAATTTGTGATCGTGTGATATGTGAGCGAAAATGTGAAAGTCCTTTCCATTTAAAGAGGATAAGAGGAATGTTAAACTCTAGTCTCCCTAGCCTCGTATGGAGAGTAGGATCCTTTCTTGGCTCTTCCTGCCATCCAAGCCGTCTTGAGAGGGTCTCATGTGACTTCTATGGTGATAGGCGGCCTCTTGGAGGGTGGCGACAGGAACACTTTTGGAGTTGACTTATCAAAAGAAGAAGAAAACACCATTTTTGTGTTTGGTGTTTCTGGTTTATGTCGACAAAGGAGAGAGGAAAGACAGAAAATTCAGAAACGTGGGAGCGAGAAAGAGAGATAGACTTTTACTGTATCTCTTTTGTTTTATTATACGGAACAATATAATCGGTACCCCGTGTTTTGTCGAATCCTCGAGTAAACGTACCTTCCCGGTATTCGAAAAATATAGAAATTTTATTTTCGGAGACGATTTCTTAAACGTAATAGTATGACATTCTTAATTCGTTGAAATTTGATTATAATTGTTTGCCGTTATTAATTTGGTGGCGGTATGCGTGCGGTGCCGTGACTTTCTGAATTCACGAGATAACTTCTCGTTTTCTTTCGTAAATTATTAGTGATTGATGAAAAGTGTATTTTTCTCTTATCTCAGTATTTATTTTTAGTCTTGTATGCTCTTTGACTGCGATATCTGGAATAATTTTTGAACAATGGATTAAGCTTATGTATGCTTACATATTAACTTGGACAATAATAAATTTCACATATACTTTGTGGGCAAGTATTGTATGTGCGGTGTCTTATATCTAAAGAAACGAAATGACCTCTCATTTTTAAATTTTAGATATTGGCATTTTGTCAGAAAATAATTGTTTTGAATTTTCTGACGTGATAAATATTATTATAATAATCTGGAAATTTTACGGGTTGTTATATACTACCCCTTAGCTTAGTTAATTAGATAATTAGAATAGTAGAGTAATTTGTAGAAGTACCACCCCCAAATCCAATACCCCGAGATTCGTACCTTTCAATTTTCTAAAAAAAATATAAAAAAGATAAAAAAAATAATCTTCCTCAACCCCAACCTTAGCGTAGTAATTTCTCACTTGCATTCCTATTCCCCTAGAGAACGATATCAATCTCGAGGCTTACCCTAATACTACACTACAACGATTAGGTTCACTGCCTAGGTGGTTGAAAAACTTGCTCGAAGAAAAGGAAGTTTCCTTTGACCCCGAACGCGCGTTGTACGCATATCATTAACATTTTTAAAAAATGTAAGTTTGGTTCATCAGTTAGTCTTTATTCATCAATTAATTTTGTTCATCAGTTAGTATTGTTCATCAATCAGTCATTGTTCATCAGTTAATCTTGTTCAAACTTATGAGGCGATGAACAATATTAAGTGATGAACAAGACATACTTCTGTTCATCATAACGAGATTTTGTTCATTAACTGTCTTTTTGGCCATTTTTACTTGTGTTCATCAATAGCATCAAGCGTTTTATTCTTATTCGGTCGTTTTACTATGTTAATCAAAAAACAATAAGATATGATAAGTTGAAATGTATATGTATACTTTGTTGGTGTACCAAAATACATTTAAAGTTGATATTGTTCATCAGTTGTTGTAGTTCATCAGTTAGTCTGTTCATCAGTTTACAAAAAAAAAGTTATAATGTTCATCAGTTTATCAGTTTTTCAAAAAAAATCATAATGTTCATCAGTTGTCTAAAAATCACAATGTTCATCAGTTATTCTGTTCATCATTTATCAGTTTTTCAAAAAAAATCACAATGTTCATCAGTTATTCTGTTCTTCATTTAATCTTTGTTCATCAGTTATAAAAAGGCTAAAAGCAACAAAAATAACACAAGATGTATTGTAATACACCAATTAGTGCATTTAAATGTACTTTTAAAAGATAAATCTTTTTTAGTCATTTAAACTAGTTGTGATTGATGAATTCTGTTGCGGACCGTAAAGATGTAATTATGATAGTGTAGTAATTATGTTGTTCATCAGTATATTTAGTTTCTTCATCAATGTTTTAGATAACACATAGAATAATGCTGATGAACATCAGTGTTCATAAATTGTTTTAGGGAGATAATGTTTGTTCATCAATGTTCATCCGCAATTGTGTTTGTTCATCAATATTTTAGGTAGTGCAATAAGATTTCACATAGAAAAACATTGAAGCACATCAATGTTCATCAGTGTTTTATTTATATTATGTCTGTTCATCAGTGTTTGAAAAAGTACGTTCATCAGTGTTTTTGCTTTGTTCATCAATAAATATTGATGAACAAAATAAATTAACAAAAACATCACTTTTTGAATTCTACATTAATAAAACTAGAAGGGTACCCGCGCAATGCGACGGTGGGTACCCGATAACTATTTTTGTGGCGAGCAAATGTTTTTTTATTTTAAACTTCCTTATTATAAAGTAGTAGATAAATGTTTTTCAAAAGTAGATAGTCTAAATTATTAATAGTGTAAATGGTAAACATTTTTATTTTTCAAATTTTAGCATTAAATTGGTGATTTAACTATAGTGAGCTTTTCTTATAAACAGTTCTATTAAAATGTATCATTATTAGAGGGCGGTTACATATGGTTTTAATGAGACTTAAATTTTTAGATTTTACATTCATTTTGTACTTTTCCTTTTATAGTAATGTTTTTTGTCTTAAAATTTTAAGACTTCCTTTAATAGAAAGTCCCAAATGCTTTATAATGTAGTATAGATGATTAAAGGTGGGTTATTATACAAAAATTAGTGCATTTAACTCAATTTCAACATTAAAAATCTAATCTAGTCATTTCATCAAACACCTTGTGTGCAATAAATATGAGTAAAATGTCATCTTTAACGTGTGATATCTTACTCATATGACATCGGATTTGAGTGATTCAAAAACATGTGTAAAGAGTGAACCAAAATCTATAACTTTCATGTTTTAAGTTTTTAACGATTCAACATTTATGAGGATAAAAAATAGGACCGAAAATGCCTAAAAAATAAAGAAAATTAAGACCCATTTGATATGTAAAAAACAATTTGAAATATATAACAAGATTTATACCAAATTAAAGAGGATTAAATTTTAAAAATTATGATGAAATCGGTTTTTCGTAAAAATTTATCGTTTGAAAGTTATTTGCGTTTGAATTTTGGGGTGGAAATTAAAAAATAAGTCAAATGACTCAAATGCCCTTAAACGAAAATATTAAGAAAAAAAATGAAAGGAGATAAAGTTGGTGGGGGGACACTTGTCACATGCTAATTGGCTTTCTATACTTTTTAAAGTTAAAAAAGTAATCAGTTTATTTGATTTGGATCATCAACCTTCATTTTTCCCTCTTAACTTATTTCCCTCTTTAGTCTTTTACTGCCCATTTTCTTCATTTCTAATTTCTTAAATATTGATCAAGTATTTGATTCAACATTTGATTATTTCAATGCGTAATTTAACTACATCAATTCAAGATATTATTCTTTTCATTCGAGATCTAATATTTACAATTTTACGTAAGGTTTCCTTAAATTTTCTCAAGGTTTACATCAAAAATCCAAAGTTTGAAAGTCTTAATTATAATATAAATGTTTTAAGAATTCATAAAAGCGTTAATATTTCTTTAAAAAATCAAAATTGTGATGAACAAAACTTCGAATCTGCAATACAAGTTCATCAGTTAAATAATTTTTTTTTAATTCTTTTTTATGAACAACATTACAATGTTCATCAGTTAGATCACGTTGTTTATCACTTTTCTTGTTAATTACTTTTTCTTTTTCCTTTTTTATTTAAATCACAAATAGGGTGCTAAAACCACCCGACACGAACTTCGAATCGATTAAGCATATTCGAGTCGGGTTAATCGGTCAAAAATTATTCGGTTTATTTGAGTCAACCCAAGTAGTAAATAGGGTCGGTGTCGGGTGAAAAATATTTTGATAACTGGGGTTCGGGTCAACCTCTTTTGACCCGAATAAGAGTTTTTAAAATACTTTTTTATAAATTGTTTATCTAAATTAGAACAAATAGGAAATTTTATGACCATTTTACTCATTCGGGTTGACTGTCCCGGATGGACCCGACAAAATTGACCCGACGTGACTAACCCGAGTTCAAATATGGTCGGTATGTTATTTTACCCCATCCGACTTTGATCCAACCGAATTGTCCCAAACACGAGAAACCGACTCGATTAACACCCCTAATCACAATGTTCATTAGTTTTCTTTCATTTGTTCATCAGTTAAATCACAATTGTCATCAGTTTTCTTTTAGAATAACTTTTTCTTTTTTTGTTATCACAATATTCATCATTTTTTATGAACAATATCACAATGTTCAGCAGCTAGATCACAATTTTCATCAGTTTTTTTTGTTATCACAATGTTAATCAGTTTTCTAAAAGAAAATCACGTTGTTCATCAGTTTTCTTTAAAAAAATCGCAATGTTAATCAGTTAGATCATAATATTCATCAGTTTGTCGTTTGAAAGTTATTTGCATTTGAAGTTTGGGGTGAAAATTAAAAAATAAGTCAAATGACTCAAATGCCTTTAAACGAAAATATTAAGAAAAAAAAATGGAAGGAAATAAAGTTGGTGGGGGACACTTGTCACATGCTAATTGACTTTCTAGACTTTTTAATTTTTATTACTTTTTGTAAGATCTCAACCCCCTAATCAAAGATCCCTGGCCTAAAAAATGACCCAACACTATGCAACAATCAACAAAATTGCCACCTCATCTATATTAAACTAAGAGCATGGGGTGTGGTAACGAGTAGCCTTCGCCACTCCAACGTGGCATGCTCGCCACTTCGTTTCGTCCCTCGGCACCACACCATGTATGCTCGCCACTTTCACTCTCGCCACTCCAACGACGAGGTAAAAGACACACCACTTTTTCTGTTAATCTATTTCTTTTGTGTTTGTGTTTGTGATGCTGCACAGCTGCAGCGATGGAGAAGACAAACCAAGAAGATGATGTATGTTTTACTTTTTCAATTTACACCCTTGTGTTGTTGCTTATTTTCCATTTCACCCAAATAGTATGTATCTTGTGCAACCTTTTTTTAGTTAATTTTTATTTATTTATTTATTTATTATTTATTATTATTATTTTAATGTAATGTAGTTTTTTTCCCGTAATTTTATTTAATTTTATTTCAATGAAATGAAATTTATTTTGTTTGAAAAATATCGAAAAGAAAAAAAAAGATGGTGGGTGGGGCCCAAATGAAGAGAAGTGAGTTAGTTGTAATTGAGGGGTATTTTTAAGTGAGTGTGTTGGAGTGATGTGGCACACGTGGGGCCCAAATGAAGAGCTTTGAGCTCTTCATGATACCCCATGCTCTAACATTTCAAAATCATAGCAAATATGCAGGGTATAGTTCAAAATATATTCAATCGTGAACGTTTTAGAATGCACATGTGAAGTGTGAATAGCTCCCTTTTGAAATGAATAATATGAATCTTCCTACAAATAAGAGTCTATAAATAGAGGATACATCAACTACATATACTAAACACACTCACTCTATGAATAATATGAATCTTCCTACAAATATGAGTCTATAAATAGAGGATACATCAACTACATATACTAAACACACTCACTCACTCTCTCTCTATCTCTCTCAACCTCTCTATAAAACACTACTAATCAAGATCTTCATGGCATGCCATGGCGATAAATATAGTTATATGTGTTTGCTTACCCGTTAGTGAATTAGTTTCACAACACTTGAATGTATATGTGTTAGTTGTAAGTGTTTGTTTGGGTTACCCGTAACTTTCCGTAGCTTTCCGTGACATCATTATTCCGCGTATAGAAATACTCGCAATCTCTTACGCGTCAAATACTACCCCAAAAGTATATGATTTTGACAAATCAAGATTATATTAATTGAAATAAATGAAATAAAGGTTAAAGTTGTAAAATTTGAATTAAAATAAAATAAACCCATTAAAAATATAAAACTAAAACTCATAAAAATATATCAAATGTATGTTGAATTAAAGAGATAAAATTTTAGAAAATATGATGAAATTAGATTATAAAAAATAAGTAGATAAAAGATATTTTAATTTAAAATAAATATGAATTTTAGTTGAGAAATGATACGTGTCGTTTTATAATTGGAGTTCTTATCTTAATTTTTAGTGGTTAGGAGTTAGATTTGGAGTTTGTTAAAGTTAGAACTTGGAGTTTGTTAAGAAGTGACATATCATCTCGTGATTGGGCTCTTATCTTAATTTTGGTTAGAAAAACTCTTTCTATAATAAGCGAATAAAAAGTCGAATTTTAAGTATTCAATTTTAGAAGGTTTAAATGCATTATAAAGTAGTATAGATGACGACCAACAACTCTGTTACATGGAAAGACACCCAGACAACCCCCCTCCCCATCTGAAACAGATTCTGTGTCAAATGACATTGACATCAAGGTCTATTTTAATATATCTGTAATCTTCGACCTATTTAAATTACTCATAATTTGTAATTTATTCGATGCTAATATAATGCATGCATGGTTCTCTTATGCAGAATAAATTGTCCATCAAATATCTAAAATTGATAGAAGAAGTCAGAAATCTTCTAAAGAATTCTTCTTCCAAACCTTTGGAAATGGTAGACACTCTTCAAAAACTTTGCGTCGACCATCACTATCAACAGGAGATTGGCTTGATTTTGAAATCGCTTTACACTAGAATGTCAAATAACGACGACTACAAGCATGATAAAACCCTTTATGAGGTTTCCCTTTCTTTTCGCATCCTTCGTCAAGAAGGTTACTATGTTTCAGCTGGTGAGCACATGCGCTCAGTATTATTTTCACTTATTGCAGTTCGTTTGACACATATTCATCAATTCGTACTATTTACAACGTGTTAAACGTTGAAAATCAAGTTCAATGGCCTTATGACGTGGTATATATGTTCTGAGTTCGAGTGACACAAAAAACAACTGCCACTTAAGTTCCAAATGTGTCAAATTAAAGTTAAAAAATTGCCGCTAAAGTAAAGACGAGTCATAAATAGCTCCAAGTGCATAATTGTACGTAAATTAAGGTTCCTTCATCAACTTTCGATATACATGGACGCAAGAAAATTGAGGAATATGTTTTTGACTTTTTTCTGACACAAGTTTTCCTACAAAATGACGAATAAAACCGAAATCAATAATTTTTGTGCATATGTACGTGCACATTTTTAGAAGTTTCACTACAAACTCAAATAGACTTTCAATGTCACAGCAAAAATAATACTTTCCTTGTACCGGTAAGGCGGTAATAATCCTATAGTAACTAGTAACATGTATTTTATTCAGATGTTTTTGCTAACTTCAAACAAAAGGATGGGAAGTTCCAGGGAGAAATAACACAAGATCTTAAAGGACTAATAGCGTTATATGAAGCTTCACATCTAAGCCTGGAGGGAGAACAAATACTTAAAGAGGCTTCAGATTTCTGTAGTGGTGCTCTTAAAGAAATGGTGCCTTCTTTGGATCAAGATCAAGCTATGATTGCGATAATACATTACAACATACGTATCAAAGAACCTCATCAACTTTCATGGTTAAAAATTTCATGAAAGTATACACGGGTACACCCATGTGTGAACTAGCCCAATTAGAGTTGACTAAAGTCCAGTCACTACATCGAAAAGAAGTAGATCAAATCTCCAGGTAAAATTGTTTACATACTCAGCATTAGGTAACAAATTTACAAGTATTCAAGGCGTTCGTGGTAACTAAAAACCAAGCCATATGTTAAACTTTTCTTTTGAACGATAATTCATTATAAATGAGCAAGATGCTATAGAAAAATTTTACAAAGTTTTGGTACATGCAATTTTTGGATTGATGATCCTATCAAACCATTTCAGGCTCAAATTACTATTCTTGTAAAGAATTCACAAACGCGAAAAAAATTGAACATTTCCCAAACTGTATCCCTTGTAGGTGGTTTTAGATCAAAATGAAGTCGAACCATAACAAAATAATTATTTCTTTAGCAATAAAACCTTTTATTGTGATTGGGAAGCCTCATTTTTACAATCAAAAGATTTTGATGTGTACAACTTATTTATCTTTTAGGATATATATGTTAGATGACAAGGTTAGTTGTCCAAAACCTAATTATGGGTTTGGGTCTATTAGGTTTAGGGTGTGAATTTTTTGTTAATTAAGCTATGTATTTATTATAAATACATATGCAATCTATATTATGTAATCAAGAAAACACAATCAATAATAGTATAATACACCTAGCTAGTTGCCATTTTAAAATATAAATCCTCCCTAAATTATACGGAAATATGTTTATTCAATAAAGTAAATAAATATATACAGTCTTTCTGAATGCTAAAACTTATATTTCGTCAAATTGTGGAGATCAAATAGATGGTGGAAGGACTTGGGGTTGGCTCAAGAGTTGAAGCTTGCAAGAAACCAACCGTTGCACTGGTACTTATGGCCAATGGCTAGCCTCACAGATCTCAGCTTGTCCGAGCAGAGAGTTGAGCTCATGAAGCCCATTGCTTTCATCTTTTTAATTGACGACATTTTTGATGTTTGTGGAACTCTAGACCAACTCGTTATCTTGACGCAAGTAGTGAATAGGTAAATGTTAATATATTGAAATAAGAAAAACCTTACTCTGTATTTCTTAAACTTCAATAACTTTGATGACTTGCATGCTAAGAGTGTGTGTATATATGATATTGATAAGTTACAAGGTTTCTATTTGATTACTTGTAGATGGGAACGTAACGGTCTTGAACAACTCCCATATCACCTAAGGATCTGTATTCAAGCTCTATTTGACGTGACAAACGAAATAAGTGACTATATCTACAAGAAGCATGGGCTCAATCCCATTGAGTCTTTGAAACAATCGGTAAGGACGTTTGATCATTTGAACATGGAAATGCATCACCATAGATGAACTAACATTTAGACTTCAAAGTTTCACAATAAAGTATATATGTAGGCTAAACCTACTTGTCATTCAGATTGTGATAACCAACTTTAAGGCATTACGTGTTTTCTTAAGAAATCAGAAAAAAGTAACTCAAAAGGAAATAAGGAATCGGTTTTGTATCAAAAGGAAAATGGGAATTGGAAACTGTCTCAAGGTACCCTTACTCCGAAGGAAAACGTAAGCTAATTACTTACAACTACTCAATGAATGCTTGCAGTGGATAAACCTTTGTGAAGCTTTTCTAGTAGAGGCGAAATGGTTTGCTGAGGGATACATGCCGACGGCGGAGGATTACTTGAAAAATGGGATGGTTAGTTCAGGGGCACATGTCGTGATAGTGCACATGTTCTTCCTCCTCGGTGGTGGCCCTAATATAAAAAGTTCTTGCGATCTGAACCAAAACCAAGGCATTACGTCTTGTTTGGCAAAGATTCTTCGTCTTTGGGATGACTTAGGAAGTGCTAAGGTAAACAAGTAGTTTAATAACATTACAATAGATTTGACATTTATATAACCTAATTAAACGGATGTATGTGGATAAAATTATAAAATTATGCAGGATGTGGATCAAGACGGTAATGATGGATCATATGTGACATATTACATGAAAGAGAATGCAGGATGTTCTATTCAAAAGGCACATGAACATGTTATGGAAATGATATCAAATACTTGGAAGCAACTAAATGCGGAGTGCCTTTACTCAAGTCATTTTTCACGTACATTCACCAAAGCTTGCCTCAATCTTGCAAGGATGGTTCCTATGATGTACGATTATGATGAGAATCATTCCCTTCCTTTCATCGAGGAATATATAAACTCCATGTTTTAATGTGAAAAATTAGTCTGCTCATAACAAAACACATCTAATAAGGGTTTGCTTAGACAAACTAAATAATTGTATGTGTTAGTATTGTGTATTTCATCTGATTTTTATAAGACACAAGTTTAATTTGAAATCTGGCTGTATATAGATTTACGGTCGGCGCGTTTATAATATTGATGCAGCCATAATATCAAAGATCGCGACCTATTTAGGAAAAATGAACACAAATCGCGACCAACACAAATGATAAACGCGACCCACATAAATTATAATAGCCAAGTTGCTATGTTGGACTATGACTACACCTATTTATCTAGTTCTTTTCATTTCGAAAATGTGAAAAGTTAAATGCCCTTTTATTATGGGAGAATGCGTATATACCATTAAAACTTAAAAACTGCGTATTTTCTCAAAATCAAGTTTTCAATGCATGATATCTGATGCAAGTTAAGCGTGTTTGGGTATATATGCAAATATCACAGTTTTAGTGGGTATATATCGAATCGCTTTTATTATTGGGTGAAAGAAAAGTGAATATATATATATGAGGATTAATAAATGTGGTAGACAGCTGTCATTGTCATTGCCATTGCCATTGTCAAGTGACAAGTTTACTACAAATTGAGTCAAAAGTAAATAATAAAGCTTGGTGATAGTGACTTCTTATGACTTATATTAGGGTCCGTTTGGTTTATAAGTGGTATTAGGATTTAGGAAAAGTTTGAAAGATTTGTGATAGATTTGAGAAAAGATTAAGAGAGATAATATATATTATCATATATAAATAAAGTTTAATTTATTAACTGATAAAGGATTATAAAATATATCGTTTAACACTAAAAAGAAAAGAAAATAACAAAATAACATGGCAAATGAGAAAAAGTCAACAACGTGGGGCTGAGAATTTAGATGTGTCAGAAAACTTCATTAATCCTCCCATTTTACAGTGGTATGGCTTTTATGAATCTACACCCTAGTACTATTTCAAAAGAACACACCAAACTAGTTTTTTTAGAATTTATTCTATTCCAATAGTGTTATACCTCCATAACAAACGCTTGCTTAGTTAGTTAGTTTGTTTTGATGTGACAGGTTTGGTTCACTTTTAAAGATAGGAAAATAGTTTATATTAGTAAAATGAGTGTGTAATTAGGTCGTATAGGTAATTTGGTTTTAATATTTTCTATTTTTTGACATGTTAAGTTTGTCTATATGTGCAAGTAGAAACATGTTCTCATTCCACATAAAAGATCAATGCATCAAGAATGGTAACCCTCAATATGATCACAAAACTTTAAACTATCTTCACGCCTCTTAAAATCGATTGATTTGGTTAAGAAACAAAAGGTTGAAGTATCGCTATTCTTTAGTAAATGCGAGTTAGCTTTGCTGAGAACGACTCGAAAATCAATATTTGTTAAAGCAAAATGGGAAATCTTATTATTAGGCCACCCTGTTTCTGATCAACGAGTAACTGAGTAAGTAAAATAGCCAATTTTTTCTCTTTTCAAAAGTTTAGGGCTGGGCCATATATGGACTTGACTAGTTAAATTTTTTTGTTTATTCGCCAAAGTTTTGATAGATAAGGTCCTTATGTTTCAAGAAATCCAGCCTAAGGCAGTTTGGATGATAAATTTAAAAGCGAGTGGCAATAAAGGTAGACAAAGTGTTTCAGGTAAACTCAACTTGTTTCGGCCCATACCAAACGTTGTGCTGATATGTGACCTGGCCCACCCATTTTGCTTCATAAATCATATTATAATTGTAATGGATATGAAACGTTCCATGCTCCGACAATGCACTGCATGCAGATATCAGGATCTATGATTAAGATGCACGAACAAGATTCAAGTTGAGCTAGTGTGCAGGTATATAATCTACCACTCTACTATCAAATATATATAAAAACAGCCTAAACAACTTTAACAATTTTATGGTGAACAACACATGTAAATATGTATCAGATTATCAGTATGCAAACATGATTCAGTAAGTCACTATTACAAAGTTTAAATCACTTTTAAGGTCATTTACATGTAAATGAAATTTTAAGTATCATCTACTAGTTCATTCTTCAAGTGAGAATCAATGTCAAACACAACATTTAGTTTTTATAAAGGTAACCATGTGAACAGTAGTTGTGAGCATAAATGTTTTTGCATATACAGACGATAGAAATGAGTTTAAATAAATCATATTATGTCGAACCATGCTGCTCACTGAATACTCAAATATGTTTCATTATATATTTTAGCAGTTTACATGAATAATTTAACAACTCGTTTCGATAAGGATGGACAAAGTATTTCAGGTAAACCAAACTTGTTTCAACCCATACCAAAAATTACCCGCTTTTACCATAACCCGTGCTGAAACAATGCACCATATACTAGTTTTCTAAACATTGTTTTGTAGATTTTCAAAATACACATGAAGACTTTGACAGCCTCAACAAGGGGGAGTTTTTTGTCAAAGCAAAGCATTGCAAAAACGCTTGCAATACATTCACTTAGGTTTTCCAAATTACTTGACGCCCTCATCAAAATGGAGCACTCGTCAAGGGGGAGCATTTTGTCAAAGACGAAATTGCAAAAGTACTTGCAACACACTCGTCTAGCCGTCCCAATTACTTGACGCCCTCAAATAAAGGGACCATCCGTCAAGGGGGAGCTAAGACGAGAATCTTTCTCTCATCTTACTACGTCTTGTTTACTTTTCTTTTTCTAACTATTTCTCATTTTGTTACTTTTCACAAGTTTTTCTCAAAACATTTTTCACAATGTATTAGTTTCTTTTCGACGCTCTTTTTGTTTCGACAAAAGAGGAGAAAGAGTAAAACTCAATTCAAATTTTTATGAATTTTATTTTCTTCTTAAAATAATCTTATGTTTTGTCGTCAACAAAAAAGGAGAGGTTGTTAATACAAATAAACCATAAAAACCTTTATTTATATTTTACGAACTTCTAATGTTTGTCGATAACAAACGTAAAATCATTTAAACGAAATCAATAAAATACGTAAAATCTTTGAGCCAATAGTTTACTAACACACTTTTACTAAACATATTAAAACCATCAAAACATGTTTAGTAAATAAGTTATATAAAACGAAAGACATTTTTATAAAACACTAAACAAGTAATATTGTTTACATCTTATAATATATATATATTTAACAAGCAATTAGTGTTTACATTTTCTAGAAATGTATATGTACTTTTTATATGTTGTAATGGGTAAGTAATGGGTAAAAACCAAAGTCCATAACCCATGATCCATGATCCATTGACTAGGTACAATGAATCTTGTTGGGTAAGAACCAACGTCCATAACCCATAACCATGGAGCATGATCCACAACCCATGACCCATTGCATGACATCATGCATGAAGTCATGTTGGATATTATCCATGATCCATGAACCAAAGTTCATGATCTATGACCCAAGATCCATAACCCAATGACTAGGTATATTGCATCTTGTTGGGTATCCATAATCCAATACCCGTGATCCATGGTCCATAACCCATAACCCGGTTTGCAACCCAAAATCCAGACTAAACTGACCCAGTAGTCGGACCCCAGGTTTTGCACTAGCCGGATCTGTTGGAATCACTCCTAAACCTAAATTCAAGTGTTACTGATTCATATGTAATAGTTAGCTTAATATGGCCTTTATGTTTGTTATTAAGCTAAGGCTTATATTGAAGGCCCATAAGCCTTGGCCCAAGCCCATAAGAAGGGAAGGAGTCTAGATGTGTTGCCCTAGCTCCTTGCCCTATAAATACCTCTTGTAAACCTTCTATTGAAGGTTGGTTGTTCCATTCACACACTCATTCTCTACGCACAATCCTTCATTACTCATACGTGTGTGTGTGTTTAGTTCATCCGATCACTTCTTCTCTATTTCTTATATTGATGCTTGTGTTACTAATATGGGAACCTAACAGTGGTATGATTTGCCAAATAGTTGGGTGAACATCTTTTGTTTTTGAAGTTTTTGGTCTTATGCGTAATACGAGTTCATACTTTGTCACGCTTAAAAACTTATTTTTTAC
Organism: Chrysanthemum lavandulifolium; assembly: GCA_022545495.1. Taxonomy (NCBI): domain Eukaryota; kingdom Viridiplantae; phylum Streptophyta; class Magnoliopsida; order Asterales; family Asteraceae; genus Chrysanthemum; species Chrysanthemum lavandulifolium. The sequence continues at coordinate 73,730,426 of CM040241.1, read as the reverse complement.
ACTTTTCAATCCGAGATTCTTGTACTTTCAACGTTTTAAGGTGTTAAAATATCTGTTTTTAGCAAAAAGCCTCAAACTTTACGTGTGGATCATTGTTTTTAAGCTTGTTTTTAAACGTGGGTTTATTTCTACGCATAAGGTGTTTAGAAGTTTTGGATCATCAAGTTTCACACTTTTGTGTTATTTTGGTGATATTGAAGTTGTTTCATCACAAAAATCGGTTTAGAAACATCATTGGAAATCATTATTGGTCAAGTTTTACAGTATCAAAACCCTATTTTTACGCGTAACTTTTCCTTGGATCGATCTTGGTTTTAGTGGTTTACTCGGTGTTTTCTTGCTTTGATAAGCCCGAAAACACTTCGACTTTGGATATCTTTTACACCGTGATAGTGTAGCGGATTTTGGGCAAAACCCAATCTTACGCATAAGCTCAAACTTATGCGTATAACTCTTCCGCATAAGATTTTCTTACGCCTAAGCTCATCTTATGCATAAGCTAATCCTACACCTAAGGTTTCTACGCTTAACTTTCGGTTTACGCATAACTTTAGTGTTTCTCAATTCTTACGCGTAAGCTAATCCAACGCGTAACTATCACTTTTACGCGTAAGTTTGGTGTTTTTACGCTTAAGTCTTACTTTGCCTAAACTTGGTTTTTTCAACGCCTAAGGATACTTCATCAACAACGTTTCATTCGACTACAAAGATCTATTTAACAACACAAGTTTTCAAGATGTCACAACCACCATACTCTAACTACTTTCCTTACATGTATAATCAATTACAACAATAACAACTACAACAACAACAACTCAGTCCACAATATCAACAATTTAATCAACAACAACAAATTTATCAACAACAATTTAATCAACAACATACTCCACAACTAGGAGCAATTCCACCACAAATGGTTCAACCACCACCTAGTCTTCAAGTACAACCTTACACAAACTTTTACAATCAACATCCATCCAGGAGTACTATGAAGGAACCAACATGGTTTAGCAAGATGTCTGAAGCCTTAAGTAGCCAACAATCAATTCATGAAGCTGGCTCACTTGATAGACCTCCAATGCTCACTCTCGGAAATTATGATCAATGGGTGATTAGGTTCTTTAGGTTTTGTGATCTAAAGAAGCCACATGGAAAGTTCTTAAAGAAGGTCATTATGAATGGTCCATTTCGGATGCCTCTTGTTGTCACACCCGCAGATCCGGATGCCAATCCACCAAGAGATCTTTGTCACCATCATTGCAACTATCTCGAGACCTCACCGCCGATGAACTTCTACATTTTGAAGCCGATGAACTAGCAATGCAGTACATCCTTTTGGGATTACCCAATCCGATCCTTTGAAGTGTTGATGCTCAAAAGACAGCTAAAGCAATGTGAGAACATATTCATCTTCTAATGGAAGGCACAACACTCAATCAGGAAGACATGGAATCCAACATCTACTTGGCTTATGAACACTTCATGATTGAACCAGGAGAGACATTAGAGTCATATCATCATTGATTTGGACAAACACAACATCATCATGCCACGAATTGAGGTCAACACTAAGTTCCTGAGTAGTCTTGGTCCAGATTGGGAAAAGTATCTCATCTTCATCCGTCAAGCTAAGAACCTTCATCATGCATCTTACGGATTGTTGTATGACTATTTGAAGCACCACCAAAAAGAAGTTGACAGAGAAAGGGCTATCCGTGGACTCCCGGTTCCAAAGTCACTTCCGGACAATCAACAACTTGCTTTGTGGGCCCACACTAGTTTTCCTCCTCAACCTGCTCCTCAACCCGCTCCTCAACCAACTGCAACAATTACACCATATAATTCGTCACAGCAACAATTTCAAGAAACTCAATTGGTTCCATACAACAACAACACTGATCAAGCACTTTACAGTGAAGCTAATGAGGACTCTGATACTTTCGATGAATTGCAACAAGGATTTGTTATGATTGCTAAAGCCTTCGGCCGGTATATAAACAAATCCAACAATCGCATTCGTTCCTCATCAAACACAAGGAATCAGGCTGTTGTAAACAATGGACGCGTTGAAGTTCGTAATCGTGGTTATGGTCGTCGGATGGGAGGTGGTCAAAAGTTTAATGCTATGGGAAGGAATAACATGGGTGCTCCACAACAAGAGAGCTCAAGTGGTTGAGCAGGGAATGCTCGAGAATGGGGTTAATGGTCTTCGTTGTTATAAGCGTAATGAGAAGGGTCATCGGCTAATGCATGCCCTAAGCCGAGGACAAGAGGCGGTGCTTATCATAAAGAGGCTTTGCTCTTGGCTCTCAAGGATGAAGCTAGTGGAACTCTTACCAACAAGGAACAAAGCTTTATGGCGGATGCGATTCGATGATGATATGGAGGACTTGCAGGCTAATGCAAAGATGATGTTGATGGCACAAATGCAAGCTCTACACATGAGTGACACAGCCCGGTGTATGACACTAATGGCTTGTCTCGTGTACCGGAACAAAATACACTCATTCACGATCTGATATCTCCGCCAATTTCTCCATCCGACAAGGATCAGAGTGTTCAACATGAGCCATCCACATCTCATTCCAATGATTATCAGATAGATCTCGTAGTTATATTTGACGATCAAGATAACCTTATGGTTAATATTGATAATCAAGCTGACTCCGTAGTTATATTTGAGGATCTAAATAATGATCATGTTGAGACTCACGTTGAACAAGATGAGCTTTTGTCTAATAGAGAAATTGAGCTCCTGACCTTAATTAAAGACCAAGAATCTTGTTTGGAAATTTGCAAGCAATTACAAGAAAAAAATGCACTGTTAATTAGGGATAATGAATGTTTAATTAAACAAATCAACATTTTTAAAACTCAAGAAAAACGTGAACAAGGTTTTGAAGTCACTTTGCTAAATCTCATCAAAACGAAAAATCATTAGAACGACGGATCACGTGATCTAGCCGCATCCAAGAATGCTTTGTTGTCTCAAATAGAACAAGCTGAAACATGAACATAAACAACAAATTAACGCTCTTACTTTGAAACTCAAAAGCCAAGGTGAGTTGTTAACTTGTCAAAACAGTTCTCGAGTACAAAAAGCATTCCACGAAGCGAATAGATAACTATCTTGAAGAAATTGTCGACTTACAACACAAAATCAAAGAGTTTGAAATGTTGTTTATAAACATGGTGAGTCAATCACAACTATTCAAACGTTTACTTTTAAACCAAATCCAAATGGATATGGACCGATTCTTGCGATTACAAACCTAAGTTTTCAAGCGAGCATTCAAACCAAATCAAGTTTATAGTGCGAACATAGAATTGATGATTCAATTATGACCTTGTTGAATATAATCGCACAGAGGAATTAGATGCAGATGACGAGTCCGTCAAAATGGAAAATGTCATTTATAACAAACCATTTAACTATTCAAAAGCCGTAACGTTTGTCACACAACAAGATACTTCTAACAAACCTTTGGTTATCACACCAGTTTCAATTTCGTCCCCAACACAATGGTGCACAAATTAATGGTCCTTTACCTTCACTTAGTGAAGTTAAAACAAAAAAGTTGTCGCGTTATCAAATATTTTGACACTTTCTTATCGACCTCAAAATTTTGGAGCGTGAGATTGAATTTCATTATGAAATAAAAGTTGAACATTTTCAATCGCCGATGGCGCGAGAACAAAGAGATATTCTTCGAAAAGAATTTTACCCCATGTCAAAATTTGAAAACTTGTGCATTATATTGGGAAAGGGATTTTCACAAGGAACTTGGTCTCATGAAAGCAGTTTTAGAAAATAGCAACATCGATTTCAAATACTAAGCGTAAAAAGAAGCTGTTGAGAAAAGATGTTGATCGACTCTTGGAAGATGTTATCTGTCTTGATATCAATAATCTTGTGTTATTACAATCATTGCATATGCATCGATCATATCTACGCTTCTTCCGTTGATTACGTTGATATTGTTGAGAATATCGATAATGTGCCTCGGATCAAGTCTTTAAAAGTTGAAAATGAACATCGTTAAACGAGCTTTCAAATTCAAAACGTCGTCTTCAATGGTGTCAAAAGATTGTCAAAATCGTGAACTTTCTTTGCAAAACAAAATCAACCGATTACAATCCAAAGCGTTTAATCCAAAATTTGAGCAACTGGATGATCAAAACGCGTCTTTGAAATGTCAAATCTCAAAATATGAACAAGAACTTGTAAAAGTTAAAAAGGAATATGGTGTCATATTTGATTTACTCAAACAGACTCATGATGAAGCATCAAAAGAACTTGATCATTATCTTGCACACACAAAAGAAGTCATGAATTTTGCTAGAAATCTTCGTTCTGAGAATCAAGATTTGGTGCATACTATCATTAAGTTAAGGGAGATGCTAGGAAAGTATGAACAAGTTTAGCCTAGCATCATTAAGAGAATTGCACTGTAACACTTAGCAAACGTGAACCCGAATGCCTCTTGACAAACCACAAGATACTAATGTGCTTCCTCTCTTGAAGCAGAATAGTTGCTTCTTTTCCAAGCGTCCGCACTTCACGACCTAGAGCAATACAGGAAAGAATAGGAAGTTGCGACATAAGAAAAGAACAATAAAGAATGTCAAGTAGAAGAACACCCTAGGACTTTGAATAAGACTCAAGTTGCACCCACTTTAGATATTGCGTCTGAAAAATGTAATGGAAAAAGTGTTGTAACGAATGCTAAACCTTTAAGTACTTTTGATAGTCAGTCTGATGCTTCTTGTGTTATTTTTCGTAAAAGTATGCTTTCTGATTGTTGTGACAAATGTGTTGCTAGAGCTATCTTGTCTCGTTTACGGAATCCTAAGACCCGGCATACCTCTAGGCCCACTAATGCTTCTAAGTCCGTGCTTGGTAAACCGCCTTCTTTAGATTCTAAGAAAATCATTGATGTCCCTGTAGCTTCAGTATCACCTCCAACGAATGTAGTACCACTTAGTGCATTCACTAAGACTAAAGCTAAGACTAATTGGAGATGGCAAAAATGGATACATAATACACTAGGATTTAAATGGACGCCTAAAATCATTGATGTGTGTATTTCGACTATAAGCGCTTGAACCCTCTAACTCTTGGGTTCCACATCTACTTCTATTCCATCCGTATCGTCATGTATGTAATGCGGTGATCTGATCATCCTTAGATTGTTGATAGCGGGTGTTCCCGACACATGATGAGCAACCTTAAACTGTTATCAAACTTTGTTGCAAAGTTCATTGGCACTGTCAGATTCGGAATGATCACTTCACGACTATCATGGGCTACTGAAATTATATCAATGGCAATATCGAAATTAGCGGGGTTTATTATGTGGAAGGTCTCGGTCACAATCTCTTTTCGATCGGTCAATTCGTGATGGAGACTTGGAAGTTGCTTTTGGGAGAAAACTTGTTTCATTCGTGATCTACAAGGAAACGATCTTATGTCGGCTCTCGCAATTCTAGTCATACACAATCTCAATGCAAGACATGGTTGCTTCATCTCCCATCCATCTACTCTCAAAGGCTACATCTACAAAATCTTGGCTATGGCACCGTGCCTCTCACATCTAAACTTTCAAACCATCACCAACCTTGCTCAACACAAACTTGTTGAAGGTCTCCGAGATTCGGTATTCTAAAGATCACCTATGCTCGACTTGAACAAGGAAAACACTCGTGCTCATTTTCCTTCAAAGGTGGAACACGACTCTCAAAGATGCACTTCATCTTCTTCACATGGATTTGTGTAACCCGATGCGCGTGCAGACGATTAATGGAAAACGCTACATCTTGGTAATTGTTGATGACTACTCAAGATGGACTTGGGTTTATTTTCTTCGAAGTAAAGATCAAGATCCACAGATGATAATAACCTTTCTCAAGAAAATTCAAATTTAGCTCCGGAACACCGTCAGACAAATTCGAACAGATAAAGGAACTGAATTTGTGAACCAAACTCTTCGTGAATATTATGAGAAAGTTGGAATTGAGCATCAGACATCCATTGCACGTACCCCAGAACAAAACAGAGTTATTGAAAGACAAAACCGTACGTTAGTGGAAGCTGCCAGAACGATGTTAATCAATGCTAAACTTCCAGATTACTTGTGGGCTGAAGCTGTCTCAACTGCATGCTACACTCATAATCGCTTAATGATTACAAAACACCACAAAAAAAAACCATTTGAGCTTATCCACAATCGAAAACCGAATCTCAAACACTTTCATGTATTTGGATCCCTTTGCTATCCGAATAATGATCGTGATGACTTTGGTAAGCTGAAAGCCAAAGCTGAAATTGGAGTCTTTATTGGATATTGTGAGAATTCTAAAGGTTACGGATCCGAATCGTCGAACAAAGCAGGTTATGGAAACGATTCATGCAAATTTCGATGAGCTTATCGAAATGGCTTGACCATAATGACTTGGAACCGTGTCACAACCATTTAAACTTCCTCAAACCCCATCATCGGCTAAACCAAGCCCCACTTACTCGTCAACAAATGGAGCGACTATTTGCTCCATTGTTTAGTGATGACATTGATGAACGTGCTCGGTGTGTCCGATGTTTCCGCACAACCCGATCATATTCCAATACGATACACTGCTACAACAACTACGGTTGAAGAAGCACCACCGATTGACTCTACAACAACAATTGAACAAACTGCATCCAACGACGCCGAACCGGTGATGATGTTCTTAATGAAGTACCCCACTGCGATTTTGATCCAAATCGTTCTTTAACCCGTTTGCTAATGAAACTGCTGCACGATGTCGAGGAATCATCTACAAGCCATTTGAATCCTCAAAATCCGCACAATGTATACCAACATCAACCCTCTACACATCGTTGGACAAAGACCAACCTCTTGAAAACATAATTGGCAACCCAAATCAACCATCGTAATAAGACAACGTCTTCACACAGACGGTGAACATTGCATTTATGCACTCACCGTCTCGCCAATCGAGCCTAAAAACATTAAAGACGCAATGACAAAGGACAACTGGATTGAATCCATGCAAGAAGAACTCAACCAATTCAAGCGTCTTGAAGTATGGGAACGGTTGAAAGACCAACAGGGTCTACATCATTGGTCTCAAATGGATTTGGAAGAACAAATTGGATCTTGAAGGAACGTAATCGAAACAAGTCACGTCGGTGGCTAAGGGTTATAGACAGGAAGAGTGTATTGACTTTGAAGAATCATTTGCTTTGGTTGCTCGTCTTGAGGTCGTTTCAGATCTTTTTCGTTCGCGGCTCATATGAATATAACGATCTTTCAAATGGACGTCAAAGCGCTTTTCGAATGGTCAACCGAAAAGCGGTTTATGTCACCGACGGAAGGATTCGTTGATCCCGCGTTCCCGAACCATGTCTACAAACCGAACAAAGCTCAGACGGACTCAAACAAGCTCCTCGGGTGTGGTACGATAAGTTATCATCCTTCCTCATTGCCAATAATTTTACCAAAGGTTCGGTCGACCCAAATCTTTTCATACAATATCACGAGGCACATATCTTAAATGTTCAAATTTACGTGGATGACATCATTTTTGGGTCAACACATAAAAAGTACTCAATCCCTTTTGCAAAACTAATGAAGAAACATTTTGAAATGTCTATGATGGGTGAACTTACGTTCTTTCTAGGACTGCAAGTTCATCAATCACCCCGTGGTATTTTCTTGAGTCAGTCCAAATATGCCCTAGAACTTCTTAACAAATTTGGAATGCAAAACTGTGACACCTATGCCACACCAATGGCTCATACCAAGAAGCTAGACGCTGATTTACATGGGAAATTGGTGGACCCTACCAAATACCGTAGTATCATTGGGTCTCTCATGTATCTAACTGCATGAGACTGATATTGTTTTTGCCAGTATATCTTTGCTCCGTTATCGATCGAGACCAACTGAAACCCACCTCTCTTAGGCTAAAAGAATCCTCCGATACATCAAGGGAACCATTAATTTGGGGATCTAGTATCCGAAGGATTTCGGTTTTGAACTAATAGCTTTTTCGGATCTCGACCACACAGGATGCTTAGATTCACGAAAAAGTACTTGAGAGCATTACAATTTCTTGGTGATAAAGCGGTGTCATGGCAATCGAAGAATCGGGATTGTACATCGTTGTCCTCAACAAAAGAAGAATATGTAGCCATGTCGGTGTTGTGCTCAAGTCATTTGGATGAGAACACAACTCAAAGACTATGGTTACGTATTTGACAATATCCCGATGTCTTGCGACAATCGGAGTGCTATTGCGATCTCGCAACTTAGTTTAACATTCAAATCAAAGCACATCGATCTTTGATATCATTTCATCAAGGACCACGTGGAGCAGTGCAGTTGAATTATACTTTGTGGGTCTTGAATACCAATGGCGGATCTCCTCACAAAATCCTTAGCTCCCGCTAGGTTTAATGAGTTGGTCCACGAGTTGGTATGCGATGTTTGACTCCAGAGGAACTGGATGAACTCTTAAAACAGTCTTAAAACCAGTCAAACACCAAAACATCTATTGTAAATATTTTTCAAAAACAAAATAAAAAATTATAAAATTAGATAAAACAACAAAAATATTCTTTTATCTATATTTCTTTTAACGTAGCAAGTACAATTCTTCCGTCAACACTCAAATCTTTCAAAATTCAGAATTTTCTCGATCAAGTGTTGAGGGGGAGAAAGCAAATATTTTTCGGTTTCATAAAACCTTGTACTTGAATGTTACCTTATCACGGTTGTTTCTTTAATAATGGTAGTCACATTTCTAGTTTACTAACACTCCTCGGACTAAAATTTATAAAGTTTCATTATTTCTTTAGTCGAGGGGGAGTGGTGTCAAGTTTCTTTCCAGAAAATCTTTCGTTTGGTAACCAAAATGGGAGTTATGGGTATTGGTTATAAATGGTTAAGGTGGAGGGACTAAAACTGTCAATAACTCAAACCTTTTTTAACAAAAAAACCTCAACCACATTTACTTCAACTCATTTAATTCTCCAACCACCTTGATCCTACGCGTAAAATTCATTCTTCTAATCCGTGTTCTTGATCAATAATTTGTAAGTGTTTTATCAATCTTTGGGTTAAAACAAACATGGGTTTTGATTTGTTTATGAATCCAACGGTTTGTTCTTGTGTTTGAGGAAGATTTGAGTTGTACGCGTAAGCCATGAACACAAATGCTTCCTTGGTGTGTTTGGAACAATTAAAATGATGTTAAAAGGCTTAAATGTTCTTATTATAAACGTTTTCATCATTCAAAACCACCCAGAAACATGTATTGAACGTTTTCTATTTAGGGTTCATACGCGTAAGATTGAGTACTTTCGTATGTGAGTGTTTCTGGTTAAAAAGATTGTTATGTGATGTTGTTTACAAGATGAATTGACCATATCCATGTTTAGAATCAACCCAGAAACACTAATTGCTAGTTAATTAAGATTTAGGGTTTATATTCTTGATATTTGGGTATTTTTTATTCATTTAGAGTTTGATGTTAAAACTTGGACAGAACTTATCACTAGGCTTCTTAGTATTTCCAGAACAACTTTGGTGCATTTCCTATGGCTAGAATTCTTAGTCGTAATTCTTAGGGTTTAGGTTTTACGCATAAGTCTTTCTACGCGTAACTGAGTTATTGCGCATACATGATTTGAACTGAAAATAATTGAATGTATGTGTTAATATTGGTGCTATGATGAACTTATTTCAGGTTTATTACGCGTGAAAATTCGAATCAAGGTATTTGCCATCTCACGCATAAGGATCACCTTACGCGTAGCATGTTATCGTGAAGAGAAATCTTACGGCGTAACGTTCACGCAGGTTCTACATTGGGGACTACGCGTATCACGTGAAGGATATGCGTGTGATAACCTCCACGCATAAGGTTGACTCTTACGAGTAAGCCTTACGCGTGAGGTTCCATATACGCCACGCGTAAGCTTTACGCATAAGGCCCTCTTTTCCCACGCGTAATACTTCTTACGCGTAAGTCAAGAACCTACGCATAAGCTTATACTTACGCGTATACCACTCCTGTTTACGCATAAGCTTGCCATTTCTACGCCTAAGCCTAGTTTTAACCTTAATTATGAATTGTTACGCTTGCAAACTTGTAAATAAATAAATCATAACATACAAAACCAATAATGTCACTAATAAGCAATCGTTTAATAAGTTGTGAAAATAAGTGAAAACATGGACTTTAAAACTTAAAGTTAATCAACTCACGAAACTTATCACGACGTCTTTGGACTATTGGACAAACAAGTGACATTGGACTCGTAACAATCATCGACATATCACATTCAATAAATAGACAATAAAACCATCTATTGACCGTTGCTGAGATCTTCCCGAATGGTTTTCCAATGAAGATCGGAAAGAATAACCTCAGAGTTGATTTTGAGAACTTCTTCTGTTCAGAATCTTCATGTGAGATTGCAGTGGATATTCTGAGGACTCACCCTATCAGAACATGCTCATTAACTCTGCTTCTATACTGGAGGTCTACATACACCAATTCTGGCATAGAATGCGAAAGATCAAAGGTCAAAACACTGTGACGGTGACGCTCAATGACAAACAAGTTACCATTACACCAGCAGATTTGAGGGTTATTCTTCTCATTCCGGTCATTGAACCTACTGAATACAATGCCACTCCAACTGAATAGGTAGTTCTCCAAGTTCATAATCGACATTGGCTATGACGAAGCTTCAGGAGTAATCACGAAGCATTCATACGTGAATCTTAAGAATATTCCTCAGCCATGGAGAACCCTCTACATTATGATCACCAAATCCGTTTCTGGACGTGATAGTGGTTATGAGCATCCCAAGCTCATGGAACTACAAATATTTTGGGCTTTGGTCAACAAGAAAGACATAGAAGTTGAAGCTCTGATATGGGACAATATGATGACTTTCCTTAAAAAGCTTGGCACCAAAATCCCGTATATCAGATATACCAAACTGTTGATCCAACGAGCTCTTGAGTATAATCGATATTCCGCGAGACTCGATGACCCCAAACAACACTCCATGTTGTATGAGCCCACACTCTCGATTAGATTTAAGGACTCTACAACAAAGAAACAAGGTGCGGTCTTGCGGATCACCTTATAAGCGATGATATCAAACAAGCGTATTCGTACAAAGCGATATCGGTAGCGATTGAAGAAGGTAAAGTAGGTTTTCTTGATGAAAAGTCCTTTGGTATACCTACAAGGAAAACCAGAAGGCGATGCAGAAGTGTTACAAAGCGAGAGTCAAAGAAAGTTCCCTAAGAGAAACACGGACACAAACGGAAAGTTCCTCTAAGGAAGCCATTCCTATTCCCAAGCCGAACCGCAACAAAAGCTTTTGGATGAAAGCTCGAGGAAACTGAATCGACGAAGAGGTCACCTACTCAAACCGCAATCGATGACACTCAAATAGTAGCTAAACCTCCCAAAAGTCGACCAAGGCAAAGGAAAACTCCGGTGATTGGCGTGAAGAAAGCTCGGATGAAGAGCCACCGGATACCGACAACACGAAGAAGCTCAAAATCATAAGAATCTAACACCGCTAAAGAGTTCGACGACAACAAATGTGTGGGTGGTATGTGCTAAAACACATACCTTTTCATTGTCAAACCGACCCAAAAAAAACCAAGAAAGAGCCGTTTATTGCTAATATTTGTGGTTTTCTTGAGTTTGTGCTTGTGCGTGTACGGATATGTAAAACACGCAAAAGGAACCAAATCGACGTAAATCCGAGCACGAGAGATTAAGAGAGCTTAAGCCGAGCCGGAAGATCAAAATTGAGCATTTATGAAGATTTTATTCTCCGAGGATGATTTTTGGAAGTTTTCACCAAGTTTGAAGAAATGTCAGAAATAGTCCCTCAAGTTTCAGCATTTGACAGAAATGGCCCTTGAAGAATCAAAAATTGCAAACTGGCCCTTGGTTTATTTTAGATTGTCAAGAATGGTCCTTGGAAGATGATTTCAGAATTACATGTTTGGTCCCTCATAATTCAGAATTGACATATTTGGTCCCTAAATTTCACCTTGGATCACTATGTTAAGTAAAAATCCAATATCCTAAATCTAGTCCAATATCCTTAACTATGCCTTTCGGCCCAATCTACAAACCAACCCAACCCGTCCAATATAAATCCCACTACCCGGTATATTAAACCATTTACCCGAGATCCAAACCATGCCCGGTATTTTTACCCAAGTCAACCCTTATGACCCGGTCAAACATTTTGAAATACTATAAAATAACCAAACGCGCCCCAACAGTCTCCCCTTCCTCCCAAACCAAACCAAACACACCCAGTTACCCCATTTACCTTTTACCACCAATTACCCAAATACAAACCTCGTACTAGCATCTTCTCAAAGCTGACATGTCAGTAAGGAGTGACCTAAGACTGCCAACGTGGACAAATGGATGCACCTCATTGGACAAGCCACATCACCCAAGCAATCCAAAGGCCCTGATTGAATTAGATGACAAGAGAATGAATCTATGGCTGAGATTAGAGGACCCAAAAGCTTCCCAATGGTATCCCAAGCTCTCCTCAGCTAGGCTATTTAAAGCCCTTCAGTCACAAGAGCAATTCGTCCAGTTTTCATGTATTTAGATTACTGTTACCATTTTAATTTCGTCATTTTAATTGTTTTTAAAAGGCTTTATTAGTGTTAGAATACTATTGTAATCTGAGTTTTCATATTTGTACTCTTGTTTACTTAATGCAAATCAGTTTCATTTACTCATTCTCAATCCTGTTTTCATTTGTTTTTAGTCTCTATTATCTATTCTCACATTAGCTCATGATAGCTTATGGTGAGTTAATTTTAGCTTAAACTTGCTTCAAATTAAGTTTTCTAATAAAGTCAACGAAAGTCAAACCAATAAGCCAAATCAGTTTTAGATAAATGTCTGTTTTCAACTTATTATACTGTTAAGTTTTTGAGTTAATTTGAGTGATTTAATCTAGTTAAGTTCTGACTTCTTCAGTTTTCATAGTAGATTTGCATTTTACTTGGTAAAAAGGGGTGTTTGGTTTAAGTCAGATTTCAATATTAGAAGCTGTTTTAGGTGGTGCTTTTAGTTGTGTTAGCCCACTATAGATCCATGTAGGTTAGTTTGATCATAAATTGCATTAGTTTTACATCAAAAGTCAAAGTTGCTCTCTAAAATTTATCACAGTTAGTTTAGGATGAATTAGGCTACATTAGTTTAGAGTTAGGATTAGAAGCTGTTAAGTTAGCTTAATATAGTCTTGGAATAGCTTAATGTTCCATTTTCAGTCATTTAGAATCAATTCATAATCCATAAAAGTCAAATTTTGTTAAAAATAGAAAAGTCAAAATCGTTTCATCCTTTCCTCATGTTATATTTGCTGTCTGCTGCATCAGTTAGGTGCTTATTCACCTTTAATTCTACTTATTTAGATGGTCCATATTGCTTATTTAGGTTTAGATGTAGTTTAGTTAGTTGTCCCTCTTCCCTAATAGCTTATCAGGATATATAGAAGCTTATTCTGAGCCCTTTTAAGCCTGCTTTTTCCATATCTGATTTGCTGCATCAGCAACTTCAGGCTCCTCATAGCCTTTTGTTTTGACCTCTAATTGCTTCATTACTAGTCCTCATAAGCTGAAATTTTGAACATATGATCTCTGCTAGGTGGGCTTGAGTCCCACACTTTTGTTTTTCACCTTGGCTTATTGAATAAGCTATTGCAATAGCCTAAACAGTGGGACCAGTTTTCAGTTTTGCTTATAGAGCAGTTAGTCTAAATCCTTGGTAATCAGTACTTTAGGTATTAGGAGTAGTTTTAATAAGTTGCTTTAGAGTAGTTATAGTATAAATTAGCTTATGTAATCAGTTGGTGCATAATAGTGCTTATTAGCTTATTTTCTCAAGCTTATTCCCCAACAGATTGCACTGCAGCCTTTGATTCTCATACACAAGCCCAAGTTTTTATATTTTTCTTAGCTTTAGAAATAGATTTTAGAATTTCTATGAATTTTTCATAATTTTTAGTTACTGTTTGCTATTTTTCTTTATTTAAATTAGTTTTTAATCACTTTTAAATACCTTTAATTGCAATTAATTCAGAAAAAGTTCCAAAAAATAAATTTTCAATTTTCCCAGTTTAAGAAAAATATAAAAAGCATAAAAAATATTTTTCCTTATTTTTCCCCTTTTATTTGGTATTTTTCACAATTTAAATTAGATTTATATAGTATTAAATTCATAGAAAATAGGAAATTAATCAGAAAATTACAAAAATAGTTTTGAAAAGTCTTTTGTGATATTTTAGATTTTTGAAAAGTAATTCCATAATTTTCCCCTTTGTTTTTATAATTTTTAGTTATTTAGTCTTATTTTTAAAGTTAATAATTAGTTTTTAATTAGAATAAAATCAAGAAAATTCCTAAAAAATAGTTTTAATTCATATTTAGTTTTCAAATATCATTTCTAGAGTAAAAGTAATTTTAGGTTATTTTTAGGATTTAGAATAGACGTACTTGCATTTTATTCGCGTTTCGTTTAATCCCGTTTTTGCGTTTTAGTGTAGAATTGCGTAGTTTGCCTTAGTCCTTAGGTTTTCCCCATAGATTTTAACCCTATATGCTTTCCTTATCCCGTAGTTTAGAAAATATCATTTTATGCCCCTCTCTTATTCAAATCCCGATAATCGAGACGTGAGTTGGAAATTCCATTCAACCCTCGTTCGGAACGATCTCGGTGCTCAAACCTAACACGTTTGAGTTACCCACATACTAAACACTTCTCATCTATTATTGGTCAGTGTCTGAGCCGTTTTAAGTTTCTTACGGTTAGTCATTCACAAGTGGCTAGCTTGTGTGAGTTAAACTTGACGTGTTCTTGACATTCAAATCAATTTTTGGCGCCGCTGCCGGGGAGGGCTTGTAGCGAGTTTTCGTATTCCGTCTCGATTCGCGTGTATTTGAAGATCCTTCCCCGAGTGAAGTTATCGTTGTTTTTGTAAATATATCTTTTTCAAAAACCCATAAATATTTTCCTTTTCAAAATTTGTTTTCCTTTTATGTTTGATTTTATCAAAAACCCCAAAAAAATAATCTTCGTTTTCCTCTGAAATGTTTGATTCTTATCTCCTTATCCTCTATATTGTTTAATTCTCCACAATGCTCGATTTCGCACCCTTTGATCCCCATGATCCTCGGACCATGGAGGATTTCTATCGTCCGTCACTTATCGGTCGAGGAGGACGATCGTTCCGGGAACCAAGTTTAGATTGAAAAATCGTATGGTTCGTCTTCTTCGACAACATTGCCAATTTCATGGATTTCACGAAGAAGATGCTAACGAGCACTTGAACAAATTCTTATCTATTACTCAATCCATGAAGCAACGTGGCGTTTCTCAAGATGATATCCGATTGAATCTCTTCTCATTCTCTTTAACCCACGAAGCTGAATCTTGGTTTTATACCCTTGAAAAACATTCAATTCATACTTGGGAAGAGATGTTTCGCAAGTTTCTATCAAAATACTTTCCATATTTGAAAATGATGCAGCTGAGGAAAGCAATTCTAAATTTCCAGCAATCACCCAAGGAATCCGTATTTGAAGCTTGGGAAAGATTCAAATCGTTATTACAGAAATGTCCCGATCATCGAATTTTGCTTCTTGATCAAATCCTTACCTTTTATCATGGTATCACTACGATTGATCGAGACAAAATCATGTTGGCAGCTGGTGGAAATCTCATGCGGAAGACACCTCAAGAAGCTTATGATTTGATCGAGAATATGACGCAACATCATTATCGGTGGGATGTCGGCGTTCCTTATGATTCTACCACGATGTTGAGTGATCATTATTCCAGAAAATTTCCGTTATGAGTGCTCAAATTGACGTCTTTGGCAAGCAAGAAAGATATATCAGTCACCATTATCAACAAAGACCGAGTCATCCACCCACTTTTTACTATTCAGACTCTGACGATAGTGATGACGATGAACCGTTTGAAGAAGAGAACTTAAAGATTGATGACGATTCTTCGAGTGGCAATCCCACTCCCATTTCTGATCTTATCATTTCTGACTCTTCCCCTTCACTCACGCCGGTTGAGCGAAGTGACGTCGTTTTGGAAGAAGTCGATGATCCAATTTCGCCGGAAATTGTTGAAACCGATTGTGATCCGCCTATTGATGAACCTTTGGATACCTTGTCAATGGGGGATAAGGAAGTCGAATGCACCCCTCTTGAAAATATTGATGACCTTGTTCCAATCCCAAGGGTATCTGAGACACCTTTTGATTCGATTTCAGAAACTTTCAAAATGACCTTCACAAATCCTTTGTTTGACTTCGATTCAGAATATTCTCTCAATATTGATAATCAAATCTTTGACGAGGAAAGTGATGAGTCCGACACGGAGACCATAATGGAAAAGATGCAAGTTCATAGCTTACAAAGTACCGCACAAATCCCACCTCCGTTTATCTCTATTGAAGAAATTAAAGAAGTAGAGCCGTCTAATGGAAATCCTCAGGAGCCCGAGCTCAAGGATTCATCTCTTGATTTACTTCTCGAGAAGTTCTCCGGTGAACTTTCTCATTTCATATCTCCTCCGGAATATGATCGCGTCTATTTTGATCTTGAGGAAGATTTTTGTTTGGGGGAAGAGCAACTCTCTCAAAAGAGTTTCATTATTGATGACATCACCCCGCCTCTTCCTCCCGATATTTTTGTTGAAAATCACCCAATGAGTTTAAATGTTCAAAATCAGATTAAGGAATTTGCTTTTGAAGATGAAGAATGGATCTTAATTGTTATCAAAATCTTTATTCCACTTCTTCATTATAATGTGATTTCTCCTCTTCTTCACTCTTGCGGAAGTGAGGATACCATCTTTGACCCCGGTATCACCGTTCAGAGTTTTTTCTATTAGAACCGTGGGTATCTCATCGGAGTGGAACTTTCTTATGTTTCAATGTCTATCCAAACTTCTTGAACGAAAGTCCGATGGAGATTATCTTTTCCATTTTCTTCCCCAAGGACAAATGAATTCGGGGACGAGTCAGGCTAGCGACTCGTTGAAGAAAAACAGTAGCGCTTCGTGGGAGGCACCCCATGCTTATCCATCTATCTTCTTTCTCTTTTCTAATAAGTGACGCGAAGGGGTCTGCCTCTTCGATTTCTCGTGTTTGGTTATTTATGTTGTGTGTAGGATGTTCCCGATATGAAGACTCTCGTGCTCGAAGTTTGTCTTTTCTCCACTCGAGTTTCATGATCGATGCCGATGGAAATCCGATATCCTAATCTTATCGACTAACGTTTATCTTTGAGCATGCTTAATAAACGGCTTTTAGATTTTCGTGATACCCTTGCTTTAAACATTGAGGACAATGTTTCGTTCTAGTCTGGGGTAGGGTAATCTTCGATTTGATTTGACCGCACTTGCTTGTTTTTGTTGTGTTTCTCTCAAACCCGCTTTTCCTTTGAAAATGAAAAATTGTGCAAAATGAGCAAAATTTAAAAATTTTGTAAGCTTTTGTTAAGTCTTTTTGATTGAAAAGTTTTGCTAGTCTCTTAGACAAGAAGCTATAAAATGCAATTCTAGCTCACAAGGCCAAGATTTTGCAAGTTTCCTGAGTGACTTTAAATATGCATGACTTGATTTCATTAGACGAAGCATTTGCTAAGTTAATATATGTTTTGACACCTTGTTGACTTTCCATTGGTGAGAGTAGGAATAGAATTACGACTGACCGGGCGTGTTGAGCCTAGCTTGTTCGCTAACCATAGATAATTAAATTATCGGCTAAGCATCCATGGATCTCATTATTTGGGATTTTAAATTTGCGAGATCGAGAAATGATAGAGTTACTTATGAGTTTAGATGCTAAGCGTGGAGTAGTTGGTTCTCTTTAGAGCCCATCAAGGTACTTATGGCTTTTTGTTCCATAAAATTGTTTCACCCCATATCCATCTAATAATAATTAGATATGTCGAGTTTTTAGCGATGGTTAGTTCTTTATCTTCTTAAAAGAATCTTTGTTTTAAAGATTGGGTACACATCAAGGATCCATAATAAATAAATGAGTAATAAGTGATATGTGAAATGTAATAAATAAAGTTGTGAGTCATGCGGTGTCGAGATCGGACCCTTGGATCTTTAGCGGGATTGAATGAGGTCTTAGCCTAGCCGGTGGGATCCTCATCTCATGAAGCCTATAGTCTTGGAATTACCCGTGAAGCTCCGTGGTTCATGACTCATATAAGTAAAGGTATAAGTGCAAAAAAAAAAAAAAAAAAAAAAAAAATTGATGTTGAAAATGAAATTGAAAAGTCAAAAGTTAGTAATAAAATTCCTTGATGTGGACCTCATTTTTACGAAAATGGTTCTTGAGAGAAGACGGATAACTAATTATCGACTTAGCTTTGTATCTTTATCGGAATAAAAGTTATCGAAACGAGAATTTGAAGAAATTCATTTCTCACAAAAATAAAAAATCTAGAGGAAAATAGGAAAATGGGAACAAAAGGTAATTACACAAGTAACTTCCATGGGTAGTGTTAGCATCTAGAGTCATATTTAACAATGATTTCGGTTTTACGCTTAGTTTGGGACTTGTGAAAAATCAGGGACGATGTATTCTATCCGTATGGTCACTTCACGCTGTGTTGTGTTTTCTACTCCGTGATCCTAACATGTCGTTTGAAAAATGTTGGAGTTATTGATCGACATGAAAGTTTAACAAACCGTCATTCATAACCGGAATGTGCTTAACCGTAATATCTATACATATGAATTAAAAGGTAAACGGGGCGTGGCCCCGGAGGCTCAAGTGGTGGTGTCCAATCTACACCAATTCCTGATGCAGTTAATCAACCCGATAAGGGAACCGGTGCCACCACTCTTGAGCAACAACAAAAGCGCTGGAGGATTCTATTGATTATGAATTTGAGGAACCGTAAAAGGAAAAGTCGTGAAAGAAAAAGGCGATGGAGAGGTGCAGCTTAAGCCAAAGCGTATGAAGAGGCCGGATTCAGTGAAGAAAAGGCTATGTCCGGACATGATGATGATATTGATTATGATACTTTTCTTCTAGAGCAGTCCCCGACGCCCAAGGAGGAAACCTTTGAGCCACCAAAGGACCCTGTACACTCACGACTCCTCATCATCGATTCGTCTTTTCACTCTTCACCTCCACCATCCAAAAGAACAACCGATCCACATCCAAATCGTGAAGAAGCCAACCGACTCTTGGATATCTCGGCAAAGACAAGAATTGTTAAAGGCATCAAGCGGTCGGGAAGAAAGATGTGACCAATAAAAGTTAGATATACTCACGACAACATCAAACATCTTCATGACGAGATAGACAAGATGTCTAATGAAAGGAGTATCGTCCGAGTTCATGCAACATGATCTTCAAGGGAAATGAACGAGATGATCAAAGGATATACTCACAAGTTCCTTCTTGACATCGTTCCTGGAGTTACAAGGGAGATGTTTACCAGACAGCTTTATCCAAATCTAATGAAATTGGTCAAGCAAAAAATGCAATCTACTCCGATGATAATGCTGATCAATCCAATGGAGCCTGCAGTTCTCTCTGATGCAGAGTTGATTTCCAAGCTGGTGCTACAAATAGGTAAACGATCCGAACTTTCACTCGATGAAGGTAAATTATTCGAGGCATTACTAGAATATCAACTCAAAACCTCATGCAAGGAGCAAGCGAAGGCCTAAGCGCCCAAGAGACGATGATGATAAGGATAAAGATAAAGATAAAGAGCCTAAACGCCCAAGAAAAGCGGTGAATCATCCTCCATGCAACCTCCACCCCAAAGGACTCACTCAACAACAATATCCTCCACGTCTCACGACAAACCTCGGGACTCGAGTCACCACCCCGAATCACGGAAACCGGTGATCATTTTGAATACACTGGTGGTGACGATGAGGAAGTACCTGAGCCTCAACAACAACCCACCTCTCCCGCTTCATCAAAGAAACCAGCATCCTCATCTAGGCCAAAGAAAAAAAAGAAGACACCTAAGGCTGATGTCGTCTCATGGCTAGACACCGAGTATGATTGGTTCTCTACACTTGTTGATGCTACTCCCGCTCTAACTGATGATCAAGATTTGGTAGAAGGTCGTACATTGAAGCATGCTAAGTTACTGCAAGAAAAGTTTCGAGTGAAGAAGATGATGAAATCAGAGTTGAGACGCATCAAGAATGAAGCCTTTCAACTACTCAAAGACAGCTCGGAAAGTGCTATTGAAGTTGAGTATCACCTGGAAAACATAGCACGAGCCATGTCTAACAACATTGATTGGCTCAACCACAAGCAAACATTGACTTCACTAGAAGAGACAAGGCTCCATACTACACCGATTGGTCTAAACCTCTACCAACGACACAACCAGATCAACCTAAGATTCCATTCCGCTACTTCTTCAACAATGATTTGGAATTTATTCTACACGGTAGCGATGGTTCAAAGAAATACGCTACATCACTTACACTCCGTTTCGTGACCATATACTCCAACCCGCATAGCCATCGAAGAAAAGGCTACTCACATGTTTTCTAACAGTGTGGAACAAGATGACACGATGCGATGTATGGATTCACGAAGGCGGAACGTCGATGAATCTACTATAAAAGCTACCAAGTTCAAAAGTCTCAACATGAAGTGTACACGGTGATAAAGGGATCATTGTTAAGCATGTAGCTCTTCGTCTAAATGGGACTACACTTTCCTCAAGAAAATTGTGGTCAAAAGACAAGATGAAAGGGACTATGATTTCGTGAAGCGGACTTTCTAATTTGTCTCTCAACAACATCAAGATTTGTATCTTGCCAAAGTACGGGGAAGAATGAGACAATTCTCGACTGAAATACAACGTGAATACATCAAGTCCTTGCTCATCTTCATCAGAAGCATAGTGATCCAGGAACATGTAGAAGATATACAACTTACTGTCGAATCGTATCAGACTCGTGTCAACCTCACCAGACCTCAGCTAGAACTTCCTGACATCAACCAGCTTCCACAATACACTCTTGTCAGCAAACCATTTGGTGTAGTTTACCGTAGTGAACTACAACGCAACTGCTTGATGTCATGTAGAGATCTTCATAAGTTTGGGGATCACACACTGAAGAAGGTCAGTGACAGCTTGGCTTATATGTTGAAGGCGATACATGAAGGCATTGGGTCTCCAAAGTGATGGAATTCTCAGGAAAGACAGGATGTTAAGAGGATCATCACTCGGATCGATGAAAGGTTGTACATAATGGACCGCCTCGTAACTCTAGAGAGCTTCGTAGGTGGTCGCCCCAGATTACTCTCACAGCTATCAACGCCTGCTCGCATTCCCCGAAATATTCTTTGGACTACCGGTACCCTTAAACTATTTCATTTTCTATTTGGATGTGTGATTATTTAATGACTATGGCTTGTGCACATATAACAAAGGTACAACCGGTACTTGTAATGAAAGGACCACGTGGTACGCTTGATGCCACAATCCTTATAAAAGGAGCGAAAGCTTCTTACTTTTGAGTAAAACTTGTCAAACCTTTCACTTTTCAAAGGTTTTGCTCAAAAGAACAAGTACTTCCCCTTGTGATTTTCAAAACCTCAAAAGTTTATATCACTTGTTGAGGGGGAGTATTTGATTAAAAACCTTTGTTCACAAATTGTTCTTCGTGATAATCTTCCTGCAAAACTCAAAATGGACATATTCGATATCAAAATTTCATCAAAAATAACATTTATATGCCATTTTTAAGGCGGAGAAAAATTATGCGATAAGAAATATGTTGTGAAATTGCAAATGAATTGACGAATCTTAAATGTCAGTAACTTGAAAAGACTTTTCCGGGACGGGTAATAATTTCAAGCTAGTTCTCTAGATATGTAAACGTGTCTCGCAAAGGACTTGTCCGAGTAGAATGTACCCTTCGAGAAACTCTTGGTAGACATGAACTTTGATGGGTTTGACAACCTTTCGAGGTTTTTCCACACCTTTAAGGTAGTTATTAGAGCTATTTGTCACCTAAAAGCTGACAATATATCTCTTTAACTATTCAGCGTAATCGTGTCTCGCGGGGGATTTGCTATCTTGAGTTGATCAATTCAAAAGTGCGAGCTCTTTCCTCACTGTGCAGATTTCTTTCAAAACTCTTAAGCACATGTGGAGGGGGAGTATTTATGCAAAACCTTAAACTCTCACAGTGGTTCAAAATGGTTTTTACTCATAACCACTTTGAGAGATTTTCGCGAAAATGGTTTTATGGCAATGGAGTTATAAGGTGATTAAGGTTAGGAATAACCGTCCTATGATCCGCCAGAGCCAGAGGGATCTAACCAAGGGCACTACCAATAGTTAGAATTAGAAGTCCTTAGGTATGATTATAAAAGGGAGAAAATGAGAATCGGAGAAAGAAGAAGTTGAAGAATTAAAAAGAAAAGCAAAGAAAAGGGTGAAAAGAAATAGCCCTCTAGATTATTCAACTTAGGGCAGTCACCGGGTTCAATTCATATGCTACTGGTTGTCACTTGATGACACCGATATTGAAGATCAAAGTCGTCATGGACCCAGTGACGCATGACTAAACCTTCTTAGCCACTCAAGTTTCTCTCAACAGAAGATTGTTTCATTCTGACAGGGAACCCTACGTAAACTATCGGCTTTCTATTAGAGATAGCTGCTATTGAAGGAGAAGACCCTCTCCCTAGTCTTTGCTCAGGAAAACCAAAGCGCACTATTGAGTCTAGAGCCACGAGATTCATCAAAAGATCTCTTAGGTACACTTGACATTTTATCGCTTGTCGTTCAACAATAAGAAAGCAAGTGATTCTTTATCGTGTCCTTCACAGATCTTAGCAACTGTCGAGAACATTTATGAGAGGTTCACACATGTGATCCTCGGTGATTGAATGGAAACTCGCCGTGGTCAACATCAAACGGCCACGACAAGCAGTCACTTTGGTAACTCCACATGGATTACGCTTAGTGTGTCTCAAACGGTCTATAGTCATGAGGTGATGCTTCGTGTACCTCAACGACTTATCTAAACCGTAGGTGTACTACGGTACATCGCGTTATCTCACTTGTGGGACTCAGTTCAGAACGGCCTTTGTGAGAATTAGAGTTGTGTTTTCACACTATGTCATAACACTCTCGAGTTCAAACCGTAAGTGCCGGAACCGCTTATTACTAACCTTTCTTATGTTTTCTTCTTATGGAAGCTCGAGCGGATCGATCGTCGATTCTTCACATGCTCATACCAACAACATCACTAATGGAAGTTCTATCAAAAGGAAACACAAAGTCGAATGATTCTTCGTCAAGACAAAAATCTACAAAGTTTAAAGACTAAGAGAACTTCATCAAGATCGAAATCCAACGCCAAAGAGCGTGTGAGCATGTTGAAGAAAGACGTGGAGACACTGGAGCATCAAGGCACTGACATGCATAACAACATACTATCACTACCATCACAAAGAACAAAGATCAAAGAACAAAGAAAATGATGATGTCAAAGCAGAACTGTTCAAAGGAAACAATTTCTCTACACTGGGAAGATTGTTCGAATCAAGACACTTCTTCTCACAAAAAAGAAGAATGTCAGAAGACGTCAAAGCTACTATTACATCAGCACCTACAATGTTTATCACTCTTTCATTCATCACCAACACTTAGGGGGAGATTGTTGGAATCACTCTTAAACCTAAATTCAAGTGTTAGTGATTCATATGTAATAGTTAGCTTAATATGGCCTTTATGTTTGTTATTAAGCTAAGGCTTATGTAGAAGGCCCATAAGCCTTGGACCAAGCCCATAAGAAGGGAAGGAGTCTAGATGTGTTGCCCTAGCTCCTTGACCTATAAATACCTCTTGTAAACCTTCTATTGAAGGTTGGTTGTTCCATTCACACACTCATTCTCTATGCATAATCCTTCATTACTCATACACGTGTGTGTGTGTGTGTTTAGTTCATCCGATCACTTCTTCTCTATTTCTTATATTGATGCTTGTGTTACTAATATGGGAACCTAACAAGATCCCTCTAGTGAGGGATCCACCGGAACCATGGGACAGTAGACACGTTTTGTCTATAAATAGTGAGCCATTTCTCTCTTTCTTACTGCCACTCTTAGATATACTTTCTCTATGTATACTAACCTCTCTAATCATAGATCCAAAGGATCATTCTATGTAGTTTTATATTTGTGTGATTCTCTAGGTTCCTCTTAAAGGTGAGATCACCACCTCTTGAAGACGTGCAAGTTCAAGGTCATGAGTTGCTAAGCTTTGTCATCATCAAGACCACTTAAGTGCATCTTTTTGATAGTTCTTTCCTCCCTCCATAAAAGTTTCGTGTCGAAGGCATTAGTAAACGGTGCCGAAGTGTCGTGTTGAAGGTATTAGTGAATGGTGTCAAAGGTGTACAATCGATATGGTGCATCGATGTACAAGTTATGTAGTTCGGGTTAAGGGACGTTGATATCCTTTCTAGTATTGTAAAAAGGAGTGTATCTCCTTTGGATAGTTCTGTTGCTATGTAGTGTTGGGTGGTATTTCCTCCTTTGTAATTGAACTCGGTATCTAGCCTTGTACCGGATAAAGTGTAGTCAACGTTCCGATAGGTTTGGTTCTACCTCGTGGAAGAACTCGGTGTCTAGCCTGGTACCTGATAAAGAGTAGGCGACGTTGTTAAGGCTTCTCCGCCACATTAAGGAGCTTGTGTTGTGTAGTGCTTAAAAACTCTCGAGTGGGGTACTCGAGGAAAGGAGTAGGGCAAAGAAAGTGTCTTTGTAGCCGAACCACTATAAATACTTGTGTCATGTGTTAATACAAATAAGCCATAAAAACGTTTATTTATATTTTATGATCTTCAAATGTTTTGTCGATAACAAACGTAAAATCATTTTAATGAAACAAATAAAATATGTGAAAGGTTTGAGCCAATAGTTTACTAACATACTTTTACTAAACATATTAAAACTATATCAAAACATGTTTAGTAAATAAGTTATATATAACCAAAGACATTTTTATAAAACACTAACAAGTAATATTATTTATATCTTATAAAAATGCATATGTATAACAACTAATATTTACATTTTATAGAAATGTATATGTACTTTGTACATGGGCAAGTAATAGGTACAATGAATGTTGGTGGGTAAAAACCAAAGTCCATAACCCAACCCATGGAGCATGATCCATAACCCATGACCCATTGCATATGTATGAAGTCATGTTGGGTATTATCCATGATCCATCACCCAAATTCCATGACCCATGACCCAAGATCCATAACCCAATGACTAGGTACATTGCATCTTGTTGGGTATCCATAATTCATTACCCATAACCCACGGTTCATAGCCCATAACCCATAACCCATAACCCGGTTTGCAACCCAAAATCTGGACTAAACTGACCCAGTAGCCAGATCCCAAGAATTGCACTATCCGGATCCCTCTAGGGAGGGATCCGTGGGAACCGTGGGTCAGTAGAAAAAGTTTTGTCTATAAATAGTGAGTCATTTCTCTCATGCTCACCACCACTCTTGGACATACTTTCTTTCAGTATTCTAACCTCTCTAACCACTAATCAAAAGGATCATTCTATGTAGTTTATGTTTGTGTGATTCTCTAGGTTCCTCCTAAAGGCGAGATCACCAACTCTTGAAGACATGCAAGCTCAAGTCATGAGTTGATAAGCTTCATCATCATCAAGACCACTGAAGTGCATCTTGTTGATAGTTCTTTCCTCCCTCCATAGAAGTGTCGTGTTAAAGGCATTAGTGAAAGGTGCCGAAGGGACGTGTCAAAGACATTAGTGAAAGGTCATGTTGAAGGCATTAGTGAAAGGTGTTGAAGTCTCGTGTTGAAGGCATTAGTGAATGGTGCTTAAGATGTACAATCGATATGGTGCGTCGATGTACAAGTTGTGTAGTTTGGGTTAAATGATGTTGATATCCTTTCTAGTATTGTTAAAAGGAGTGTGTCTCCTATGGGTAGTTGTGTAGTGGTGGGTAGTTGTTCCTCCTTTTTAATGGAACTCGATATCTAGCCTTGTACCGGATAAAGTGTAGGTGACGTTGTGATAGTTTTGGCTCTACCTCGTGGAAGAACTCGGTGTCTAGCCTTGTACCGGATAAAGAGTAGGTGACGCTGTGAAGGCTTCTCCGCCACATTAAGGAGCTTGTGTTGTGTAGTGCTTACAAACTCTCGAGTGGGGTACTCGGGGAGTGCAGTAGGGCAAGGAAGGTGTCCTTGTAGCCGAACCACTATAAATATTCATGTCGTGGTTTTGGGTTCCTTTACTATTTATCTTCGCATTATTTACTTATATGCTTATCTATCAATATCAACACACATACTAAATAGATTGACATAATTCGATCTAAATATTTTAAAACGAAGTTTTAACTGCCAAAACTATTCAACCCCCCCCCCTTCTAGTTTTCCATAATAGGTATCAGAGTTTCGTTACCAAGTTTCTTAGAGTATATTGTACTTTAAAAACTTGATACGATCCCCATATGTTTGAAAACTACAAAGAAAGAAATCTTATAAAACAAAAACAATGTTTTAAGAATAATTCTTATTGGATATTAAGTTGATAATAACATTTTCTGTTTTCCTTACATCTCACTCTGTCTTACAAAATGCACTAACCTTTTTTGTCATTTTGTTTAGCTAATCTGAAATTAAGCAAACCATCAAGACTCTTTGGTAATAAGATAACTTTCATCAAAAAGTTGTCTAAACACATTACCAAGTAGATCTCGAAGAAACCGGAGTTGTCCATTGATAAAACCCGTCAATAAGGACACTCAAATTGCAATAGAGGTTTGACTTTCTTAAAAAATTATCTCTAAATAATGCTAGTAAAACATGTGTATGCTTGCATGTCACTAAACGAAAAATTATGTGTTTATATTTTTTTTCTCATTCATATAAACATCCAAACATGCTTATATGTTATACGTGGCTTCATTAGAAAAACCTTATGCTTACATGTTATCGTCCGTTTAAAACTAGGTGTATAAATATGGGTACTCTAAATCTAATTTCTAAAAATCTAATCTTTCTAATTACAAATAAAACAAAAAACAAATCTCAAAAATTCCTCCTTCCCTATAAAATCTCTCTGATCATCAACCCTCACCAACAAATCCCATTTTTCAAATCTTCCACTTTCAAAAAACTTCATCTTCTTCATCATCTCACTTTGAGAAATTCATACCAAGAAAGATCTCCATCATCATGGTCTACATCGCCCTCGTCATCATCATCATCTCGCTCATCGCTCTAGTGTATCCGATGATCAAATTCTCTCATGGAGACATGTACTTTGTCTTGTTAATCTACATTTGTATAATCTATTCGATCCTTTGTATTGCTTTAAGCATTGAAATTAAATATAATTAATGTCGTAGTTTCTCTCATTTCTTTCTCGCATAATATGTTTTTATCTCTTGTTTCTCGCACACTTCAAACCCCAACATGTTTGAAACTATTAATGGATGTTTAAGA
This sequence comes from Chrysanthemum lavandulifolium, assembly GCA_022545495.1. Lineage (NCBI taxonomy): Eukaryota > Viridiplantae > Streptophyta > Magnoliopsida > Asterales > Asteraceae > Chrysanthemum > Chrysanthemum lavandulifolium. The sequence continues at coordinate 73,702,810 of CM040241.1, read as the reverse complement.
ATTAAAATTGGCTAAACACTTTCCACTTTATAACATATCAGTTGCGAAAATTGATTCTACATCAAACAAGTTTCTATCAAAACTACAGATTCCCGGATCCCTGAGTTTAAACTAGATGGATCCCTTTTTAAAGGGAACCACCAGAACCGTTGAAACTGATGACAGTCAATCATGCAACATAAAAACCATATCGTAAAACTTACCATAAAAGGAAAAACCTCACTAAAATGTTAAAAGAGTAAGTTAAATATCACTGTTAATAAAATATAACAGAGAATATAAACACTAGGATATCCTACCACAACTCAAAAGTAGATTCAATACTTAAAAGGATCACCAACCAAAACGCTCTCAATCTCAAAGTTTTACTATGTACTAACATACTCATGTAAAACTTTCATTTCATATTTATAGGTCTCATCATGACTCATGAGTATGAATTCGATCATCAACTCACTTCTGTCTACATTCCTAATATATCTCTTGAGCCTAACACACCTGGTAATCATGTTCGTGGGTTCAATAATCTCGAAACTCGTTAGTTTCATAAAGGACTTGTTGTTGACTCACCTCTAATCTACCAAGAAGGTATCAATACTTCATTCTGCACCATAGGACTAGAATGTCTTCTCGGGATCAACGAGAAAATTTGTCCGCGATTTATCTTGGAATTCTTCTGTCAAGTTAAACTCGTTCGTAACGAGGATAGTTCACTATCATTATGTTTTTGGATCAAAATCCAAAAATTTGTCTTGACTCTTGAGAAATTTGCTCACATTCTCTGAATTCCGAATTATGAACAATGTGCCTTCACTGAAGATTGGTCTCTTGATTCCCTCTTTAACTACCGTGAAGAAAACAGTCCATATTGTTCATACATACCCCCTCCTCAAGAAATAACTCGTATTTTATGCACTCCTCAATCCAGTTACTCAAATCCAAACATAATTCATACACATGATCTCCGGGATGATCTTAAACCTATCGCACTCATTCTACGTGAAAATGTTTGGAGTCTTAGAGGAAATCGTGAGATAATTCCCGCAAGTTGTGCTCACTTGATTTACTGTCTCCTTACTCAACAACCATACACTCTTGCCTACTTCTTCGTAAGTAGAATTGTAAACCTCCAAGGAAACAAGAACAAACTAATTCCATATAGGATGTTTCTAACACGCTTTTATGATCATATCATGTACTATCACTCTCAATTTCAAAGCCCTCAATATATACTTGTGAACAAAATGATGAAAGCCTTAAATAAATCTCTCATCACTTCATTCTTCATTCCTGAACCATCAACTACTCACAACCCACTCGACGATCCATCAAACAAAAACATATGAGCGAAATAGGTTTCTTTAAAATCGATCCTTAGGCTTTGTCTTTAATTTACCATTGTAACATGATCGTACCTTTGTGTTAGGTCACAAGTTTTACAACACAAGCTTATAGAGAAAGAGATGAAGGCGATTGAACAAGTATCAAACACACACACACACAATGTAGTATACGGTTAGGCGTAGAGAGCATGTGAAAGAAATAACTTGAACAACCAACCCTCAAATGAGGGTTTACAATAGTTTATATAGGCAAGGAGCTAGGCAACCTCCTCTCCTTCCCTATTCCTTATTGGGCTTGGGCCTCGACATGGGCCTTCTACATAAGTCGGACCTTAAACAAACATAAAGGCGAGAATAAAGCTACCTATTACATATGAAATATAAATACTTGAAATCTTGTTTAGGAGTGATTCCAACAATCTCCCTCAAGTATATATGAATAACGGTGAAGGCGTTGATGTAATAGTAGTGTGACGTCTTCGACATTCTCCTTTCTTGTGAGAAGAATTGCCTTGGTTGAACAATCTCCCGTGTGTAGAGATAGTTATCTTTGTGCGGTTTTGCTTTGCGTCATCATTAACTTTGTTCTTTGATTTATTGTTCATTGTGGTGAAAGTGATAGTTTGTTGTTGTCGACATCGATGCGCTTCAGTGTCCGCTTCACGCTCCAGTGTCTCCACGTCATTCTTCAACATGCTCACGCTCTTTGACGGTGGAAATCAATCTTGATGAAGTTACGTAAGTCTTTGACTTTGTAGATTCTTTGATTGAAGAAGAATCATTCATTTGTTGTGTTGCTTTTGAATAGAACTTCCATTAGTAATGATGTTGGCGTGAGCATGAGAAGAATCAAGACGATCATCCCGCTCCGGAGCTTCCATAAGAAGAAAACATTTCAAGCGGTTAGTAATAAGCGGTTTCCGGCACTTACAAGTTTGAACTTGAGAGTGTTAACGACATAGTGTGAAAACACAACTCTAATTCTTACAAAGGCCGTTCTGAACTGGAGTCCCACAAGTGAGATAACGCGATGTACGAAGTACATCTCTGATTCGAGATGAGTCACCGAGGTACACCAAGCATCACCTCACGATCAGACCGTTTGAGACACACTCCGCGTAATCCACGGGAGTTACCGAAGCGACCGCCGTGGTCGTTTGATGTAGACCTGGCGGGAGTTTCCATTCAATCACCGAGGATCACGGATGTGAACCTCTCATAAATGTTCTTGATGATTGCTAAGATGCGTGAAGGACTCGATATGAACCATCGAATCATGAAGATCTTATTTGTTGATCAACAAGTGATTAAATGTCAAGTGTTCCTAAGAGATCTTTTGATGAATCTCGTGGCTTTAGACTCAACGGTGCGTTTTGGTTTTCTGGCGGAGACTAGGAGAGGGTCTCCTTCTTCAATACCGATCTCTAAGAGAAAGCCAATAGATTATGTAGGGTTCCCTGTGAGAATGAAACAAGTTTCATTGAGAGAAACTTGAGTGGCTAAGAAAGTTTAGTGCATGCGTCCATTGGGTCCATGACGACTTTTAATTCTTCAATACCGGTGTCACTAAGTGACAACCAAGAGTATATGAATTGAACCCGGTGTCGACCTAAGTTGAATAAACGGAGGGCTATTTCTTTTCACCCTTTACTTTGCATTTCTTTTGATTCTTCAACTCCTTCTTTCTCCGATTCTCATTTTCTCCTTTTACAATCATTCCTAAGGACTTCTAACACTAACTAATGGTAGTGTCCTTGGGTAGATCCTCCGACTCTGGCGGATCATAGACAGTTATTCCTAACCTTAGTCACCTTATAACTCCATGACTAACCTATGTTTGCCATTTAAACCTTTGTAAGTGAAAATATCTCTCAAAGGGTTTGTAGATGAAAACATGTTTGAACCATCGTGAGAGATAAGTTTTGCATAAATACTCCCCCACATGTGCTTAATAGTTTTAATGGTTAATCGCACGGTGAGGAAAGAGCGACTTTTTTGAATTGATCCACTAAAGATAGACAATCTCCGCGAGACACAGTTACGTTGAATAGTTAAAGAGTTGCATTGTCGACTTTTAGGTGACAACTAGCTCTAATAACTACCTTGAAGGTGTAGACAAACCTTGGGAGGTTGTCAAACCCGTCGAGTTCATGTCTACCAAAAGTTTCTCGAATGGTACTTTCTACTCGACAAGTCCTTTGCGAGACACGTTTACATCACTAGCGAACTAGCTTGAAATTATTACCCGTCCGGGACAAGTCTTTTCGAGTTGCGTAGTTAAGGATCGTCAATTCATTGGTTAAGTCTTTGCACACGAGAAAGCCAAGGGCTTGCACTTGTTGCTTTACAAAACATATTTCTTATCACACAATTTTCTCCCCTCAAAAATGGCATATAAGATGTTATTTTTGAAACATTTTGAGAATAAATATGACCATTTTGAGTGTTGCGGGAAGAGTGACCATTGTGAACAATTTGTGAACAAAGTTTTCATCAAATACTCCCCTCAACTAGTGATATAAGCGGTTGAGGTTTTGAAATCATATGGGAAGTACTTGTCTTTTGAGCAAAACCTTGAAAAGTGAAAGGTTTGATAGGTTTTACTCAAAATAAGAAGCTTTCGCTCCTTTTATAAGGATTGTGGCATCGAGGCGTACCACGGGGTCCTTTCTTGACAATTGCGGGTTGTACACTGTTATGTGTGCACAAGCCATTCACATATATAATCATACATCCAAAATTATATGAAGGAAACCAATTAAGGGGTACCAGAAGTGCGGTGATATTCCCGAGTGCTTGCGGGCGTTGAAAGCCGATGATGTTTCTCCCGAGTCGACCACCAACATAGCTCTCCGATCGTTCAGGCGATCCTTACGAACAACCGTTCATCAATCATAGTGATGATCCGTCTCACATCCCTCACATCACGAGAATTCCAACGCTTAGGATTCCCAATTTTGTTGCGTATATCCTTCAATCAGTATGCCAATCCATCCCTAACCATCTTCAAGGTATGATCCCGAATTTGTGGAGCTCACTACACGCCATTAAACAGTTCTGCGAAGTTCACTGCGGTAAACAATGCCGAAAGGTTTCTTGATGGCGTAAGTTGTTTGATTTGGTTGATGTCGGGAAGGTCAAGTGTGGTGGAGTGAAGTTTACGTTTCGATATGATTCAATGACCATCGGATATCTTCGACACGTTCTTTGATCACAATCGTCTAATGAAGATGAGAACCGACTTGATAAATTCACGTTGAACTTCACGAGAAGCTGTCTCATACGACCGTACTTTGGCAAGATACATGTCTTCGATGTCGTTGAGGACAAGTTTTCAAAGTCGACTTCGGAGAATCCATAGTCCTGTTCATCATGTCGTTTGACTATGATATTCTTTAAGAATGTGTAGTCCCACTTAGACTTGAGATCAATGTGTTTGATGGCCACGATGTCCTTCGAGCTATACATCGCATGTTGAGACTTTTGAACTAGGCGACTTGGTAGTAGATTCTTGGCGTTCGTGCCAATGATGAATCCCATACAATGCATCTTGGTCGTATGCTTGCACGTTGTCGAAAACAAGTGAGTTGCACGTTCCTCGATAGCTATGCGATTAGAGTAAATGGTCTTTGGGAATGGAAGAGTCAATGATGTAGTGTATTTTCTCGAACCATCGCCACCATGGAGAAGAAATTCCGTGTCTTTGTTGAAGAAATATCGGAAGGAATCCTTGGTTCTGCTTGGCCAATGGTTGGTAGAGGTTTAGTCCAATCGGTGTAGTATGGAGGGTTGTCCCTTGTGTGAAGTCAATGTTTGCTTCCGGATTGAGCCAATCCATGTTGTTAGACATAGCTCGAGCGATGTTCTCAAGATGATATTCGACCTCGAGGGCACTTTCGGAGTGTCTTTCCATAGTTGAAATGCTTCATTCTTGATTCGCTTCAATTGATTTCGTCATTTTCTTCACATGGAATTTTTCTTGCAATGATTTTGCATGCTCCAATGTTGAACCATCTACCAATTCTTGACCTTCATCGGGGTAGGAGTTTGATTGACAAGTGTGGAGAACCATTCAAACTCTTGGTTTTATCGTCATCTAGCCATGATACGACTCGGGTTGAGTCGTCTGTTTCTTCTTTTGGAAGGCTTTGATGATGAAGTCGGTTTCGCACTTGTTTGGGTGAGGTGGGTTGTTGTTGGGGCTCAAGGACCTCTTCATCGTCACCACCCGTGTACTCAAAGTAGTCACCGTTTTATGAGACAGGGTGGTAACTCGGAATCGTCCCGAGGTTTATCAAGATGAAGACCGAGGTGATGGAGACTTATGTTGAGAAGAAGTCCATTGTGGAGGAGGTGGCATAGATGTAGATTGACCGATCGCTTCGGCGTTTAGGTGCGAGTCCTTATCCTTATCATCGTCATCTCTTGGCCGTTTGGGTTGATCGGTGACTCCTTGCATGATGAACCGAGTTGAAAAGCAAGTAGACCTTGAAAAATTTAGCTTCATCCAAGTAAGCGTTCGAGATCGCTTTGACATTTGCATCACTAGTTTAGCGATTAACTTTCGATTCGGAGAGATCGACTTCTTTGGCCATTGTATGTTTAACCAATGCGACGATGTTAGGGTGAGTTGTGCGGAAAATATTTCTCTAGTCACACCGGGGGGCGATGTCGAGGAGAAACTTGTGGGTTTGTTCTCTTGCGACTTCTCCAGTTCCTTTTGGACTTTAGGAACGACATCCCGAAGGTACTTTTTAGTGTAGCCTTGATCATTTCGTTCAGTTCCCCCGACGGTGTTGTTTCATGAATTCTGAACAAACTTCCTTTCCTTTTGCATCTTTTCATTCTCGTCATACAGATGTTTGTATGTGATCAAGAAAGAAATTGACTTCTTGTTGAGCACGTCTTTCTTTCGACTTGTTTGTGACTTTGGTAATCCGTTCATGAGCTTGAGAAATCCAAGATTTAGGTGGTTTCTTCACCGATTTGGATGATGATTTGGTTGACTTTGTTGATGGTGGTGGTGATGAATGAGATGAAGAATCCGATGATGAGGAGACATGAGGAGACTTCATGTCCTTAGGAGTTTCGAGGTTTTCTCCTTTGAGTGTGTTGGGTGTCTAGAAGAAACTTTGAGTAATCATCCTCGTCATCCTTAGACTTTTCTTTCTCGGTTCTCATTTCTCAAAATCATAGACAATAGTGTCTTCAACAGCTTTTGTTGTTGCACAAGAGGGTGGCACCAGCTCCTTATCGGGTTGATTAACCGCATCGAGATGGTTTAGAGTGGCGACACCACTTGAGCCTCGGGGCCACCCATTTGATCTTTAGCAAATTCATGACCTTTTGAGTGTGTCGGACATTGTGAAACTTTTTCTGTATGATTTATCCAATTGCTCTTCTTCATCTTGAGCTTTCATCTTGAGGTACAAGTCGCAGATAGTCTTCTCTTTTCCTTTAATAGTTTGAGGACTTGGAGGTTTTGGTGCGAGGATTTTCATCCTTTGCGGTTTGAGTATGAGATCTCTTCTTCTTCGATTCAAGAGCCTCGAGTCCTCGTCCCTAAGCTGTCTTTGTGGTTCAAGAGAAAGGATCGGAGTGGCTTCTCGAGAAGGAACTTTCTTCTTAGGAGTGGGTTTCCTCTTTGGAATGGGTTTCTTCTTAGGAACATTCCTTTGACTATCTCTGTACTTGTGACACTTCCCGCACTTCCTCTTTTGGTTCTCCGACAGGTGTTCCGAAGATTTTTAAATCAAGATGACCAACTTTGCCTTGTCCATTGCTTCGGATATCTCTTATACGTTCGAGCTTTCGACATCTTCGATTAGAAGGAAATCGGGAGCACAACACCTTGTTTCTTTGTGGGCGTTTCCTTGATTCAGCGGAGAGAATAGGTTCCGTCAACATGTCGTGATTGTCGGGGTCATTGAGCCTCTTGGGAATATCAGGATGAAGTCCAAGTGCTCTCTGTATCAACAGTTTAGTGTATCCGATGTAGGGAATCTTTGATCCAAGTTTGTTGAGAAATGACATCATGTCATCCCAAATCGAGCTTCAATAGCGATGTGTTTCATGTTGACGAATGCCCAAAATATTTGCGTTCTATGAGCTTAGGATGCTCATAGCAGCCGTCACGACCGTAAACAGACTTGGTGATGATCATGTAGAGTGTTCTCCATGGTTGAGGAATACTCTTAAGCTCTACGAGAGTGCTTGGTGATTACTCCCGTAGCCTCGTCATAACCGATATCGATTAAGAATTGGAGAGTTAGCTCTTCGGGTGTGGCATAAAGTTTGGTTGGATTGACTTGTGAATAAGGAGAGCACCCTTAAGTCTTCGGTGTAATAGTGACTTGTTTGTGGTTCGAGTCACGTTATGTGATCCTTCCTTGACCCTTTCCATAGTGTTCCGAACTGTTGGATGTAGATCTCGGGAATGGTTGCGAGTTAGTAAGCATGTTACGATATGGATGAGTCCTCGAATATCGATAGCAATAAGACATGAAGATTCGAGCAAGTGAGGGTGTCAAAGTCAACACGGAGGTTATTCTTTCCAATCTTCATTGGATAGCCATGAGGATAGATATCGCAATGGAGAGAACTTGGTGCATCCACATTCATTTGTTCACCATGTCGTGATCGAAATAACATTAGCCAAAAGAACCAACATATCGAAAGACATAATGTTAGTCAACAGAAGGTCTTATTGTCTAGTTGTTGAATGTACAGTGATAATGATTGTTACGAGTCCTAAGTCACTTGTATGTTCAATCAATGATGTCGTGAAATGTTTCGTGAGTTAGTTAACTTTAAGTTTTAAAGTTTATTTTATCACTTATTGTTCACAACATATCAAACGATTTAAGTTTATTAGTGACAATTTTTGGATTCGTGATGATATGATTAGTTTATTTACAAGTTTGTACAAGTAACAATTCATCATGAAGGTCAATCCAGGGTTAAGCGTAGTTTTGGCAAAGTTATGCGTAGACAGGTATGATATATGCTTAGGCGTAGACTTACGCGTAGAATCCTATCTTACGCGTAAGAAATATTACGCGTAGGAAAAGGAGTCCTTATGCGTAGAGCTTATGCGTGAGGCATATATTTACCTTACGCGTAAGGCTACTCGTAAGAGTTGACCTTAAGCGTAGGGTTCACTGTTTACGCATATCCTTCACAGGATACGCGTAGTCCATTGTAGAACCTTAAGCGTAGAAGCTACGCGTAAGACAAGTCTTACGCATAACAATCTACGCGTAAGGTGATCCTTATGCGTAGATAATCAAATGACCTTGATTCTGAATTATAAGTGTAGCAATCCTGAAATAAATCCATCAAATCATCAATATTAACACATACATTCAGTTTATCAATAGATCATGGCACTAACATATGTTACACAGTTATGCGTAGAATTGCATACGCGTAGACTAAACCCTAGTTCTACGCGTATCAAATCTAGCCATAGATTAAGCACCAAACTTTTTCTGGTAGCTCTAAGATGTTGTATGAGCAAATGTACCAAGTTATAACATCTTACTCATGGTGAATCAAAAATACCCAATCTTATGAACCTTAAACCCTAATTTCAAAATCTGAATTAATCAGTGTTTCTGGGTAGTTATAGAGCAAGGATATGATTAATTCAACATTATATGAACATAACCCAGCAATATTTAGACCAAAACACTTCACATTTAGAAAAACCCAAATCCACGCATAAACCCTAAGTTTCAAAATCAATCAATTCATGTTTCTGGGTAAGATTTGAGGATAAAGATGTTATCATTGATGCTAAATACACGTTTTGAAACAATCCTTTTAACCACAAACACACAATCTTGATTATATGATCATACACTTATGCGTAGATCATAAAAACGAGATTATATATAGTTTTAACCGTTGGATTTTTGAAAAATTCAAAACCATTGCTTAAAAATATGTTGTAAACGCAGAATCACTTACAAAATGATGATCTAAAACACGGATTTGAAGATTGATTCTTGTGCGTAGGATATGTTTGGTTGATAGTAATAAATGAGAAGAGTTAAGTTAGGTGGAGGTTTTATTTAAAATAACTTTAAGTTTTTTTACAGTTTTGGTCCCTCCACCTTTTCCATTTTCATCCAAAGCCTTTTAACTTCCAATTTTGGTTACCAAATGAAGATTTTAGAAACCTTGACGACACTCCCCCTCGACTTGAGAGAATTATGAAAGGTTATTAATTAAAGTCCGAGGAGTGTCAATGAACCAGAAATTTACCACCATTTGTAAAAGAATCAACCGAGATGTGATAACATGCAAGTACACAGATGTTTTGAAGCAGTTAATGGATTATTTTCTCCCCTCAACACTTGATCGGAAAAATCTTGAATTTTGAAAGATTAAAGTGTTGACGGAAGAAATGTACTTGCCATGTTGAAAGAAATATAGATTAGAAGAATATTTTTGTTGTTTTATCGGATTTTATATTTTTGTATTTTGTTTTGAAAATTTATTTACAAAAGAGGTTTTGGTGTTCGACGGGTTTTAAGGCTGTTTAAGAGGTCATCCAGTTCCTCTTGAGTCAAACACCTCATACCAATTCGGTGGACCAACTCATTAAACCGAGCGGGAGGCAAGGCTTTGGTGAGCAGATCCGCCAATTGGTATTCAAGACCACAAAGTATAATTCAACGGTACCTGCTCCACATGGTCCTTGATGAAATGATATCGTAGATCGATGTGCTTTGATTTCGAAAAGTTGAAGCGAGTTGCACGAGATTGCAATGGCACTCGATTGTCGCGATACATCGGGATTACATCAAACACGTAACCATAGTCTTTGAGTTGTGTTCTCATCCAAATGACTTGAGCACAACACGCGGACATGGCTACATATTCTCGCTCGATTGATGACAATGATGTACAATCCTGCTTCTTTGATTGCCAAGACACGGTTTATCACCGAGAAATTGTAGAGCTCACAAGTACTTTTCCTTGAGTCTAAGCATCCTGTGTGATCGCCATTCAAAAGCGATTAGTTCAAAACCGAATCCTTCGGATACCGGATCCCCAAATTAATGGTTCCCTTTATGTATCGGAGGATTCTTTTAGCCTCGAGAGGTGGGTTTCAGTTAGTCGCGATCGATAACGGGAGCATAGATAAACCGGCAAAGACAATATCAGTCTCGCTAGTTGTTAGATACATGAGGACCCAATAATACTTGGTATTTGGTGGGGTCAACTAATTTCCATGTAAATCAAACATCTAGCTTCTTGGTATGAGCCATTGGTGTGGCATAAGTATCACAGTATTCATTCCAAATTTGTTTAGCGGTTCAAGGGCATATTTGGACCGACTCAAGAAAATACCACGGGTGATTGATGAACTTGCGGTCCTAGAAAGAACGTAAGTTCACCCATCATGGACATTTCAAAATTTTCTTCATGAGTTTTGCAAAAGCGATTGAAAACTTTTATGTGTTGACCCAAAATGATGTCATCCACGTAAATTTGAACAATCAAGATGTGTGCCCCGTGATATTGTATGAAAAGAGTTGGGTCAACCGAGCCTTTGGTAAAATTATTGGCTATGAGGAAAGATGATAGCTTATCGTACCATGCCCGAGGGGCTTGTTTGAGACCATAGAGAGCTTTGTTCAGTTTGTAAACATGGTTCGGGAACGCAGGATCAACGAATCCATCTGGTTGGCTGACATAGACCGTTTCTTTAAGTTGCCCATTGAGAAACGCCGTTTTGACATCCATCTGATAGACCGTCATGTTCATGTGAGCCGCGAATGCAAGAAATATCCGAACAACCTCAAGACGAGCAACCGAGCAAAAGATTCTTCAAAGTCTATCCTTCTTCCCGACGATAACCCTTAGCAACTAGACGTGACTTGTTTTGGATGACGTTCCCTTGACATCCAATTTGTTTTCCAAATCCATTTGAGACCAATGACGTAGACCCTGTTGGTCTTTCAACCGATTCCCATACTTCAAGACGTTTGAATTGGTTAAGTTCTTCCTGCATGGATTCAATCCATTGTCTTTTGTCATTGCGTCTTTAATGTTTTTAGGCTCAGTTAGCGAGACGGTGAGTGCATAAATGCAATGTTCACCGTCTGAGTGAAGACGTTGTCTCGTAACGATCGGTTGATTCGGGTTGCCAATAATGTTAGCGGAGGATGGTCTTTTGTCCATCTATGTGTAGAGGTTGATGTTGATATACATTGTGCGGATTCGTGGATTCAAATGGTTTGTTGAAGATTCCGCAACATCCGTGCGCGATCTCATTAGCAAACGGGTTGAAGAACGCATTTGGATCAAAATCTGCGGTGGGGTACTTCATTCGAGTATCATCACCGGTTCATCATTGTTGGAAGCGGTTTGTTCAACTGTTGTGTTGGAGTCAATTGGTGTAGGTGCATCTTCAACGGTGGTTGTTGTAGCAGTGTATCGGTATAGGAATATTATCGGGTTGTGCGGTGAAGCAATGGATACACCAGAGCACGTTCATCAATATCGTCACGTAATGTAGGAGCAAATAACCTTTCCATTTGTTGACGAGTTAATGAGGGCTTTCTTGGTGATGATGGGGTTGAGGAAGTTTAAGCGGTTGTGACCGGGTTCTAAGTGTTATACTCGGAAGCCATCTCCGTGAGTTCATCGAAATGAGCATGAATCGTTTCCATTACCTCCTTAGTACGACGATTCAGTTCGGAAACCTTTAGAATTGTCACAGTATCCAATAAAGACTCCAATATCGACTTTTGCTTTGAGCTTTCCAAAATCATCACGATCATTATTCGGATAGCATAGGGATCCAAATACATGAAAGTGTTTGAGGTTCGGTTTGTAGTTGTGGACAAGCTCAAAAGGTGTTTTGTTGTGGCGTTTGTGATCATAGAACGGTTTTGAGTATAGCATGCGATGATCGACACGCCCATAAGTAATCTGGAAGTTTAGCATTGATTAACATTGTTCTTGCAGCTTCCACTAACGTTCGGTTTCGTCTTTCAACAACTCCGTTTTGTTCGGTGTCCGTGCAATAGATGTTTGATCTTTCAATTCCACTTTCTCATAAAATTCACGAAGGGTTTTGTTAACAAATTCGGTTCCTTTGTCTCTGCTCGATGATTACGACGGTGTTAAGTTGAACTGTATCTTTGTGAGAAAGGTGATGATCATTTGTGGAGCTTGGTCTTTGCTACGAAGAAAGTAGACCCAAGTCCATCGTGAGTAGTCATCAACAATTACTAAGATGTAGCGTTTGCCATTGATCGTTTGCACGCGCGATCGGGCCACACAAATCCATGTGAAGAAGATGAAGCACATGTTGAGAGTCGTGTTCCACCTTTGAAGGAAAATGAGCACGAGTGCTTTTCCCTTGTTCACATGCTGAGCAAAGGTGATCTTTTGAATACCGGAATCGTGGGAGTCCTTCAACTAGTTTGTGTCGAGCAAGGTTGGTGATGGTTTGAAAGTTTAGATGTGAGAGACGACGGTGCCATAGCCAAGATTTTGTTGATGTTGCCTTAGAAAGTAAGCATATGGGAGATGAAGCAACCATGTCTTGCATAGAAATAGTGTAGAGACTAGAATTACGCGAGCCAGACATAAGGTCGTTTCCTTGTAGATCACGAATGAAACAAGTTTTTTCCCTGAAAGCAACCTCCAAATCTCCATCACAAAATTGACCCATCGAAAGCAGTTGTGACCGAGGCCTTCCACATAGTAAACCCCGCTGCGATTTCGATGTTCCCATTAACATAATCTCCGTAGCCCATGATGGTCTGCTGAGTGATCGTTCGAATCGGCGGTGCCAATGAACTTTGCAATAAAGTTTGATAACGGTTTAAGGTTGCTCGTCATGTGTCGGGAACATCCGCTATCAACAATCCGAGAATGATTTGTATCACCGCAATACACATTTACGACACGGATGGAATAGAAGTAGATGTGGAACCCGAAATGTTGAGGGTTCCAAAGCGGTATATCGATATACACACATTCATGAGTTTAGGAATCCATTTAAATCCTAGTGTGTTATATATCCATTTTTGCCATCTATAACTACTCTTTGCTTTAGTCTTAGTGAAAGCACTGGGTGGTACTACATTCTTAGGAGGTGAAGCGGGATCTACTGTGATAGCAATGGTTGCCTTAGAAGCTAAAGATGGTGGTTTACCAAGCACAGACTTAGAATGATTAGTTGGCCTAGAGGTATTCCGATTCTTAGGATTCCGTAATCTAGATATTATAGCTTTAGCAACACATTTGTCATGACAATCGAATTCATACTCTTTTGACAAATATCACAAGGTGCATCGGATGAATATCAAAGGTACTCAACGGTTTAGCATTCGTTACATCACTATTTCTATTACATTTGCCGACGCAACATCTATAGTGGAAGTAACTTGAGTTTTATTCGATTCCTAGGGTGTTCTTCTACTTTAGCATTCCTTATTGATCTTTTCTTAGGTCGCAACTTCCTATTCTTCGTTTGAGTGCTCCTAGGTCGTGAAGTGCGGACGTTTGGAAAAGATGCAACTATTCTGTTTCAAGAGAGGAAACACATTAGCAACTTGTGATTTGGCGTTGGGAATTCTAGGTTCACGACATCGAGTGTGGTGGTGCTAATCTCTTAATCACAGTGGCGGAAGTTGTTCATACTTTCCTAACATTTCCGTAACTTAGAGATGGTGTGAATCGATCTTGATTTTCGAGCGAATATTACCAAAGAAAATTCATGACTTCTCTAGTGTGAGCAAGATAGTGATCAAGTTCATTAGATGCTTCATCTCGAGTCTTTTGAGTAAATCAAATATGACACCATATTCTGTTTAACTTTTAAAAGTTCTTGTTCATATTTTGAGATTTGACTTTTTAAAGACACGTTTTGATCATCCATTTGAACAATTTTAGGATCGAAGATTTTGCACTCAATTGAGCGATTTTCTTTTGAAAACTAAGTTGATGGTTGTGAATATCTTTTCACACCATTGAAGACGACGTTTTGCATTGTGAATTTCCGTGTGTAATCGTTTATTTTCGCTTTTAAAGACTCGATCCGAAGCACATTATCGGTGTTCTCAACATTTACAACATTGTCAACAATATCGCAGAGATATGATCGGATGCATATGGCAACGAATAGAATAGCACAACATTATGGATATCAAGACAGATAACATCTTCCAAGAGTCGATCAACATCTTTTCTCAACGGTTTCTTTTTCCGCTTTGTGTTAGTAATAGATGTTTCATTTTCTCAAAACGTTTTCATTACCCCAAGTTCCTTATGAAAATCCTTTTCCTGAGCAATTGCACAACTTTTCAAGTTTTTAACATTAGGTAAAAGATTTTTCGAAAAATGTCTCTTTGTTCTCGCGCGAGGCGATTGAAAATGTTCAACTTTTATTTCGGATCGATATTCTATCTCATGTTGTAAAATTTTGAGGTCGACCATGAAAATGTCAAAATATCAAGAATTTTTCGATTTTCGGGTTGTGAGTTTACTTCGCTAATGGAAGGTAAAGGACCATAAGTTTGTGCAAAGACTGTTTTGGGATTAACAATAGAAGACTCGGTGTTTTAATGATAACCCTTGGTGTGTTAGAAGAATCCGTTGGTGTGACGAAAGTGACCGCTTTTCATAATTAAAAGGTTTGTTGTAAACAACGGTTTTTAATTTGGATCGACTCGTCTTACGCATCTAATTCCTCTTGACGATGGTATTCAACAACACTCATGTGATATTATCAATTTTGTATTGTGCTTTGGAAACTTCGTGAGTTGGTTTGAATGTTTTAGTGAAAGCTTTGGTTTGTAATCACTAGATTTTTACCATATCCATTTGGATTAGGTTTTAAGGTAAACTTTTCAATAGTCACATCGATTCACCATGTTTATAAACAACAGTTTTAAACTCTTTAAGTTTGTTTTGCAAACCGAGAATTTCGCAAGAAGGTCATCTACCCGATTCGTTGAATGCTTTTTGTATGCGGAGAAGCTGTTTTTGACAATTTAACAACTCAAACCTTAGCATTTTGATTTTCCAAGGTGAGAGCGTTAATTTGCTTTTTATGTTCATGTTTCGATTGTTCTAATTCGGACACCAAAGCATTCTTCGAGGCGGCTAGATCACGATCTGTCTCTCTAAATATTTTTCGCTTTGATGAGATTTTGCAAAAGCGGCTTCAAAACCTTTTTCACTCGTTTTCTTGAGTTTTGAAAAAGTTGAGTTGCATTTTAAACATTCAAAATCCTTGGT
This sequence comes from Chrysanthemum lavandulifolium, assembly GCA_022545495.1. Taxonomy (NCBI): domain Eukaryota; kingdom Viridiplantae; phylum Streptophyta; class Magnoliopsida; order Asterales; family Asteraceae; genus Chrysanthemum; species Chrysanthemum lavandulifolium. The sequence goes on along the minus strand of CM040241.1, from coordinate 73,687,199 downwards.
TAATGATGCATTTTACTTTTAAGGATTGATTTAATGCATAACATTCCTCCATTTTGATTTTATGGTCTTGAATTAACCGAGCAAAATCCGGATGAGGCATCGATCATCTTGTTCAACGTGAGTCTCAACATGATCATTCTTTAGATCCTCGAAACGACCACGGAGTCAATTTGGTTATCAAAGGGACCATAAGGTCGTCTTGATCGTCAAATGTAACTACTGAGGTTGACTTGAAAATCATCGAGGAAGATGTAGAAGACTCATTTTGAGCGATCCGATCCGTGCGGATTCGAGATATTGGCGGAGATATTAGTTCGAGATATGATGATGGTTTGTTCGGTACCGAGATGGACCATCGATGTCATACACTGGGCAGATCACTCATGTGCACTCATGCATATTAGCCATCAACATAACGGTGATTACCGCAAATCCTCCATATCATCATCCGAGTCGTGCATCCGCCATAAAGCTCATTCTTTGGTTGTGAGAGATCCACCACTTCATCCTTAAGAGCCAAAAGTAAGGCCTCTTTGAAATAAGCACCGCCCTAGTCCTTGGCTTTGGGCATGCATTAGCCAGTGTCCTTCTCATTGCGGTTGTAGCATCAAGACCATTTAACCGATTTTGAGCATTTCCGTTTCCACCACTGAGCTCTGTTGTTATTCCTACCCACAAGATTAAACCCTTGACCACCGCCCATCCGACGACCATAATCACGATTCGAACTTCAACACGTCCATTGTTCTGTGACTTGAGTCCGTGTGTTAGATGAGGAACGAATACGATTGTTGGATTTGTTGGTGTAATGGCCAAAAGCATTAGCAATCATCACAAATCCTTGTTGCAATGCTTGAACGGATCGATTTCCTCGGTAGCTTCACCGACATATGCTTGAGCATTGTTCTTCGTATGGAACCAATTGATTTTGTTGAGGTTGAGGTTGTTCTTGTGAGGTGCGTTTGAAGCGCTTGGTTGAGTTGTTGGTTGAGAGGATAATTCATTGAGCATATAAGGCAAGTTGTTGATTGTCCGGTTGTATTGTTTAGCAATTTGAGCACGGAGAATCCTTTCCCGATCAACTTCCTTCTCATGAGGCTTCAAGTAATCGTACAACAATCCATAAGTAGAATGATGCATATTCTTCGCTTGACGGAGAAAAATGACATACTTCTCCCATTCGGACCAAGACTACTCAGAACTTAGTATTCATCGCTATTCTTGGCATGATGATGTTGTGTTTATCCAAATCATTGATGATGTCTCGAAAATCGGTGATGATATGACTCAAGTGTCTCTCGTGTTCAATCATGAAGTGTTCATACGCCAAGTAAATTTTGGATTCCAAATCCTCCCGATTGAGTATGATCCTTCCATAAGAAGACGAATATGATCCCACATTTTTGTGCGTCTTTTGAGCATCAACACTACGAAGAATTGGGTTTGGTAATCCTAAAGGATGTATTCCATTGCAAGTTCATCGCCTTCATAGTGTAGAAGTTCAGTAGCATTTAGATCCGCAAAAAGAGCAATGTTGATTTGTTCATGTCTTGGTGGGCAAAGCAGTTGGATCTCCGGGTATAGTGACAAGAGGCATCTCAAATGGACCTTCTAAGATAACCTTCTTTAAGAACTTTCCATGTGGCTTCTTCGGATCACGAACCTAAAGAACCTTATCACCCATTGATCGTAGTTTCGAGTGAGCATTGGAGGTCTATCAAGTGATCCACTTCATGAATTGATTGTTGGTCGCTTAAAGCTTCACACATCTTAGCAAACCAAGTGGGTTCCTTCATAGTTGTCCGTGATGGATGTTGATTGAAATCGGTTGTGTAGGGTTGAACTTGAATGCTTGGTTGTGGTTGAACCATTTGTGTTTGTGGAATAGCACCAAGTTGTGGAGTATGTTCTTCGATTAAATTGTTGTTGATAAATGGCTTGTTGTTGATTCCATTGTTGATGTTGTGGAGTTAATTGTTGTTGTTGTTGATGATTATAAGTGTGAGGAAATAGTTAGAGTATGGTGGTTGAGACATGATGATAAACTTGTGTGGTAAATATGGATCTTTGTAGTCGAATGAACCTTTGTTGATGAAGTATCCTTAGGCGAGAAAAGACAAGAACCAAGTAGCACTTATGCGTAAAACACCAAAAATTACGCGTAACAAGAATAGTTACGCGTAGGATTTAGCTTACGCGAAGCGTGAAAAATACTAAAGTTACGCGTAAATGAAGTTAGGCGAGAAAGTTAGGCGAGGATTACCTTATCGTGGGACTAAGTCTACGCGTAAGATGAATCTTAAGCGTAATATTTTCACGCGTAAGCTTATGCTTAAGCGTAAGATTGGGTTTTATCCCAAGTGATCTTTACACTTCACAAGGCAAAGGATATCCAAAGTCGACGTATTTTCGGACTTATCCAAGTAAGAAAACACGGAATAAACCGTAAAATTGAAGATCAAACCAAGGATAAAGTTATGCGTAGAATTAGGGTTTTGATACGCGTAGTTCTACTCGTAACTTTGATTCTATCCAAATGTGTTTCTAAACCGCTTTTTGTGATGAAATAGCTTCAATATCACCAAAATAACACAAAAGTGTGAAACTTGATGATCCAAAGCTTCTAAAAGCAGTTATCGTAGGATAACACCCTCGTATAAAAACTAGCTTAAAACAAGGAAAACACGTAAGTTCCAAACTTTTGCCAAAACCAATAGTTTAACACCTAATAACGTTGAAAGTACAAGAATCTTGGATTCAAAAGTGTAAAAAATTAGTTTTTAAGCGTACCAAAGATTATGTTATCTATACGCGTAAACCCAAACCAAAACTTCAAAAACAAACGAGTACACCCAACTATTTGGCGATTGATACCACTGTTAGGTCACAAGTTTTACAACACAAGCTTATAGAGAAAGAGATGAAGGCGATTGAACAAGTATCAAACACACACACACACAATGTAGTATACGGTTAGGCGTAGAGAGCATGTGAAAGAAATAACTTGAACAACCAACCCTCAAATGAGGGTTTACAATAGTTTATATAGGCAAGGAGCTAGGGCAACACTCCTCTCCTTCCCTATTCCTTATTGGGCTTGGGCCTCACATGGGCCTTCTACATAAGTGGACCTTAAACAAACATAAAGGCCAGAATAAAGCTACCTATTACATATGAAATATAAATACTTGAAATACTGTTTAGGAGTGATTCCAACACTTTGAAATAAATCATTTGCTGATCACTTGATATTCTTACATGTTACTCTTAACATGGTTTACTTGTATACGTGTATGTTTTCTGTGGAGATTATTAGTTTCTAAATTCGACAGCTAGAGCAAAATATTGCACGCTCACTGTTAAAAATTTTACAGATGTCGAATCCTTTGGTTATAACTAGCCGGAACCCTCAAGTGAAGGATCCGTGGGATCCGGGTAAACAGAAGAGCTATTTTATCATCCTTGTATCAATCCAACCTTTCAAACCTTATTAACCCAATTAAACATGATACATTAGAATCACGTAAGTCTCCCTCAAGCTCAGTTGATCTCATTCACTCATAGATAACTTAGGATCATATTCAAAGTGTTTTTTGATTTATCATTTCTTCAAAACTCGTCATTTTTTCACTCCAATGCTTACACATTGTTTCTCTCATCTCAAAACACTTAGTTTGATATTTTTTTCAATTTTAGCAAATTGATTTTAGTCATCTTTATCTCAAAATAGGCTAAATACTAGTTTTTCATTTCTCGTAATTTTTAAGGAATTTTCTAAATTTTCCTTAGACCATCATCTGATTTCTAGGATCATTTGACTCCACTTGACATCTTCAAAATTCTTAGTGTCATCCTTGATCACCCATTGGTGGCGGTGCTTATGAAAGCTCCATTTCTTTCCATTAAATACATCATTAGTTACCTTTACTCATTATACTTGATCATCTAAGTCTCATATCATTTAAGATACCTGAGGAAACTGAAACACTCAAGATATGTAGGTACTAGACCTTACTAGATCATCATCACTCTCTTCTTTAGCTTCTGAGAGCCGGATCCCTGGGTTTAGCCTGGACGGATTCCTCAAGCGAGGGATCCGTGAGAACCATCTGATCAGACTATCAAATACTACTTAATGCAATCATTTCAAAGCCTTCTTTGTTAATCTAAACACTCCACATTGTCTTAAATGACTTCCTAGATCAATACAACTATGTAGTTGACTCTTGTGCATACAAATCATTGCAATTTGAAGGATTTTAGTGGTTTAAGCTTGAATTCACTTACCAAATCTTTCTCTTTATAAACCATTTGTGTTAGAACTTCCAAATCACCATTCACATATTCATACTCAATAGCAAAAGTCTTCTTTTACACCTTCCTTTGTACCATCTCACCATGAGGAAAGCCCCTAGTGTTAACTCATCAACCAAAGGACCTCCCAAGAAAATTGCTCGGGTTATTCATGAAATATCCTCAACCGAATCATCACCCGTCAAAGCCTCAAACACTAGAACTCCCTGACAACCAATCAAACCAACTCCCAAAAGGATTGTTCCCACAAGACAACCCTTGCCAAACACTACCATACCTCCTACACCAAACAACCCTACCTCCACTAAACCATTACCTCTAGTACCTAGAGTTATTTCTTTCACTACACCAATCTCATCCCCACATCTTTAAAACTTAGAGGACTTGCCACCTAGGGCATTTCATCCACCACCATTGCTAACATTTTCCTCAACTGAGAAAATGGTGCCACAAAAATTTGGTGTTGAAACCTGTTAGGTCACTAGTTTTACAAACACAAGTAATATAGAAAGAGATGAGGCGATTGAACAAGATCTAACACACACACACACGACAATAGTAAACGGTTATGCGTAGGTGAGTGAGAGAAAGATAAACTTGAACAACCAACCTTCAAATGAAGGTTTACAAGAGTATTTATAGGAGGAAAGCTAGGGCAACACTCCTAGTTTCCATCCTTTCCTAAATAGACTAAGGCCTAGGCTCATGGGCCTTCTACACAAGCCTAAGACTAATTACAAACATAAAGACCATAATAAAGCTAACTATTACATATTAATTACTAACACTTGATTATGGTTTAGGAGTGATTCCAACAATCTCCCCTCAGTGTTGGTGATGAATGGTGAAGGCGTTGATGTAATAGTAGCTCGACGCCTTCCCGACATTCTTCTTTCTTGTGAGAAGAATTGCCTTGATTCGAACAATCTCCCAAATGTAGAGAGCAGTTTTCCTTGAGCAATTATGCTTGACGTCATCATTAACTTTGTTCTTTGATTATTGTTCTTTGTGGTGAAAGTGATAGTATGTTGTTATCTCGCATCAAGTCGCCTCAGTCCGCTTCATCGCTCCGGTCTCCACGCCATTCTTCAACATGCTCACACGCCTTTGACGTTGGAATTCAATCATCGATGAAGTTCTTTAAGTCTTTAACTTTGTAGATTCTTTGGTTTGACGAAGAATCATTCGATTGTTGTGTTGCTTTTGGATAGAACTTCCATTAGTGATGATGTTGGCATGAGCATGAGAAGAATCAACACGATCATCCCGCCCGGAGCTTCCATAAGAAAAAATATTTCAAACGGTTAGTAATAATCGGATTCCGCACTTACGAGTTTGAACTTCGAGAGTGTTAACAAAGATAGTGTGAAAACACAACTCTAATTCTCACAAAGGCCGCTCGAACTGGAGTCCCACAAGTGAGATAACGCGATGTACCGGGCACACCTACAAGTTCGGATGAGTCGAGGTACATCAAGCATCACCTCACGATCAGACCGTTTGAGACACACTCCGCATAATCCACGGGAGTTACCAAGTGACCGCCGTGGTCGTTTGATGTTGACCCGGCAGAATTTATTCAATCACCGAGGATCACAGATGTGAACCTCTCATAAATGTTCTCGATGATTGCTAAGATCCGTGAAGGACTCGATATGAACCATCGATAATCTTATTTGTTGATCAACAAGTGATGAGATGTCAAGTGTACCTAAGAGATCTTTGATGAATCTCGTGGCTCTAGACTCAATAGTGTGTTTTGGTTTTCCGAGCGGAGACTAGGAGAGGTCTCCTCTTCTATACCAAATGATCTCTAAGAGAAGGCCAATAGTTTACGTAGGGTTCCCTGTGAGAATGAAACAAGCTTCCTGAGAGAAACTTGAGTGGTGAGAAGGTTTAGTGCATGCGCCATCGGGTCCATGACGACTTTTAATCTTCAATACCGGTGTCACTAAGTGACAACCAAGAGTATATGATTTGAACCCTTGTCGCCCTAAGTTGAATAACTGGAGGGCTATTTCTTTTCACCCTTTCTTTACATTTCTTTTGATTCTTCAACTCCTTCTTTCTCCGATTCTCATTTTATCCTTTTTATAATCATACCTAAGGACTTCTAAGTACTAACTATTTGTGATGTCCTTGGGTAGATCCCTCCGGCTCTGGCGGATCATAGGACGGTTATTCCTAACCTTAGTCACCTTATAACTCCATGACTAACCTATGTTGCCATTAAAACCACATAGAAGAATCTCTCAAAGGGTTTGTAAATGAAAATCATGTTTGAACCATCGTGAGAGATAGGATTTTGCATAAATACTCCCATCCACATGTGCTAAAGAGTTTTAATGGTTTAAATGCACAATGAGGAAAGAGCGCACATTTTGAATTGATCCACTGGAGATAGACAATCCCCCGCGAGACACGGTTACGTTGTGATTCGCTTCCAAACAGTCAAGTTTATCACACAAGCTAACCACTTGTGAATGGTCAACTGTAATAAACTTCAAACAAATTTCGTAAACAATGCAATGAAGATCCGAGAGTATAGTGTTTCCACAGTCGTTAAGTCCCACGGAGGATTAATGGTGTTTAAAAACTTTCGATGTCGAATGATCACTAAGGATAATGATCGAGAAGGATTTTGGAATATTTATACCTAAAGAAAAGTTTTGTAAATTACAAGGGCTTAAATGCAAATTAAAGAAAATTAAAAGCTAAATTATATTAAATAAACGCTATCACTATTTTTAAAATGATGTTTTTCTTGATTTATAAAACAAAATAACTTAAATAAACTATTTTAATTAAAGCGTAAACCTAAATTATCTAAAAACGTGACCTAGAATGAAAAGCGTCGTTATATGTAAAAATTACGCGAGTGCAGTAAGTAAAAACGTAAAATTTGTAAAATAAAAGTCCTACGAGTGTAAAAACAATTTTCTTACTTACTATATGACAAAAGAAAATTTTAGAAAAAAGATTTATATTTTTTTTACTTTTATATTTTTTATTATGAATTAAATACTATTTTAAACTAATTAAATGATTAAAAATACTAAAACTATTGAGAAAATTCTGAAACTTTTTTATAAAATACTTTATACTAATACAAAGCTAAGAAAAATACAAAAGTTAAGAAAGCTTATTTTAATAAGCTAGAAATAAGCTAATGTATACGTATAAGCTTAAATAGACAAAAAGGGTTAAGTATTAAATGTTGCAAAGAGTAACCAGTCAAAGACCCAAGGGGAGATGGTAGTGTGTGTGTGTGGTGAGCTGGGTGGCCAGGGTTCGAATCCGAGCAATGGAATTTTTATTTTTATTTTCTTTTTGGATTTTTCTTGTACAAACTAATCAAGTACACTGAAATAAGCAAATTTTATAACTAGAACTTTTTATGAAAACAACTAATAAGCACATAATAAGCTTAAGATTGCTTAACAGTGGTACAAAGATTAGAATAAGCACAAGGTTAAGCTAAATGGCTATTAAGCTAATGAATAAGCAAAAGCTAATCTGAAAATAAGCTAAGAGACTGATTATAAGCTAATATTTTAACTGAAAAACACAATAACTTAGAAATAAGCACTTAAACAATATCCAAATAAGCACAAGGATTAACTGTTGCACAGGATACTATTTGGGTTTCTAAACACTTTCTAGCTTAATTTTAAGTACTTAAATAAGCTAAGAAATGAAAAGGATCACTGGAACTATTAAGTATACCAGCTAAGCTATCCAAAAAGCTAAAACTCTCACTGTGGTGTTCACTAGAGAGCTTATAATGAGCTTATGAAAAATCTGGTAAACACTGGTTACTCAGTGTACTAGATGAAATGGACAAAACTAAAAGCCACTAGCAGGCTTATCAAATAAGCTAGAAATGGAAAAATGAGAACTGGAATAGAGACATAGCTAGGTGGGCTTTCCAAAAAGCTAAGATGCACAAGCTAAAGCTAACTAATAAGCTCTGTGAGAGCTTGTGAAATAGGCTAGCAAATCTGTGCACAGGGCATGTTTTTGAGAAAGGGTCTAAAGTAAGCTAAAAATTAAGCAGTTTAAAAAGCTAACTAGAAATTATAAAAAATATTAGGATAAAGCTGAGCAACTATATTTTAATATTCCAAAAGCTCAAATCTTGAAACTTACTATTAAATCCTATATAAAATTATCTAGTTTATTCAAAAATGACTAAATTGAAAATTTGACTTTTTAAGTTAAACACTAAGGTTGACTTATATGAACTTTAAATTGATCCTACTCACTGATGATGTTATATTAGCCTAAAATAAGATGGAATTAAGCTAAGTTACCAAGTTCTAAGTTACTTTGATGATTGATGAGTGTCAAATACTCATCATTTTTATATCTTTTAGATCGCAAAACATCCGAAAACACTCGTAAATGCTTCAAATGATAAAATATCACAAACAAGTGTTTTATATGTTTTAAATGCAAAACATCAAAATCTGGTGAAAAACGTATCAAGTTTGCATAATTGGCAGTTTTAGTCCCCCAAGTTACAAAAGTTGTCAAATCTAGTCCCTGGTAATTCAAAAACTTGTAAAATGTCATTAAAGGTCCTTGGGATTCATAAGTTGTTCAAAATAATCCTTTGAAGTTAAAAATCACAAATTTACAACTTTGGTCCCTCAACTTTGCAAAAGTGTCAAAATTAGTCCCTAAGGTTTTAAAAATAAGAAAATAATCAAAATAAACCTTATACTATTTATAAATGGCAATATTGGTCCTTCATGATAACTTTGGAGAAAATTACAAGTTTGGTCCTTAGAGTTACAAAATTGGCAATTTTAGTCCTTGGACTTATAAAAAATGGAATTTTATTAAACATTTGTCCTTGTACTAACCATATTTGGCAGGTTTAGTCCTTATTACAACTTTGGAAATGTTGCTAGTTCTGTCCCTAAAAAAATCTAAATTACATAAATGGTCCTTATGCTAGCTATACCAAATAGACCCTTTTATGACTAAAAACCCAACACAAAATACTGGCCCAACCCCAAGCCCAAAACTAAAACCCGGTCCAAAATTTAAAATAAACACGCGCCCCCCCACTGCTCACCCTCCTTCTCCCCCATCGACACCTGCTACCACTACTTCCAAGCCACCTGCTCACTACCCACTTTCCACCTCTCCTCCTACCTTTCACCTCAACCTTTCCACCTTGCAAACCAACCCCCCACCTCATTTAATGCAGATACCTGCTTCAAGACTTTTTTCCCGCCAAAATGCCACTTGGGTGGTTATGATGATTTCAAGCGATTCAATGGTTGGATTTAAGTGGGATTTCATCAGAGGTCGACAAGGAACAAAATGAATCTATTAATATCAAGAGAGAAGCAGAGGAGAAGAATTAATTTTAGAGTAAAGTAGTGTAATTTTAAATTCTGTTATGTCGTTTTATTAATTTAAGTTTCCAGTTTATGTTTAAAGCTAAAAAGTGTTGTGTAATCATTTCTCAGTTTAATAAAAACCTACTTTCAGTCCCAATTTAAATTATTGTCCACGAATTCAGTTTTTGCTAATTTCAATGTTCAATTTCTCAAAATTGTTAAATGTTGTTCTCAGTTGTTGTTATTACTTATTAAGCTTTTATAAGCTTTTGATAAAGCTTATAAGCTCTCGTAACCATTAATGAACCGGTTTCATAACAGTTCCAAAATTACCAAAAATAGCAATAAAATTAGTCAAAATCAAAATCCTATGAGGAATGATCAAGAGAGAGTAGCAAGACCGAATTTGGAATGCTAGTTGGTTTAGAGGCTTGTGGGAAGCTATAGGTCGTGTTATCATCTATTGGTTCTCGGTGTATGTTGAACACAACTTGTAAGCATTTTTCTCATAATTTGCAATTTTCAGATAATGTTTAATTCTGTTAAATTTAGCTTAATCTTGTTTAAATACAGTTATTATAAGTTGTTGAATGGATTCCTTGGTTTAAATAGTTAGTTTAATTTGTTTAGCTTCAAAACCGCTTCCTAAAGGTGTGTTTGGATCCGCTTATTACATCAGTATCTAAGGTTGTTTGAAGCCTTGTTTTATTTGTTACATGTTATATTACTTTTGTATAAGTCAAAGAAACCATAAAGTTCGTGCTTAGTAGTAAATAAGTCAAAATCTCATGTAAATGCCCTTCACAGTCACTGTTGGGAATTTTGAGTTGCCAAAATCAGTTTACATGCTTAAAAGTTGTCTCCATAGCCATAGATAATCTTATCTCAGCTTATTATAACCTTATAAGTTCATAGAATCAAGTAAAAGCTCATAAAAGTCAAACTAGCTTATTTTTATAAAAAGTCAAATTTCAATATAGTCGTTTTTGAATAAAATGAATAATTTTATATAGGATTAGATATTAGGATTTAGCTTAATTCCTTTTGGGAAAATAATATTTAGTCTGCTAAAGAAAAATATAAAAATACTAGGTTTTATAAAATTAGCTTATAGATAGCTTTTAATTAGCTTCTTTTGGACCCCATTCAAATGATGCCCCGTGCATTGTGAATGGTCCATTTTGAAAAGCTCACATGAGCTTAATTGTTGGTCTAATCTCGTGATTCTTGGTTCCTCGAGTAGTCAACCAAGTCATCTAGAGGTACTAAGTTTCATTTTCCATTTTGTAGCTTAATATCTAGGTTGCTATTTACTTGTTTCTTGTCCCATTTTAGTGTAAACCGCATAAGCAAGTGATCTAGTCCCATTTTCAAAGTTAACCACAAGCTCTACAGTTGTCCTAAGCTTATGCTTTTAGCTTTATGGAAAGCTTAATCGGTGAGCTTGATGTTTCCAAATGTTCATCTCAATTCTTAGCTTATTTTAGTGCTTATTTTACTAGCTTAATAGTACCTTGAAACCCAATAACATCCTATGCATTCGATTGATGATGAGAGCTTATTTGAAGCTTAATTGGTGCTTAATTTTAAGTAAAATTGTTTTTTCAAGATTAATATTAGCTTATTAATAATTTATTAGCTTATTCCCATTTCCCTTTTGCTTATTAAGTAACTTAAAAGCCATTTGGTTTTAATCTTTTGCTTATTCAATTTTAAAGCCCACTGTTGGAAAAATAAGCTCTAAATCAGCTTATTGGTGGTTTTCACAAAATGTTCCAGTTATAAATATTGCTTATTTTCATGTACTTAATGAGTTTGTAAAATAAAATTCCAAAAATAAAATGTTTTACAAAAAGGGAGAGGCAGGGGTCGAACCTGAGACCTCTCCCTTCTAAGGGTGATAGTGGTGTACCTGTAAGCCAATGCGCCCTTGGGTCTTTCTCGTTTAAGTCTCACACAACTTAATATATAACCACGTTTTCTAGTTTAAGCTTAAACGAGCTTATTTACTTATTTATAGCTTATTTATAAAAGCTTTTTCAACTTTTGCAATTTTTTTGTCTTTATATTAGTATAAAGTATTTTTACAAAAAGTTTCAGATTTTTCCAATAAGTTTTAGTATTTTTAAACATTTAATTAGTGTTGTATAGTAATTAAATCATAATAAAAATATAAAAGTCTAAAAATATAAATCTTTTTCTAAAATTTTCTTTTATCATATAGTACGAAGAAAATTAGTTTTACACTCGTAGGCCTTTTATTTCATAAAATTTACGTTTTATATTGCGCTCCAGCGCCATTTTCGTAAATAACGCTCGTTTCCGTTTTAATTAACGTTTTTAGATATTTTAAGTTTAGTTTTAGTTTAAATAGTTTGTTTAAGTGATTTTATTTTATAAAATCATAAAAACATCATTGTAAAAATAGTGATAGCGTTTATTTAATAGATTTTAACTTTTTAATTTTCTTTTAATTTGCATTTAAGTCGCTTTAATTTGTAGATTTTCTCTTTAGGTATAATTTTCCATCCAAAACCCTACTGATCGCTATCCTTAGTGATCATTCTACCATCTGATCAAGTGTTTATTACACCAATTCATCCTCCGTGGGACTTAACGACCCAGGAATTCCCTATATTCCTCTGATCTAAATTGCATTTGGTGTTTGAACTGTTTTGAGTTTCTTACGGTTGGTCATTCACAAGTGGCTAGCTTGCGTGAGATAACTTGACTGTTTAGCACAGATCAAAATTTTGGCGCCGCTGCCGGGGATAAACATTTAGTTGTTCACTGTATAAACATTCAAGATGTTTGTATAAACATTTAAATTTTGGACCGGGTTTTAGTTTTGGGCTTGGGGTTGGGCCAGTATTTTGTGTTGGGTTTTTAGTCATAAAAGGGTCCATTTGGTATAGCTAGCATAAGGACCATTTATGTAATTTGGATTTTTTTAGGGACTGAACTAGCAACATTTCCAAAGTTGTAATAAGGACTAAACCTGCCAAATATGGTTAGTACAAGGACAAATGTTTAATAAAATTCCATTTTTTATAAGTCCAAGGACTAAAATTGCCAATTTTGTAACTCTAAGGACCAAACTTGTAATTTTCTCCAAAGTTATCATGAAGGACCAATATTGCCATTTATAAATAGTATAAGGTTTATTTTGATTATTTTCTTATTTTTAAAACCTTAGGGACTAGTTTTGACACTTTTGCAAAGTTGAGGGACCAAAGTTGTAAATTTGTGATTTTTAACTTCAAAGGATTATTTTGAACAACTTATGAATCCCAAGGACCTTTAATGACATTTTACAAGTTTTTGAATTACCAGGGACTAGATTTGACAACTTTTGTAACTGGGGACTAAAGCGCCAATTATGCAAACTTGATCGCTTTTTCACCGTATTTTGATGTTTTGCATTTAAAACATATAAAACACTTGTTTGTGATATTTTTATCATTTTGAAGCATTTCGAGTGTTTTCGGATGTTTTGCGATCTAAAAGATATAAAATGATGAGTATTTGACACTCATCAATCCCCCACACTAAGATATTGCTAGTCCCTAGCAATGATTTATGAAAATTTAATGGATTTTATCTCTTTACCAAAAGCCATTACTCGGAGTAGCCAATTGTTTTGATTCAAGTAAGAACCTTGGTACAATGATAACCAAATGATTTTGAGCAAATCATAAGCTATAAACGGATTTGATTTGTCTTTACCGTAAGCCGTTTGCTTCGGACTAGCCAACTCTTAGATAAATTATCAATATTATCTTTGGTGAGCCGATTACCAATTATGGATTTCCAAGCGCCTTTACCACAAGCCATAAACTTGGGCTAGCCAACTCTTCACTTTTTAGGATATGGTGAGTTGAGAACCATACAATTTTGGGCAAATTGCAAGCCATAAACGGATTTGAAATATCTTTACCAAGAGCCGTTTGCTCCGGATTAGCCAATCCTTATGTGGGTTAGACATGGTGGATGATTACCATTTGTTGTGCTTAGTACATAGTACTTCCACTAAAATAAAAAATTTTAAAATTTGGCCATTTTGGGGATAAAGGGACTAAAAGGGTACATTTATGATCAAAATTGCTGAATTTCCCCCACACTTAGAAATGAATATTGTCCTCAATATTCAAAGTACCAACTGTTATGCCAAACTTAGAACGTAAAAAGATAACATTTACTAACTAAGTGTAGAAACACAACAATTATTCTCTTTTTAAATATTTACAATTTTCATTCATTTTTAAGGTCTATATACAACATGTGGGGCATCTCCCCACACTAATGTGGTACACGGGTGAAAACCCATGTTTAGCTCTTGTTTTTGATTACCGAGTCGCTAGCTTGACTCGACCCGCATTAATTGGTTCATGGGGAAGTAAGTGGAAGATACAATCTCCATCGGACTTTCATTCAAGATGTTTGTATAAACATTGAAATACAAGAAAGTTCCACACCGATGATGTTTGTATAAACATTTAAATTATACAAACATCTTGATGTTTGTATAAACATTTAAATGTTTATAAAACCCGGTCCAAAAGTTCCACACCGATGATCTTTGTGCTCCAAAATCTTAACAGTGAACAACTAAGGTAGGATTAAAACTAATTTTGACTTTTTACTGAACAAGGCAGATTTTTATGGTTTGACTGAGCTATTTAGAACTAATGTGACATTAAACAACAACAAACAACATCAAGCATAAGTTGGAATACCAATCTATCAGTAAATCCAAACAACCTTTAAAAACTGTGAGCTTGTAATTTCCAAAGGATTTCACAATTTGAGACTATGCAACTGATTCAAATCTTTAAATTATCATAACATGAGACTAAAGAATCATTAAACAACAACAATAACAATATGAAACTAAGAATTGACATTTATACTACTATGACTGTTAAACTAAAGTTTTTAACAATTACCAATTCTAAAGAACAAACCTACTGTTTTAATGTTTAATTTTACTTAAATACAACTAAGAAACATAAACATACAAAGATTAAAGCTTATAAGTAACTTAAACAGTGAAAAGCTAAAATGCTTATAAAGAGCTTACAACTGCTTTCCAGCCAAAGACCATGAACCAAGGACTAAGAACACTCCTAATAGCTTTCCACAAAGCTTCTAACCCAAGAGTAATCCAGAGATTATCCTGCTTCAGCTTTTTGCACCATCTTCAATGATTTTTTATTTTTAACTAATTTTTCTTGATTTTTATGAATTTTTTAGTTTTATAACTACAACTGGTTTTTATGGTTCTAATAGCTCTCAGAAGCTATATAATGAACTTATATGAGCTTATGAGTTCATAATATCAACCACAAACAAGTTTAAGCTAAATTTGAGATTTTGGCTCAAAAATTGCATAAACTGAATTTGTGTAAATAAACTGAAATTGAAACTGAAAATAAGTTCTTAATACACTGAAATATGATTACAAAGTATTTGAAAGCTTTGAAATACACTGGAAACTTAAAATATTTAAAAACGAGATAAGCAAAATTAAATTACACTAGATATTCTTCACATTGCCTCTAAGCTTCTTTATATTGATCTTTTTAAGCTTTGTCGACATCTCTGAACATTTCCCACCTCATCTTGACCATTGAATCTTTCAGAATCATCATAACTGTCCATGTGGAGTTTTTGGCGCCAAAAGTCTTATGAGCAGGTTTTCTCAATTAATGAAGTTTGGGAGGATGTGGAGGTGGAGGGGAGTGGGTATACAGCTGTTTAAGGTGAGGTGGAAAGGTGGAAAGGTGGAGAAAACTACTGGTTTTGGAATGCAGTTGAGGGTGAAGGAGATGTACAGTGAACGTGGTTTTGGCGCGTTGAATTTATTTGACTGAGATATTAATAAGTGGGGGTTCAAAAATGGGGGGTCAAGTGGATAATGACAGGGGGTCTTTTGTTTTGGTTGGGGTAAAAATACACAAAGGGGCCATTTGGTTTAAGCTTATATACAAGGACCATTCATGTAATTTCTACAAAGTATAGGGGATGAACCTGCCACTTTTCCAAACTTATCACAAGGACCAAACTTGCCAATCTTTAATAGTACAAGGACCACATTTGATTATTTTCACTTTTTAAATATCCGAGGACTATTTTTGACATTTTTTAAACTTGAGGGACCAAAGTTGCCATTTTTGCAAACTTGAACTTCAAGGGTAAAATTTGTCATTTCATGATTCTGGGGACTATTGTTGATTTTCTTCAAAATATTTTATCCAAGGACCATTTCGACAATCTGTGAAAGTTCGTGGACCAAACCGCCAATTTTGTAAACTTTGTTGTTTTTCATCGAGTTTTCAATCCTTTTGCATTCAGAACACATAAAACACATTTCAAAGATATTTATAGTATTTTGTGGCAATTCGAGTGTTTCGGATGTTTTTTGTGGGTTAAACAATATAAAATATATGTGTTTTAGACAATTCACGGCATAGTTAAAGAGTTACATTGTCTTTTAGGTGACAACTAGCTCTAATAACTACCTTGAAGGTGTAAATGTTAGGAATTAGAAATTCCCAAGATTAAAGAGTCGGTCAAAGTATATGTAATCGTTAGAAAGATCGTAGTCGTAGTTCTTTTAAGTTAAGTAGTAATTTAGTTATGTAACACCGTGGAGGACTGACGGTCTTTACCCACCGTATGCCCGATCCATGCCCATAGTGTGGCGATTTGTGTAAGACTATAAATACTCTACCTCCCAAGGTAGAGAGTTGGAGCTCATAATAATATCTTTCACTTTCTCTCACTAAGTTCCCTAAACCTCTAACTTTCTCTCTAGAATTCCATCTATATGCTACTTTGTGTTATGGTTTGATGTGTATGTGAAAAGCTAATATCTAACAATTGGTATCAAGAGCCATGGTTTGATCATATCTTGCACATCTTTGGATTTATAGTGGTTTTAGGTGGTTTTGAGTTTGAAAAAGTTTATTGGTTTTGCATCATTTGGTTGATCTCTTGTGTTAAAGTTTGAATTTTGTTGGTACTTTTGTGTTTAGAATCATCAAAAGTGCTTAGGTTTTCATTTGGTAAGCTTGAATCATCTTGGTTGGGTTGTTTTGGATTGAAAAGTGAAGTTTATTTGGTTTTCAAGGTAGCGACTTAGCTCTCGGATAGTTTCTTGCTAGCGACTTACTTCACGATTTGTAGCGACTTACGGTGTTAAAACTAGCGAGTTAGAGCTAGCGAGTTAAAGTACAAGTAGTGGAATCTCCACTACGGGTAGCGACTTGTGTGTAGCGACTTGATCAAGAGCTAGTTGCTCTTTAGCGACTTGTGTTTCTAGCGACTTGTGTAGTAATTGTCGCCAAAATTTGGCTAGCGACTTGGTCCATAGCGAGTTACTACTTAGCGACTTGCTTTCTATCTAGCGACTGGGTTTCTAGCGACTTGGTTGTCTAGCGAATTAATTGGTAGCGACTTAGTGCTTTTGTTTCTAGCGACTTAGAGCTTTATCATCTAGCGACTTGAGTGATTGTTTACGGTTTTCTCTTGATTTAGTAAAATCCGTGAAAGAATCTATTTCCGGTTTAATCATTGAGTTATAAAATCCCGTATAATCTGTTAACATGTCTACCAACGTCCCTACCTGTCATCTCCACTGCTGTCGAGGATGTTCAAGCAATGGCTCGGATACTCGCCCACCCATGCTTGATGAATCGACTACGATTCTTGGGCTCAACGAATCGATTGTATTGCCTTGGAAAGGAAAATGGTGTCAACATTCTCAAATCCATTGATGAAGGACCATATCGGGTTGAGACGACTAGAGACATACTTGATACTAATGAAGATGGTACTCTGCTTACGGAATGGATGGACCTAAGATGTACAATGAGCTTGATAATGAGGAGAAAAGAGATTCGATGCGATATCGTGGCTTCAAACATTGTTCTTCAAGGTCTTCCTAAAGACATCTACAAGTCGATCAATCATAACACCGATGCAAAGGCGTTTGGGATAACGTTAAGATGCTTCTCTCGGGTTCGAATTAACTATGGAAGACAGAGAATCCCAACTCTATGACGAATTTGAGCACTTCAAGATGAAACCAGATGAGAATGTCTATGAGTACTATGTAAGATTTCATAAGTTAGTGAATGACATGAGGAACATCGAATGACTATGCCTAACATTCATTTGAACTCAAAGTTTGTGAACAACATGAATCCCGAATGGCACAAGTTTGTCACAATGTGAAACTCACTAAAGGATTGAAGCATACAAACTATGAGCAACTCTATGCCTTCCTCCTTCAGAATGAGAGACATGCTATGTTTGAAAAATTGATTCTCAATCAGTTCAAACCCAACCAGGGAGAGACAAGCTCATCCAATGACTCAACAGCTTTCTATTCAAACATCGGAATCACAACCAAAGCATCACAAGTCATACCTTTGGGTAATGGTAATCACAAACTCATCCCTGATCCTATGTACAAACAAGCTGATGCTGATGCACACATGGGTAACATCATCAATCAACTAGCTCTTCTGATTAGCCAAAACATGAACTCTCTCCCACAAACCAACAACAATCTTAGAACAGCATCTAACCCACACAATCAAGCTACTGTTAAAGATGGAAGGATCGTGGTGCAACCAGTTCAGAAAGACAGATGATCGGGGAAGAGGTGGTCTTTGGTAGAGGATATGTGGGCAATCGAATCGAGGAAGGAATGGTAACCAAGGTCAAGCTAAGCGGATAAAATGCTACAACCGTGGTGGTGAGGACACATTGCAAGGAACCGCACATCTCCAAAGCGTCCACATAATGCCGATTACTTCGAGATAAGATGTCACCGCACAAGCTCGGGACAATGGTGTCGCTTTGAATGAAGAGGAATTACTATTTTTGCCGAGGGCAATGCCAAGACCTATGATGCGAGATGTGGATGAGCAACCTATTCGTGAGATAGGTCACAATCATCGAACGCCTTTCAAGTCGCCGACCGTGATGCATACGACTGATGTAGATGATGGACCCATCGCACACACAATCTTTATGGCTAGCATCTCTCCAATGATCTCTCCCAAGATCTCCTCTTCATCACAAGTGGCCCATCCAAGGACAAACTCATCTCGAGGTATTAAAACTATACAATGATGTCGATGTGCAACAGATGCATGACAAAGTACAACCAATGAAACTTTTGAATCAAACGTTGAAAATATGGGTAATAATAATATTGTCCCATACGATCAATACGTGAAACAAAGTGAAAGTGAAGTTGTACCAAGTGATGCATCTTCTGCATCAACAATGACTATGTCTTTGATGAATACACCGCATGTGCCCTCGATGATTCCATTATCTCGAACTAAATGCCTATAAGGAACGTGTTTCTATTTATGAACAACGTGCAAAATTTGAGTTGACCACTCGTGAGCGTGAAATGGATGTCCAAGTAAGTACAAGAATTAGAAAAGTAAGTTTAGAGAAGAAGCATGAAACAAGAATTAAACTCATTGCAAGAAAAACTTTCTAAAACAAATTAAGCAAAACAAGAACTTCAAGAAAATGTGAAAATGCTTAAGCAAGAATTTAATGCAAAGGAATCAAAACTCTTGAGAGATTTTTCTAATCTAACAACTTTGAAAAACAAACTTGAAAACAAGTTGTACTTACAAGGAAACACCATTCGATCGCTCACATGGTCACGAAACATCGTGTCTTAAGCGATAAGCATAGCATTCCCTTGTTGAGGAACCAAATCCAGAGGTAATTAAAAAGGCTAGAAATGCTCATAAGGTGCTTTATGATGGTAATGAAGTCCTTAAGCCTAGGCGTAAACCTAGTTGCGTTGAGTGCACCGAGGATGATAAGATATTAAATGAAATCACTAGGATAAGATGAATAAGAAACAAAATGATCCCAAATGCAAAGAGAAAACATTATCATCTCTCCTCATGATTACAAGAAGGAAAACTGGATTTCCTTGAACAAGTTTAAGCCTCAGACTTTGTTGACTCCCGAACAAGTCTTCTGGAAAAAGGATTTAGATAAACTGAATGCGGAAAACATCATTGAAACAAACCCTCTTTTTTTAAAAATGCCTAGAGCTACTGTGTATCCTCCTAATACACCAATGCATCTTGTTCCCAGAACAATTGCCACTAAAAGCAAGACATTAATTAGCCAATACGTTATATTTCAACTATTTGTTGATTTTGAGAAAACTTGCAAGAAAAGGATCACGCCCATCGGTATAATCAAGGAGAGAGAGGTTTTGAACAAATGAAAGAATGTTATTTAATCGAGGTCATGCCCTTCTTTAAACTTCTAAAAGATCACTTTGAGAGTCTTAAAAGGGGTAGAAACCGATATTAAGGGTATGGAAAAGGAATTTGATGCAATGGTTGTTGAAGTTAGTGACTATGAGCGATAATCGAAATATAATGAGATAGAGAGAAAGAACCGCATACATTAAATGAGAATCTTATTATCGAATGTGTTGCTCAAGATGTTTTTTCATCGCTTCAAATTGCTCTATTAATGCTTCCAAATTTCATGAACTATCTCGTGGCCTCGAAAGTCTCCCATGATCGTGTCATTGAGCTTGAAAAACTAATTCTAAACTAAATGAGAAAATTGAACTGGATGATCATGACAATTTGGTTAAACATTTTTCTAAACTAGAAGTTGAGTATTTTAATCTACAACTAAAATATCAACATCTCAAAGAAAATGTCAAAACTTCAAATATCAAGACATCTCCGGATGCTCCGAGTTTGATGCGCTTTTCAAATTAACAAACGAGATGAACAGATTCATGCTCGGTAACACGATCGTAAAGTTGAAAGCCCAAATCTCTCAATTAAAGGGTCAAACGAACAATATGACAGGTCCCAAATGCCTCCTCCTTTAGATTCCTGAATTCTCAAACGTTTCATCTTCAAAATCTAGTAAATGCTTTACAAAAGGAAAACGAAAGTTTTCTAGAAGAAAATGAAAAGGTTAAACGTCACTTCAATGAGTTGTTTGAATCAATTAAAGTCACTCGTAACAAAAACAACGAACAAATAACTTCATTGCAAAAGGAAATTGAGAATGAGGAGTCGTAAAAGGAAAATGCCAATGATCAATGGGGAGAATGTTGTATCTAAGGTTCACTCGGTAATAAATTTGCTCTATCTCGTGACATATGTCCCCTCACCTAAGGAACAACAAACCGCCATTCAAACATATTTCTCATCCCTTAAGGATTGCTTAGAATGCTGCGTGAGATTGTTGAAGAGGATAAGCTAGAGAAACCTCATGATAATGCAATTGGATATGCATGCTCATATGCCAAACGATCTCAAGAAATCTTAGAATGCTTGATCACTATATGCCCAAAGACATTAGGTGAGAGAGTTAACCCTTTGATTCCATGCTCAATGCCTAAGGCCAAATATGATATGCACTCTATTCCCAATGTTTTGAATGAGAACCGTAGTGTACCCTTGAGTAGTTCAGATTCTAGATCTGTCAATGCTAGGAAAGAGAACCCAAATGTGCCTTCTAGAGTACTAATCTCTGTTCATCTAGCTTTAAGAAAGTGAACCATAGTGCACTGCATGTAGTTCAGATCCCAAAGACATCTAAACAGTGATGCAAAGAGTAGTAAAACAAACTAATGTTCCCATTCCTCTACAGAGTAATCAGTGACACTAAAGGGAGCAGTCAAAGTCTCAAGACAATACAAGGAATGATAGGACCTCTCAAGCTAAGAATGTGCACCGGAAGAGAGTAGAAGAACAATCTAGGAACCTTAAGTTTGAATCGAATAAAACGAATCGTGTTGATTCTAGTATTAGCCATAGCGCATCGTAATTAATTCAATTCGATACTATTTGCAAACCTTGTACCGATGATTGCTTGAATTGCTTCTAATCATGAATGTGATGTTAATGCTCGCCTAATGATATTAATTGTCCAGTTAATCTTGTTAATGCTAAAATTCATGCTAAAAAGGCTAAAAGGCAAAAGCGAAAGAGAGTTAGAAAACAATGGAAACCCAGGAAGAACATTCATTGAGAATAGGTTTTATTGGATACCTGTTGGTCATAAGACTAATCGATAATGCCCACTAGAAAATGGATGCCCCACCGGTAGAACTATTCCTTAAGAAGTGGTCACATCTGTAAATAGGGCTAATACAGATACTAGTATTGCATCTATTCACAATGATTCCATTACCTCACCGTCCGTTATGAATGCTTCTATTTCGATGTGGGTGGTCCAACTGCTGTCGCTAACCAAATGGAACCCATTCTTGCATGGGGATCCCAATTATCCGATTATCCATTCTTGTCTCGTGTTCAACCGCAGATCGCTCAAATCGCTCGTGGTACCGGACTCAGCCGTTCCAAGCATATGATTTGGAGACCGGTCACGGCTCATGAACTTCGTGAGCAAATTCATCGGACTGTTAGATTTGGTAATGATCATTTCGGTGCTATTATGGGTTATGGAGATTATGTTGTTGGTGATAGTGTCATCTCCGTGAGTGTATTATGTGGAAGGTTTAGGTCATAACATTCTCTGTTGGTCAATTTCGTGATTCGATCTAGAAGTAGCCTTGAAAACATACCGCTTTGTTAGAGATCTTAATGGTAAGGAACTGCTGAAAGGAACTCGTGGCTCAAACCTTTACACTATCTCTATCGATGACATGATGAGAGCTTCACCAATCGCTTGTTATCAAAGGCTTCAAAACAAAGTCATGGTTATGGCATCGTCGTCTCAATCACTTGAACTTGGCACCATCAACGATCTTTCCGTAAAAGACTTAGTTGTAGGTTTACCTAGACTAAAGTATGAAAAGGATCATCTTTGTTCAAGATGTCAATTGGGAAAAGCAAGAAGTATGCCCATAAACCCAAACCTACTAACTCGTCACGTAAGTTCTTCATATGATTCATATGGATTTATGTGGACCAATGAGGGTGCGAATATCTTTGGGAAGAAATATGTGTTAGTTGTGGTTGATGATTATTCTAGATTCACCGGGTCAAGTTCTTAAGGACAAAGGATGAAACTCCGATATCATCATCAAACTCATCAAACAAATGCAAGTTAGACTAAATAAAACCGCCGTAATTATCGAATGCACAATGGAACCGAGTTTGTCAACAAACAACTTAGTGAATTCTATGAAAGCGTTGGAATCGACCATCAAAGAAGTGTTCCACGAACCCCTCAACGTAACGGTGTAGTTGAAAGACTAAATCGTACTCTTGTTGAAGCCGCTAGAACAATGCCGATCTACTCAAAGGTTCCAATGTTTCTCTCGGGTCAAGCAATTGCCACCGCATGTTACACACAAAATCGCTCCCCGATTCACACTATTCATGGAAAACTCCATATGAACTTGTCCACAACAGAAACCTAATCTATCTTTCCTTCGTGTGTTTGGTGCCTTGTGCTATCCAACTAATGAGGTCAAGACTTGGGCAAACTTAGGGCCAAAGTCGACATTGGAGTATTTGTAGGATATGCATCAAACAAAAGGGATACCGAATCTACAACAAAAGAACCCGAAATATCATGGAAACAATTCACGTTACGTTTGATGAGTCGACGGTCAAATGGCTCCTGGACACTCCACTCAGACCCGCACTTCAAAAGCAATCCTATTGGTTCATCCCTTGTTCCAAACTCCTCTCAAGAAACTCCATATGTACCTCCATCCAAGATGATGTAAAGAATTTGTTTGATCCCATGTTTGATGAACTGATGAGTCTACTACTAATGAGGTGCTGATCCCTACAACAGAGGATGCTCATATTCCGGTGAATGAAGTCAATCCATCGGCCTCAATATCGTAAGTCAAGAAGCACCGCTGTTGATCCTTCGCCTCATCAACAAATCATCATTCTTCAAATGTACATCATGGAAATGTTTCGCATCAATGATGAAGTTAATCCCTTTGCGACTCTCAAGATGCTCCATTTGAAAACATTTTGCTACTCCCGAATCATCATCGAACGATCTTCTTTAGAGACATCGACTCGCCTACTTCAGCCTCAACAAATGCCACATGAACACCTCGTAAAATGGACTCACGATCATCCATTAGACAACATCATTGGAAATCCTCTCGTCCAGATCAACCCGAAGCAACTCGCAACCGATGCCTTATGGTGCTTCTTCAACTCCGTACTATCTAAGATCGAACCAAAAGATGTTAAACCGCTATGAATGAAGATAGTTGGTTCAATGCTATGCAAGATGAAATTCATGAGTTTGATCGTCTTGATGTATGGGAGTTAGTACCGCCTCCGATCGTGCTATGATTATAGCTCTAAAATGGATCTTCAAAGTAAAACTTGATGAGCATGGTGATGTGTTGAAGAACAAGGCTCGATTAGTTGCTAAAGGATATCGTCAAGAGGAGGGTATAGACTTTGAAGAATCCTTTGCTCTGTTGCTCGAATCGAGGCAATCGTAATCTTTCTAGCTAATGTCGCTAGTAAGAACATGGTAGTTTATCGATGGATGTAAAGACGGCATTTCTAAACGGAGATCTTAAAGAAGTCGCTCACGCCACCAACCTCAAGGATTTGTGAATCAAGAGCATCCTACTCACGCTTATCGTTTGAAGAAGGCTCTTTACGGTTTAAAGCAAGCTCCAAGGGCATGGTATGATACATCGTCAAAGTTTCTTCTATCAACCGGATTCATCAAAGGAGCAATTGATCCTACATTGTTCACCGTGAAGTCGCAAACATTTGATTCATGTTCAAATTTATGTTGATGATATTATTTTTCCTCGACCGACCCAATGGAATGTGATCGGTTTTCAAATGAAATGAGTTCAAAGTTTCAAATGTCAATGATGGGACAAATGTCATTTTCTTGGGTTTACAAATTTCTCAAAGTCCGGAGGCATTTTCATAAATCAATCTAAATATGCAACCGAGATTTTAAAGAAATTTGGATTTGATTCAAGTGACCTCGTTGACACCCCCATGATTGACCGAACCAAACTAGATGAGGACCTCTCGTGGATCATGATTGACCAAACGAAATATAGGAGTATGATTGGATCCCGATGTATCTCATCGCTAGTAGACCGGACATCTTATTCTCTGTATGCATGTGTGCTAGATACCGTGCTAAGCCTACTAAAAAGCACCTTGAAGCGCTTAAGCGGGTCTTCGGTATCTCCAAGGAACCATCAATATGGGACTATGGTACCAAGGACACGGTATGTCACTAACGGCCTATGCAGATGCCGATCATGCAGTTGTCAAGATACACGTCAAGCACGCCCGGAGGTGCTCGATTTTGGGTGATAAGCTTGTGAGTGGTCTTCAAAGAAGCAAATGAGTACTTCTATTTCCTCTACAGAGGTGAATACATAGCCATGTCATCTTGTTGTGCTCAAATCCTATGGATGAGATCTCAATTATCCGACTATGGCTTTGAATTCAACAAAATCCCTCAGCATCGTGATAATAAAGTGCTATTGCTCTCTCATGCAACAACGCTCAACACTCAAGAGCAAAGCATATCGACATTCGACATCATTTCATCGTGGAACAAGTGGAAAAGGTGTGGTGGAACTATACTTTGTGAGGTCTCGAATATCGTTAGCGACATCTTCACCAAAGCTCTTCCAAGAGAACGTTTGAGTTTATTCTTCCACGTCTTGGTTTGAAAAGCCTTCAACCGAAACACTCAAACGCCTTCGTGGAGGAAGACGAGGAGTAAAGGTCTATCTTCATCTATCTTTTGTAAATATTTATTCGAAAAACAAAATAGAAAAATATAAAACCTTCAAAATCCATAAAAATCAAAAATTCGGAAAATTTTCAAAAAAAAAAAAAAAAAAAAAAAAAAAAATATTGTCAATTTGTCATGTTTTTCTTCGGTTCGATTATATCTACGGTCTTTGTGATGTCACTTAAAGAATGACACGGACTTTAGATGTTGTTCAATTCAAAAAAAAAAAAAAAAAAAAAAAAAAAAAAAAAAAAAATTTGGGAGAAAGAGAAATGGTTTATTGTCATTTCGTGCAATAACCCATTTTTAAAGAAAGAACAGAGCCATGTTTTACCATGTTTTCAAATCCTATGCTCGATTCTATAAACTCCTATCTCTTTGAAAACTAAATGCTTTGAAAAATAACTCAATCTCTATTTTTGATAATCATCGGGACTTATTTGTCAAAATCTCTATCTCTCAATCAACAACCTACGTCATTGATTGAGGGGAGAATGATTTCAATTAAATTAAAAGTTATTTGGCATTAAATTGTTTTCAAAAGATATACATGCATGTTTTATAAATGGAGTTTAAAGTCTTAAAATCGATCCATATCGCTTAAAACACTTTCACAATCAAGTCACAATTCTCCTTAAAAGCTTTCAAAATCAATTTAAATCTATACGAGATCACAAATCTCAAATGATTTGATAATTGTGATCGGGAGAATGTGTGATTTAAATTGGATTTAAACCGATAATCGTGTAAATGGTTATAAAAGAATGTACATGCTTGTCCTTCTCACATGTGACAAACGATTTCAATTTTTCAATGCACATATTGAGGGGAGCATCTATCTTAAACCTTTGATTTGAAACGTGATCATTCATCCTAATGTGCAAGTTCCTCTAGTATGTGCAAAACTCTTTTCAAACCTCGAGGCACATATTGAGGGGAGCAAAATTCATGGAAACCTCATCCTTCCCGGATTGGCTATACCCACTTAATCTATTGAGGAAGTGATGCGATATCTTTAGAAAATGGTAATCAAAAGAAGTAAATTCTTTCTCTTGCCTCCGTGTGCAAAACATTTTCAATACTTGATGCACATGTTGAGGGGAGTTCTCGTTCTAAAATATCAAAACAATTCAGTACAAAAAGCTTTGATAATATATCACAAGTATCCGAATTGATTTTCAAATGGTTTTCAATTGGATCCAATGGCGGATGAACAATACCAAATTGACCCACCAACTTTACCTTATGTACGGTGATATAAGGATGATAAGGTTAGGTATTGGTTCCCATGATCCGCCGTAATCGGAGGGATCTACCCAGGACAATCCACTAGTTAGTGTAGAAGTCCTTAGGTATGATGATAAAAGGAGAAAATGAGATATGGGAAGAGTGCGGACTAAGACCGAGCTAGTATCGAATAAACCCAACAAGGTTCTAGCTATGAAGTCTCGGTAAGCATTGAAGGGTTGAAGAATTAAAAGAATTGAATGTGAAAAGGGTGAAAACAAATAGCCCTCCACTTATTCAACCTTAGGCGTAAACCGGGTTCAATTCATATGCTACCGATGGTAACATCGGTATTGAAGACAAGACGTCATGGACCCAAAGGACGACCGCACTTCAACTTCCCAAACCACTCAAGTTCCTCTTAAAAGGACTTGTTTCATTCTCACGGGAACCGACATTATCTATCGACTTTCTCTTAGAGATGGTTGATATTGAAGAAGGAGACCTCTCCCTAGTCTCCGTTATAGGATCCAAATATGCACAAATTGAGTCTAGAGCCACGAGATCATCAATAAATCTCATTAGGACACTTTTCAATGAAGACTCTCTGCTTCACACAATGTGGAAAGAGAGATTATATCTTGAGTCCCACGCATTATCCTTGTGGTATTGCCGTAACATCCGAGTGATGTGTTTACATATTCACAATGAAGATGGAAAGCCTTTCGAGCCAACATCAAACAAGCTCTCGGTAGGTGGCATGTGAGATCTATTATATAGATCAACCATGTGACAACCGAACAGAAACAATGGGGCGATTCAATCTCTTGAATCAACCCCGGTTCGAGTTATGGATTGACGGATGCCTTTGAAAACCGGTCGTTGTGCTTAATAAACTTTTTCTCTAGCACATCGACCGTGTACTAATTTTTCAAACCAAAGGTATTTTATGATTGATAATTGATTTTCAATAAAACCTTCGTTGTATTGCAAAACAATTTCTATTGAGCAATACACGATTGTGTTTCAAATCTCTTTTCATCAATCAAATGGACTTAAAATTCACGGTTCACTCACTCCGTGTTGTCTTCTTTGAGATGTTCCGTTTGATAACGACTAGAACAATTGCGAAACCCCTGTCAAGGAGATTCTTAGGAATCCTACCGATCACAGCAAGACTTGTATCGATCAACGGGAACCGTGGGCGTGTACCTCAATTCATCGAAGTGATCAAAGACACTTTCGTGCGATTTGTTGCTAATCTGTTGTATGCGTGTACGCCCGACGCTTGCAAATGATCGTAATGAAGCGGTCAATCCATAGCCGCATGCTCACTTAACACATTCATCTCAAAAGAAATCATGATTAGTGCATCAATGACTCGATATTTTCACTCCATGCTTCGCTACGCCGCCAATATCGTGATTCAACAAATGCTTTCGCTACTCGATGAGAAGATATCATGATCCAAAATGTGAGCATGTCGGTCCCAAAGTCACAACATCACATAATACCAACACCACAAAGGATGTGTCGAGATTGTTGATTGTCGATGATCTCCAAAGATGGCTCAAACTTATCATCACGTGGATCAAGAAAAGACCTCCACTTGGAATGACCAAACATGCAATGTGAAGAATCAATGACTACGAGCTTATGAGCAAAGGACTACATCAAGAATGCAAGATCAACTGTTAATGTAATATCTAATTGTATTCAATGTAATTTTGATGTATAATTGAGGTGACCTCCTTGGGAGATTGTTAGGAATTAGAAATTCCAAGATTAAAGAGTCGGTCACCTCAAGTATATGTAATCGTTAGAAAGATCGTAGTCGTAGTTCTTTTAAGTTAAGTAGTAATTTAGTTATGTAACACCGTGGAGGACGGACGGTCTTTACCCACCTGTATGCCTCGATCCCACGCCCATAGTGTGGCGATTTGTGTAAGACTATAAATACTCTCTACCTCCCAAGGTAGAGAGTTGGAGCTCATAATAATATCTTTCACTTTCTCTCACTAAGTTCCCTAAACCTCTAACTTTCTCTCTCTAGAATTCCATCTATATGCTACTTTGTGTTATGGTTTGATGTGTATGTGAAAAGCTAATATCTAACAACAAACCTCAAAAGGTTGTCATACCCGTCAGAGTTCATGTCTACCAAGAGTGTCTCGAATGGTACTTTCTACTTGGACAAGTCCTTTGCGAGACACGTTTACATTACTAGCGAACTAGCTTGAAATTATTACCCGTCCAGACAAGTCTTTTGAGTAACTAACGCTTTAAAAGCATCAATTCGTTGGTTAAGTCTCAAGTACATAGATTCATTTGCATTTTGCACAACATATTTCTTATCACACAATTTTCTCCCTCAAAATGGCATATAAAATGTTATTTTTGAAATGTTGACAATAAATATGACCATTTCGAGTGTTATGGAAGATGACCACTATGAACAATTTGTGAACAAAGTTTTAATTCAAATACTCCTCTCAACTAGTGATATAAACGGTTGAGGTTTTAAAATCATATGGGAAGTACTTGTCTTTTGAGTAAAACCTTGAAAAATGAAAGGTTTGATAGGTTTTACTCAAAAATAAGAAGCTTTGCTCCTTTTATAAGGATTGTGGCATCGAGGCGTACCACGGTCCTTTCTTGACAAGAACGGGTTGTACATTGTAATGTGTGCACAAGCCATTAACATAGTTAATCACACATCCAAAATTATATGAAAGAAACAATTCAAGGGTACCAGAAGTGCGGTGATGTTCCTGTGAGTGCGCATGTGGCTGAAATCCGGTTATGTTAATCCGGTCGACCACCAACATAGCTCTCCAATCGTCTCAATCGATCCCTTCGAACAACCGCTCATCAATCATGGTGATGATCCTTCTCACATTCCTCCGATCCCGAGAATTCCATCGCTAGGTTGTTTTCACGTATATCCTTCAATCGATAAGCTAATCCGTCCCTAACCATCTTCAGAGTATGATCTCCAAATTTGTGAAGGTCATTACAGGCCATCAAGCAATTGCGATGAAGTTCACTGCAATAAACGACACCAAACGGTTTGCTGATGAGCGTTAATTGTGATAGCTGTGTAGAAAACTAGAAGGGGGGTTGAATAGTTTACCGATTAAAAACTTTGTTTTGAAACTTATTGAAAGATCAATTGATTTTGATCTTAAGTATGTTAATGAAATATGCAAGCAATATGTAATAGGTAAGTAAGGAAAGAAATGATCAAACCACAACAAGTTGTTTATAGTGGTTCGCCTACAAGGACTCTTTTTCCTTGCCTACTCCACTCCCGAGTCTCACACTCGAGAGTTTAACTTCACTAGTCAACAAGCTCCTTTCACCGCGGAGAAAACCTTTACACTTGATTACACTATTTCCGACACTAAGCTAGATGTCGAGTTCTTTCCAAGGGTACAACTACTCCCACACACAATGTATTTTGAGGACTAAAATACTAACCACTCACACTCACAAGATTATGATAGTTTGATACAACAATGAAGTATGGATCAACACTAGATCATACAACACTAAATAAACAAGACTTCCAACTCTCGTTGAAGCTTGAATATGACTTGATCTTCTTTGCTACAAAAGAGATCACTAATATGATATGAAACCGAGTTAGAAAGGTTAGAGAGAAGATATGTATGAGTATGTTAGAAAGGGATGAGAAACTACTTGGCTTGGCATTGCTATTTATAGCCAATTTGGATGTGAGCGTCCACGGACCGCGGACCCCTAAAAGGGTTCCGCCTGTGTACCCAATTGGTACCGCTTGATCGACAAATCAAGATATCAAATCTTGCCTAAAGTCAACTCTATCTAAGTAAGATTGTGCAAGATATGAAGAGTACAAATCTTCACAAAATATCTAATGGAATCTTCCAATGATCTCCATGATGTAATACATGATGTCAAAATGTTTGTATTACTATTAATAGAAATATGCAAATGCTTAAGTAGTGTTTGGTTTTAAGAACCTAACACATTCTACAAACTACTATCATACATAATGATTAGAGTCATATCAAGATGTTACTAATCATAAATGTAAATGCTTGAATGATGAATATATTGTTTGAGAAAGCTTGTTTTAATATCTAATAAACTTGACAAGCTTTAAGCTTTTATAAATTAAATTTACTTTTGTCGTTAACAAAACTTAGGCAAAGATCAAAAATATAAATAACGTTTAATGACGATATTTGTATTAACAATCTCCCTTTTGTTGAGGACAAAATATAAATTTTATTTTAAAAAGAGACAAAGTTTGTACAAGAGTTATAAAATATTAGTTTTAGAACTTTGAAAAGGAAATGATAATATAAGTGTATGAATTTTGACTTTTATGAAAGTCAAAGAATTCACTAGTTGATGCATGATGTTTGACTTTTGAGTAAAGTCAAAGTATGCGATTTGACTTTTTAAGAAAAGTCAAGTATTATCAATGAGGATTCCTATTTGACTTTTAGAAAGTCAATTGTATGCGCTTGACTTTTCGGAAAAGTCAAATATAAATAATTTCAAGTTCTATATTTTCTCCCTTTTGTCTCAACAAAAGAAGAGGCTATGGAATGTAATGAGCCGAGCTATTATCTCCCCCTTGTTCAAAGCTCCCCCTAAATTGGGTGCTTTAATGGGAAGATACATGGATTTTGAAAATAAAGCTACAAAAAAAATGTTAGTAATAATGATCATTTACAAGCATTTCCAAACACAATGTAATGACACCAACAACATAATAAACAACATTCATTAGTTAAAATTTTTCATGAGTAAAGATCATGAAAAGAGAACACAATGATGTGTTTCTATTACAAGAAAATAAAAATTATCCTAAAAAAAAAACAAATAAACGACTATTCTAAAAACCATCCTAAAGAGATGGTGGATGGGAAAGAGCGTTGAGACGCTCAAGAATGTGATTGAGGATGAACCTCATTTCTTCGTGGAAGTCATGGACCATAATCCGGGTCCGTTCCACGGTTTGACCCGTTTGCTCACAAGTTGAGCAACCATGCCTTGGTGGGTAGAAAGTTTGCGGAGGTTGTGGTGGTGGAATGGTGGATGTGTTGGTGGTGTTGGGGATGTATGGAGTGGTCATGATGGATGCAAGCAAAGCACTTTGCATTTGCATTGTCTCACTTAGTGAGAATCCACCATGCCTTTGAATTGGTGGAGGTTGTGGAGTTCGGCTTGAATCTCTCTCAGTGGGATTGTCATCCCACATGCTCTCCGGAATGTCCTCAATATGAGGGACATTGATGATGGAAGTGGATGATCCCGTATAAAGGACCATGAATGTCCTTGTGAATGGGGTGGAAAAGGAGAGGTCTTGGCCCTAATGGGCGTTTGGGTCAATGGATGACCGAGGTGATTCATGAGCGATTCGCTCAATGGTGCCAAAGGATGGCAATGGTGGTGGATGACTTGCCTGGAGGCAAGTCTTCCAAGTCCTCTAGGAAAGGATTTGGTGATGTTGGTGGAGTAGAAAATAACTCCATGGGAGTGAGTGGGAGACCTTGGTGAAGGTGGTGAGGTGTTTTGGATGTTTGGATGGGTGCCGGTGGAGGTGAAGTAGGTGCTTTTGATGGTGGTGGAGTGGTGATCACAATGCGTGATGAAGTGGGTGTAGCCAAGGTAGGTGTGTATCATCTCTAATGGGAGATGAGATGGTGAGTGGTGAAGATTGGATGATGAGCTAAGATTAACAAAACAACAAGGCCTTACACTCATTCTAGCGGTTTTCTTGCAAGGTTTTGGTGATGATTTAGTCATTTTTATCTTGGGTTTTGATTTGCTAGATAGTAAGTGAGAATGAAGAAGGTGTGAGGATGATCATGGTAAAGCCTTTCAATTTATAGAGGTAAGAAATTGTTGAGAAAAGGTTTGATTTGATGTTGAACCATTGAATAGATGAGGTTCCTAATGATTTGGAAGTGGGTTGAATGCTAGTCATATCACCCAAGTCAATCCATACAAAGAAGATGGAGTGAGGAAGAAAAGATATGCAATAAATGTGTTCTAGTGAGTGGAATTTCCTAATATTCAGATTACCCACGGATTTGAAGGTACCAAAATTTTGGTTCCTTCCTTTATGCCAAAGGGCTCCTTGGGTGGATTTTTCAAATTTTTGAATTTTGGTGGGAAATGGATTTCTTACATCCCTTAGTGAATAATACTAGTTCTAATAACAATATAAACTAGTTAAGATTGATTTATGAGTGATGGAAGATAATTTGGAATTACGAAAGAGTCGAAATTGTAAAATTACCGGAGGATCCACGGCACCAAAATCATACAGACGGAACCCAAAAAGGTGCCCTGGCTGGTCCTTCAGATCTGATATGGCGGTACCAAAATTCATAAAGGACGGTACCAAAATAAAGGTGCCGTCGATCCGTGGAGTCTTCAAATTTGGATGAATGTTTCTTAAAAGCGAAATTTCCAAATCAAAATTTTTTCAAAACTCGTTATACTAAACATTTCTAGTTAGGAAAAGTAAATAACACATATGTAAACACAAGTGGAGCATAGATTAAGAGCAAGGCTTATTGATTTTCACAATATAGTGAAAATGGGTAAAATTTGATAGCATACTTGTGCTATCCCCCTGCATGAGATTGTTAGCATACACCATTGTTTCAAGTTATATTATCATCCTACATAATAAAAACAACTAAATAGTATCAAACATTAACGATAATGCATTGTTCCAAACACTCCTTAAAGTACCCTTATTTGTCCAACTTCTTGTAAATCTTGTTCATCATCCTACCAAGGCACTTGAACATTCCCTTAGTTTGCTTGAATTCACCGATTCATTCTCAATTTCGGGAAGAGATGTAATACTCTTGAGGTGGAAGACGAGAGCTTGGAAGACCATCCTGAGCTATTTGATGATGATGATGAAGGAGTTGGAGGTTTAGCTCTCTTGCCTTTAGTCTTAGCAACTCGAGCATCACTCAAGGGCACAAAGATGTGAGGATGAGATCATATTGAAGGTGCATCCCTTTGGGGTTGGTGGAATTGGAGCGAAGTTTCTATAGAGACGGTGAGAAGCATCCCGTATGGAAGAGCAACGGATCCTTGAGTTGGAATATCAATCATTCTCCTAGCTATGTAGTAGGCTGTTGAATGGTTGTTGGGTGGACAAGTTGTAAAGCATGTGGCAAAGACAAGCGTTTATGTGATCTCTATTCCCTATGGTGCTAATGACGTTTGCTCTAAGTAACTCCTCCCATTTCTTAAATTGCTTAAGTTCATTGAGCTCCATTCCATATGGATCTCGGTCTACCTCTTTTCCACTTCGGGTGACTCGGGTTGTATCCGTTTTGGGTTAAAAAGGTGTTCACGGATGACATCCTTATCGGCTAAACGGGTTATGTAGGGAGAGAGCGGTCATTGATTGCATCAAGGGCGGTGAGTGACCACTTATCCGTAGACACAAGTTCCACGGTTGGGAATTCCTAGTACTCTAGCAAAGTCACTTAAAGTGTGGTGAAGTCATTTTGGTTGATTCTAAAGCTAAGACAAAACTCATCATCTTCATCACTAAACCGGTCACACTAGCATAGAATTCTAATACGAACCTAGGACAAATTGGTTCATCAATGTCAAGAAGACAATCGAATTGAATGGCGGCTAGTTCTTCACGAAGATTGGTATGCTCAAGGAAGGATGAGTGAATGGTTCTACCGTGGAAATACCTTGATTCTAGACCCTAAATATTTCTACTTGTTCCTTGGTGAGTCCTTTGGTTTTGTGGTGTTTGGGAATGTAGTTAAGGGTGTCTTTGTGATCATAGAATCTTGCGGCTACCATGATTATTCCTAAGGATAAGAATTAACATGTAAAAAAAATTTAGATAAATTTTAACGCTTTTGATTCTAGTGTGTGCCTATATGAAAACAATTTGGAGTTGCGGTTATCACGACTCATT
The DNA here is from genome assembly GCA_022545495.1 of Chrysanthemum lavandulifolium. Lineage (NCBI taxonomy): Eukaryota > Viridiplantae > Streptophyta > Magnoliopsida > Asterales > Asteraceae > Chrysanthemum > Chrysanthemum lavandulifolium. The sequence continues at coordinate 73,652,588 of CM040241.1, read as the reverse complement.
TTATGCACAAAATGGTTTTAGTGGAGTGTTTGGCAAATACCATGAGATAACCCAAATGCTCCTAATTCAATGTTGCTATATTTGAATATACCCGGAGTGCATATTAGTTATGCAATACCTTTAGTATTCAAGAGCATGCAAGTGATGAAAATTCTAACGTTTCTATTTGTATTAGCAATGAAAAAATGTTTTCCTACAAGTGAGAAGCTTTTCAAAACTTTTGACATGGGGTGTTTGGTTGTTTGAATAAGGCCTTATATTTATTATCTATCAATTAGTGGGAAACATGATTTTGTTTATGCAATATGATAATGTAGTACCTAATTTGAATGACTAGTTATGCAATTTGCCAATTGAATTCATATTTGGTATAAAAGCATACATAAACCCCATGTAATGATTTGTGATAGTTTTGTGCATAAATAAGAATCCTAGACTCTTAATTAAGAGATGAAATGTAGTTAGGATACTTACAATGATGTTATCTTCATGATTAGTGAGTGGGAAGATGACAATAATGAGCTTGGTTTAAGTTTTACACGTTTTGGTAAAGTGGGTTGTGAGGAAGAAGATGTTATGTATAAAGTCGTTTTGTTTCAGAGACACTGACGGACCGACGGTACCAAATTTTTGGTTCCGTCCGTGTTGTCGTTGGTGCCGTGGCTACTGATGAGCGTAAACAAGACAAAATTGTTTTGGTTTGACTATTCTAATGTTTTAGGCTATGTTTATCCTACATGCTTGGTTCCATTAACCCTAAACCAAGTCTAAGAAGATTAAAAGGTTCTCGCTTAAGAGGTTTAGTAAGGATGTCGGCAATGTTGTCTTGAGGATACTTTCTCGATTGAAATGTTTCCTTTTTGAACATTGTCGCAAGAAAGTGATGACGGATTTCAATGTGCTTTGTACGAGCATGTTGAACGGGATTCTTGGTGAGATCGATGGCTCCTTTGTTGTATAAAGTATCACAATGTCGTTGAGATGAATTCCATAGTCACGAGAGCTTGCTTCATCCAAAGAGCTTGTTGACATGCTTTTTCGGTGAGACGATTCGGCTTCAAGAGTAGAGATGGCTAAAGCCGTTTGCTTCTTTGCAAACCATGATGTGAGACAATGTCCAACAAAAGTACAAATACCACTTGTACTTTTCTATCGACATAATCACCGGCATGATCCGAGTCGGCATACACTATGGTTTCTATACCCGTTCCTTTGGGATACCATAATCCTAAACACGTTGTTCCCTTAATATATCTAAAAATCCTTTTTAATGCTTCTAAGTGTGATGCCTTTGGGTTTTCTTGAAAGCGAGCACATAGACAAACACTAAACATAATGTCGGGTCTACTAGCCGTAAGATAGAGTAGGCTACCAATCATTCCTCTATATTTAGTGTTATCTACGGATTCACCTTCTTCGTCCTTGGTGAGTTTAGTGTCCGAAGACATGGGTGTTTTAGTTGGTTTGGAATCTTCAAGACCAAATTTCTTAAGCATATCTTTTATATATTTAGATTGGTTAAAGAAAATACCATCCTCTAGTTGTTTAATTTGAAGTCCTAGAAAGAAGTTTAACTCACCCATCATACTCATTTCAAACTCGTCATGCATGATTTTAGAGAAATCATTACATAGTTCTTGACAAGTTGATCCGAATATAATGTCATCAACGATATTTGAACAATAATAATTTGTGATTCCTTTTCTTAGTAAAAGAGTATTATCTACTAATCCCATAGTATATTTGTTATCAATAAGAAAAGTCTTAAGGCAGTCGTACCAAGCTTTAGGTGCTTGTTTAAGGCCATATAAAGCTTTCTTGAGTTTGAAGACATGATGTGGTTTCTCAAAGTCGGTAAAACCGGGAGGTTGAGCAACATACACTTCTTCGTTAATAAACCCATTAAGAAAAGCACTTTTGACATCCATTTGAAATAATTTAAAATCATAAGCACATGCATAAGCAAGTAATATTCTAATAGATTCAAGTCTAGCTACCGGTGCATAAGTTTCATCATAGTCAATTCCTTCTTGTTGATTATAACCTTGTGCAACAAGCCTAGCTTTGTTTCTAGATACTATACCATTTTCATCCATTTTGTTTCGAAAGACCCATTTTGTTCCAATTATAGTTTGATCTTTGGGTTTTGGAACTAGTTTTCAAACATCATTTCTAACGAATTGGTTTAATTCTTCTTGCATGGCCATTACCCATGATTCATCTTTTATTGCTTCATTTATGGTTTTTGGTTCAATGGTGGATACAAAACAAAAATGATTACTTTGATTTTGAGCTTGTGATCTTAAGGTTCTTTGATTAAGTTTTCCTATGACCTTTTCTAATGGATGACTTTTAGATTCTTTTATGTTGACAATTTCCTTATTTAATGGTTCATCTTCCTTATTATTATTAATTTGACCTTCAATTATTTGACTTTCAACTAAGTCATCATCTACCAAAGGTGATGTCTTAGAGGGAGGTGGACTTTCGTCAAATGTTATGTTCAACGATTCCTCGACTATCATTGTTTCTTTATTTAGGACAATGTAAGCTTTACTAGTTTGAGAGTAACCAAGAAATACACCTTCATAAGACTTTGGGTCAAACTTGGTGAGATAATCCTTAGTGTTAAGAATAAAACATTTGCAACCAAAGACTTTAAAATATCCTAATGTTGGCTTTTTACCTTTATAAAGTTCATATGGTGTTTTGTTTAGGAAAGGACGATTAGGACTCTATTTAAAATATATGTAGAAGTGTCAACGTTACACCAAAAATTTTGAGGAATGTTTTGTTCATTAAGCATTGTTCTACTCATTTCTTGAATTGTTCTATTTTTACGCTCTACTACTCCATTTGATTGAGGTGTTCGTGGAGCGGAAAAGTTATGTGTTATACCATTTGTATCACAAAAGTTTCCAAATTGAGTTTCGTTGTCAAATTCACGACCATGATCCGTTCGGATCGACACAATTTTGACACCTAGAAGATTTTGAATTTTCTTGCTAAGTATTTCAAATTTATCAAAAGCTTCATTTTTGGTTTTCAAAAATAACGTCCAAGTAAACCTTGAGTAATCATCTACTATGACCAAAGTATATAAGTTGCCTCCATAGCTTCTTATAGCGGATGGTCCAAACAAGTCCATATGTAATAATTCTAGACACTTAGATGTAGATATCATATTTTTAGATTTGTGACTACTATGTGTTTGTTTACCAATTTTGCAAGCGTCGCAAAGTGTTGGTCATATTTTAGTTTTGGCAAATTCTAACTAACTCTTTTGAAGATAGGTTTTGTATAAGTCTCATATTAGCGTGACCTAGCGCCTATGCCAAAGAGATGAGCTATCGTCTAATGTTGTTAGGCAAAGTTTGTCATTATATGTTTTATCTATTTTCATGACGATATGTTATTTTTCCTAACTCCTTTAGCTATGGTGATACCATCTTTTAGTATCTTACTACCATTTTCATCAAATAGTACTTTATACTTTTATCGCATAGTTGGCTAATACTAAGTAGATTAAATCCTAACCTATCCACATGAGCAACATTTTCAATAGTTAGAGAGTTATGAGCAATCGTACTTTGCCAATGATTTTGCTTTGAGATTGCTACCGAAAGTGACATTACCTCCGTCATACTCTTGGTATGATGAGAAGAGACTTTGTTGCCCGTCATGTGTCGTGAGCATCCACTATCTTTATCCATTCATCGTGTTCCAATCCAACTTTCAAACATACCTAAGAAGCGAATAACTCAAACATTTGGTCCCCAATATCTCATGGGTCCGTTTGGGTTAAACATACCATTTATTTGATTCATGTATGGAAATGATGGATAAGGGTTCCATGGCATGTAATCTGGAGTTTGATATGGTCTAGAAAGTTTTGATTCCAACTGTGTTGGTAGTTATGTTGAACGTTGTGGTTGCTCTTAGGAAAGGGCGTTTGCAAAAGAAGTTTTATGTCGTTGTTGAGTAGTTTTGATCTAAATTCATTTTAATAAGTCCTACTCTCGATATAATGGCTGGTTTTAGTTTAACATTATCATTGGTTTTCTTTGTTATTTTAACAAATTCAAGACGGTCCAGACAAGAACATTCATTATATGTCAAGTACCCATGTACCGTTTTGCACAACTGACGGAACCCTTTTTTGGTTCCGTCGTCCGTGGTTGATGCCAGCAGATTTGATGTAATGTTCGTCCTTTTCGACCGCTTTGTTTTGACTCTTAGGTATTAAAACTTCATTAAACCCTAGCCCATTCATGTCTCCTCGGTGTTTTATGGATTTTAACTATTTCATCAAGAATAGCGATGTTTTGTTAAACCTTTTAAACTTAGAATTATTTTCTATTAAAACTTCTTGTGTGAGCTTTAGTTTTTCTATTTCAAGATTTAGCTCTTGACATGATTTACAATCATTGTCATTTGCTTTTCCTTTTCAAGTCGCTTTGCTTTTTCTTTTAACTCATATACCTCATTTTCCAAAAACTCCTTTTTAGTTTTTAGAAATTTATTTTAGTTATGATTTTTAGACTTAGCTCACACAATTGATTATATTGTTTTGCAAGGTGTCATCATCTATAGAAGAATAAGAAGAATCGGAAAGTACCTCATTTGACTCATGGGCCATTAGAGCGATCTCTTCCTTGCTTGATTCTTCATCGCCTTCACTATCACTCCAAGCACCACTTACAAAAGCTCGTTGAGTTTTGCTCTTAGGTGGCTTGGGATATTCTCCTATGAGATGACTTGCATCACCACATCTAAAACACTTTCTTTCACCTTGATCTTCTTATCATCCCGATCTTTTCGAATGGCTTCTTTTCTTCTCGAGGTTGTCTTACAAATTTTCCTCTTCTTCTAAAGAACTTCTTGAAATCTCTAACGCCATGGCATACCTCATCTTCACTATCGGAACAAGATTCACCATCATCGCTGATTCCGCCTTTGCTTTAAGAGCAACGGATTTGGTCTTCTCCTTTCTTCCTTTGATGATCTCGTAATCTTTCTCCATTACCATTTCGTGAACTTTGAGGTTGCCAATTAGCTCGTCTAGTGACATTATTGAGAGATCTTTTGATTCTTCAATAGCGGTCACTTTAGCTCTCCATTTGGGATGGAGTGCTCTAAGAAATTTCGACAAAGTTCTTACTACGAAAAGATTCGTCAAGTGCTTTAAGTGATGTAATGATAGTGTTAAACGAGCAAAGCCACAATCAATGGTTTCATCTTCGTGGATAACAAATTGTTCATATTGTTGAACAAGAAGATCAATTTTGTTATCCTTAACTTGTGAATTACCTTGATGTGTAACAATTAAAGATTCCCAAATATCTTTAGCGGTTTCACACATAAAAATTCTTTCATATTCTTTTCTAGGTAAAGCATTATAAAGCATCATTTTAGCTTCATTATTTTTAGCAACTAATTTCTTTTGTTCATCAACGAAATATCCTTTGTTATAGAACTAAAATCTCCTTTAACAATAATAAACCAAAGATCTATATCTTTTGATTTTACATATGTTTCAAACGGTTTTCCAATAGATAAATCCATTGGTTTCAAAGAGTGGTGGTCTTTGCATAGATTGCCCTTCTTTAAAGTTTTCGTAATCCATGGATCGTTTCAAGTTTATAAAATACAAGTTATTTTAGAAATTCTTGAGCAACCTGGCTCGATACCAATTGTAGAAAACTAGAAGGGGTTGAATAGTTTACCGATTAAAACTTTGTTTTGAAACTTATTGAAAGATCAATTGATTTTGATCTTAAGTATGTTAATGAAATATGCAAGCAATATGTAATAGGTAAGTAAGGAAAGAAATGATCAAACCACAACAAGTTGTTTATAGTGGTTCGCCTACAAGGACTCTTTTTCCTTGCCCTACTCCACTCCCCGAGTCTCACACTCGAGAGTTTAACTTCACTAGTCAACAAGCTCCTTTCACCGCGGAGAAAACCTTTACACTTCGCCTTACACTATTTCCGACACTAAGCTAGATGTCGAGTTCTTTCCAAGGGTACAACTACTCCCACACACAATGTATTTTGAGGACTAAAATACTAACCACTCACACTCACAAGATTATGATGGTTTGATACAACAATGAAGTATGGATCAACACTAGATCATACAACACTAAATAAACAAGACTTCCAACTTCTCGTTGAAGCTTGAATATGACTTGATCTTCTTTGCTACAAAGAGATCACTAATATGATATGAAACCGAGTTAGAAAGGTTGAGAGAAGATATGTATGAGAGTATGTTAGAAAGGGATGAGAAACTACTTGGCTTGGCATTGCTATTTATAGCCAATTTGGACAGAGCGTTCACGGACCGCTGGACCCCTAAAAGGGTTCCGCCTGTACCCAATTGGTACCGCCATCCGATACCAAGATATCAAATCTTGCCTAAAGTCAACTCTATCTAAGTAAGATTGTGCAAGATATGAAGAGTACAAATCTTCACAAAATATCTAATGGAATCTTCCAATGATCTCCATAATGTAATACATGATGTCAAAATGTTTGTATTACTATTAATAGAAATATGCAAATGCTTAAGTAGTGTTTGGTTTTAAGAACCTAACACATTCTACAAACTACTATCATACATAATGATTAGAGTCATATCAAGATGTTACTAATCATAAATGTAAATGCTTGAATGATGAATATATTGTTTGAGAAAGCTTGTTTTAATATCTAATAAACTTGACAAGCTTTAAGCTTTTATAAATTAAATTTACTTTTGTCGTTAACAAAACTTAGGCAAAGATCAAAATATAAATAACGCTTAATGACGATATTTTTATTAACAAGTGGTTGATATCGGAAGATCAAGGCTGTGGTGGAGTGAAGTTGACACGTGTCCGATATGATTCAACGGCAAGTCGGAGATCTTCAACACATTCTTTATGACTATGCGTCGATGAAAATGAGAAAGTGACTTGATGAATTCACGTTGTATTTAGGTTGAAAATTGTCTCATGCGACCTCGTACTTTGGCAAGGTACATGTCTTCAATATCGTTGAGAGACAAATTGTCAAAGTCACTTCACGTAATGCATAATCCCTTTCATCATGTCTTTTGACCACAATCTTCTTGAAAGGTGTAGTCCCATTTGGATGAAAGACCAACATGTTAGATGGCAACGATGTCTTTAGTACTAAACACCGCATGTTGTGACTTCAACCCGATACGTAGTAGATTCGTCGGCGTTATGGCCGATGATGAATCCCATACAATGCATCTCGGTCGTATGCTTCCACTTTGGAGAACAAGTGATTGGCACGCTCCTCAATGGCAATGCAGTTTGAGTAGATAGTCGCAGGAATGGAAGTGTCAAGGATGTAGCATATTTCCTTGAACCATCGCCACCATGGAGAAGAAATTCCGTGTCTGTTGAAGAAATATCGGAAGGGAATCCGTGGTTCATCCGTTGGCCAATGGTCGATAGAGGTTTGGTCCAATCGGTGTAGTATGGAGGGTTGTCCCTTTTGTGAAGTCAATGTTTGCTTCGGGTTGAGCCAATCTATGTTGTTAGACATAGCTCGAGCAATGTTGTCAAGGTGATATTCGACCTCGAGGGCACTTTCGGAGCTGTCTTTTATAAGTTGAAACGCTTCATTCTTGATTCGCTTCAACTCGATTCGCCATCTTCTTCACTGGAACTTTTCTTGCAAAAGTTTTGCATGCTCCAATGTATTACCGCTCACCAAATTCGACCTTCTTGTAGGTAGGAGTGTTGTTAACAAGAGAGAGAACCATTCAAATTCTTCAGCTTTATCATCATCTAGCCAAGATCTGACGTCGGTTTGAGGCGCCTTCTTCTTCTTTTTCAAGGTCTAGATGATGATCTCGGTTTCGAATTTGCTTGGGAGGTGGGTTGTTGTAGGGCTCAAGGACCTCATCATCGCTACCACCCGTATACTCAAATTGATCACCGTTTTTCGAGTCGGGGTGGTAACTCGAATCGTCCCGAGGTTTATTTGTAGAAGAACAAGGAGGGACTTTTGTCGAGTAGAGTCCGCTGGAGAGGAGGTAACATAGAAGATGATTCACCGGACTTCTTCCGACGCTTAGCTATATCATGCTTATCCCGATCCTTGTCTTCATCGCCTCTAGGACGCTTAGACTTTCATCAATCTACATGCTTCTTTGAGTCGAAGTCCAAAGAATGCTTGAAACAACTTTTCCTTCCTCGAGTAAATGTCCCGGATCGTAGACATTTGTGTGACAAGCTTGGCCACCAATTCATTATCCGAGAAGACTACAGGATCGATGGATTGATTGTGACGGTTAAAGGTGTGGATCTTATAGTTTGCTTGGCTATCTCGCATAAGATTCGGATATAGTTGTCTGTAAACATCTCCTTTGCGACTTTAGGGACGAGATCCGAAGGTACTTGTTAGTGTAACCTTCGATCATTTCGTTCATTCCTCTTAACGATGACTTTTCATGAACTTCGAACAAATTCCTTTTTTCGTGATCTTGTCTTTCTCATCATTTAGGTAATCAGATTTGGTCAAGAAACCAATTTAGTTTTCTCGTAGAGCATGTCCTTCTTCCGACTTGTTGGACTGCTTTTACAATCCTTTCATGAGTCCGAGAAACCAAGATCGAGGTGGTTTCTTCACAGATTGGATGTTGATTTGGTTGATTTCTTTGATGGTGTGGTGAGGGTGAGATGATGAATCGATGAGGAGGAGACATGAGGAGGCTCGGGTCCTTTGGAGGTGCGTATATCCTCCTTGGAACAAGTTGGACCGTTGAGAAGATAATCATCATAATCTCTTCGTCATCTTGTCCGCTTTTAGCTTTGTTCTTCCGTCCGAGCCTTAGCTTCTTCATCGATCTTTTCTTTCTCGGTTTATCCTTTTCGGTTCCTCAATGTTAAGATCGGTGCAGACTCCTTCAAGCGCTTGTTGTTGCACAAGAGTGGTGGCACCGCATCCTTATCGGGTCGATTAACCGCATCAGACACGTGAAGAATGAACACCAACACTCGACCCTCCGGCCACCCATTTGTTCTTGTTCAAATTCTTTAGCTTTTTGAAGGTGTCGACTAATTTAAATTTCTTCTGTAGGATTGATCCAAGAGCTCTTCTTCATCTTCGTAGCTTTCATCATAGGGCACAAGTGTGAGTCTTCGATGAGTGTCTAAATAGTCATCATTTTGTACAAAATAAACGCAAAATCATCCGAAAACACTCGTAAACACATCAAAATGATCAAAATATCACAAATCGTTGTTTTATGTGTTTTAAATGCAAAATATCAAAATCGATGAAAACATATCAAATTTGCAAAAATTGCAGCTTTAGTCCCCAAGTTTCTAAAATTGTCAAAAATAGTCCCCGAGTCCTAATTTCAAAGAAAAATCACCAAAGGCCCTTTTAAATCATAACTTGTCAAAATTAGTCCTTTGGTGAAAATATCAAAAGTTTGAGAAAATTACAAGTTTGGTCCTCCGAGTTTCAAATTTGGCGAAATGGCCCCTGGAAATTGGAAGTTGTCAAGTTTGGTCCTCGACTTTTGAAGCTTGTCACTTTTAACCCTTGGATCAACTTTGATGAAATGGCGTGATAGTCCTTGCATTTTCGTAAATTACAACTAAGGTCCTTGTGATTTAATACCTTTTATACCCATTTGGACCCTATCAATACATGTGACCCTCGCCACTTAAACAATTATGAACCCCTTTATTATTAACACGCTCGGTCAAATCCCAAAGTCAAACAGACAATGGACCCGCGCTTTTCCTCCTTTCTTCTTCACCTAGCCCCGCAATCCCAGACAAGCCATCCCCCTCCTCACCTTTTCTCCCCATGTTCCCTCCTCAACAACCTTCCAAAGGACATTAATGCACCCTACTCTCTTCACTCAACCTCTTTGTTAAAATATCCATTTTCCCGCCAAACCCATTTGATGGCTAGGATCGGTTTAAGTGATCCAATGGCTTAAATTAGAGGTGGGATTAGCTTAGAGAGAAAGAGAAGCGTTGGAGTATAAAAAGGAGGCAAGAGAAGATGAAAGCGACTAGCTAGTTTTATTTATTTTCTTAAAATGTCGTTTTATTTAAAAATGTCTTAGCTTTAGTGATAATGTTGTAATCTTTGTTTTAATGTATTAAACTAAGTTATTTTACAAGTGCAATCTAGTTTTAATTGGTAATTCAAGGTTTAGTGCCATTTCATGTTACTTAGTTCATCGTTGCAATTTTAAGTTTCAATGGTTTATGTTCAAATCTTCACCAAATTTCACTTATAAGCTCGGATAAGCTTATATAAGTTTATAATTGCTTTTTATAAGCCCGCAATTTAAAGTTAATGCAAGTTTGGATTTCACCAACAAAAGTCAACCATGAGCTCAATTGGGTATGGAACTCGATATTGTTGTTGCAATGGCTGGAATAGGGTTGTAATAGACTAGATTAGTGTAGGTTTTGGGTTGGTTTATCCGCTCTCGGTTGGACCTCTTGAGTATTTTCTCACTTTTCAATTTTAGCTTTAACTTGCATATTATGCTTGCATATTTAATTGTGGTAACCAATGGGTAAAACACCTTAGATAGTTGTATTTAGGTTATTTGGACTTGGTTTGATCATTAATATCGCTTGGTGGTATTTAGCTCATTTTAACTTTCATATCGATGTAATAAGTGGGAGTGTTTGGTTTATAGCCTAAGATCGCCTATAGGCTGTCAAGCAGATCATTATTTTGTGTCAAGAAATCATCAACATTGCTTGCTTTACACTTGTTCTATCATATTACATCAGATCAAACCAAAAATTTGATCCAAAGTTCAATTTGGTCAAAGTTCTTCATTCTTGACAAAAGTCAAAAGTTTAGAAAACATTTTGAGCTCACATAGAAGGATTTTTCGAAACTCACCTTTGGGTCTTATCAAGTAAGGTTTGGTATTTTAGAAACTTCAATTGGTCCTCTTCTTATCAGTAATTTTGTTCAATTTTACCAAATTTTACAGTGCTTCAAACAAGCCTCTCTTTAGGCCAAAATGCTCGCACCACAAGCTCGATTAACACCGAGCTTTTCATGATATTTAAGCTTGTGCACTGAGCTCATCGAGCTTATCATAGTCTCGATTTTGGTACATTTTCTCTCAACCGTGTCTTCTCCAAGTTCCAAGTTATTGTTTGTAGTTTCTAGCTTAATTGATTGCTTATTTTTCACCTACAAGTTACCCCCGTAACTGCTTTTTAGCCAAAATCTCATAAACATCAAATCATTGCAGAGTGCTAATCAGAGGTTTTAGCTTGTTGTTTTTGTTCCATTCTAGTTCTTTAGCTTATTAGAGCTTCTCTTTCGTTTGGTAGCATTTGATTCCTTTTGCTTAATCAAGTGCTTATTTCAATAAGCACTTCCAATTCGATTGCATATTCCTTCATATAAGCCCATGTTTTCCAATTTTCCTAGCTTCCTAATAATGTTTTAGACTTTTCCGAAATTTTCAGATTTTTCTAAGGTGTTTTGCTATTTTCTTAATTTAAAATAGTTTTTAAGCATTTTAAATAGCTTTTAATACAAAAAATTAAGAAAAGCTTCAAAAATAATTTTTCTATTTTCTTAAGTTAAGATAAATATAAAAAGAGAAAAATATTTTTCTAGATTTTCTTAGTTAAATTTGTATTTTTAAATATTTTAATTAGTTTTAAATAGTTTTAATTCTAGAAAATTAAAAATAATCAGAAAAATACAAAATCAGTTTTGAAAATTCTAGTTTGATATTTTAGACTTTTCTAATTCATAATTTTATTTTTCTAGCTTTATTTCCTAATTTCTTGTATTTTAGGTAACTATTTATTAGTTAGAAATAGCTTTTAATTTATAATAATTAATTAATTAGTCATAAAAATCATTTTCTTTTTCTAAAAGTTTCTTTTATAATTAGGATTGTAAAATGTGTTTTCATATTTTTAGGACTTTTATTTCTTAAAATTCACTTTTTATTTTGTACGCTTACGTAATTTTATTTAAACGTAAGTTTTAGTTTTAAGTTTTAAACGTTCATCGATTTTAAATATAGTGATAGCGTTTATTTAATAGATTTTATCTTTTAATTTCCTTTAATTTTCATTTTAGCCCTTGTAGTTTATGTCCTTTTTCCAGTATTTATAATAATTCTCAATCTCCTTTTCCGCTCAAATCTCCGATCACTTTTCGCTTGATAATCCATTGCATAGCTCACCGACATAACGATCCATTGCATACTCCTCGATCTTCATTGCATTTGTGTCTAAACTGCTTTTAAGTCTCATTACGGTGGTCATTCACAAGTGACCGGTTTGGATTAGACTTGACGGTTTTCATGCAGATCATCTTCCCTTTCCTTTATCACTGAGGACTTGAGGTTTTGCATCAAGGATTGTCATCCTTTGTAGTTTCGTAGTAGGTAATCTCTTCATCCGTGTCGCACCTTCGAGTCCTCGCCAATGAGCTTTCTCTGCGGTTCGTGTTTAGGTAAGGGAACGGGGCGACTTCCTAGAAGAACAGTCCTTTCGGAGGAGGATTCCTCTTAGAAACTTCCTATGACATTCAAGATTTAAGACTTCTGACCATCGCCTCTTCCGGTTCTCCTTAAAGGTGTTCCGAAGACTTGTCATTGAGATGACCAACTTTACCTTCTTTTATCGCTGCACCCGATACCTTTTGTATGTTCAAGCTTCTTGATTTCGTTAGTCGGAAGATGATCGTGTAACACAAAGACTGTTTCTTAGTTGTCGATTCCTTGATTCCGATAGAAAGGACGGGTTCGGACAACACGTCGTGATTGTCGGGTCATTGAGCCTCATGGGTGTTGGATATTGGATTTCACATACACATCATAACATTAACACAATGAGCACATAGATGGTTTTAGAAAGAGAAAGTGGGATATTCTAGTAAGAGAAACTTGTAGAATATTAGATTACCAAAGAACATCCAACCTCTACCTTGCAAGGTAGAGGGTATTTATAGGTTACAAACTAAACGACCTCCGACGGCCCGTGGATCGGGGATACAATGGGTAAAGACCCGACCTTCCTCCACGGTGTTGGACTAAACTAATTTAAGCTACTAACTAACTAATTAACTACATAAAACGTAACTAATGACAAGTCTACGAGCTAACTTGTGCTAGATAATAGTTGGGGTGACCGACTCTTCAATCTGGAATTATCTAATTTCTAACAATCTCCCCTTAGGAGGTCACCCCATGTTTTACATTACTGATCCTAACATTCTATTCTTGACTTGGTTCTTGAGCTCGAGACTTTCATACATCAACATCTTAAGCTTTGTGCATAAGTAGTGCGACTTCAAAGTCCGCATTGATTTGTACTTTAAATTGGAGGTCCATTTCGATCCATGTGATAGTAAATATGAACCGACTTTTGAGATCATCACTATCAAGAATCTCGACACATCCTTTGTGGTGTTGGTATTATGTGAATTTGTGACATTCGGACCGACATGCTCACATTCGGATCATGATATCTTCTCATCCAGTAGCGGAAGCTTTTGTTGAATCATGATATTAGCAAAGATGGAGTGAAAATATCGAGTCATTGATGCACTAATCATGATTTCTTTTGAGATGAATGTGTTAAGTGAGCATGCGGCTATGGATTGACCGCTTCATTACGATCACCGCAAACGTCGGGTGTACCGCATACAACGATTAGCAATAAATCACACGAAAGTGTCTTTGATCACTTCGTTGAATTGAGGTACACGCCCGGGTTCCTCGCTGATCAAGACAAGTAACTCGTGATCGGTATAATTCAAGAATTTCCTATGAGGGTTTCGTGAATGCTCTAATGTTCTCAAACGGAACATCTCAAAGAAGATAACACGGAGTGAGTGAACCAAATAATTTTAAGTCCACCGATTGATGAAAAGAGATTTGAAAAAACAATCAGTATTGCTCAATAGAAATTGTTTTTCAATACAACGGGTTTTATTGAAAATCAATTATCAATCATAAAACACCTTTTGGTTTGAAAATGAGTACACGGTCGATGTGCTAAAGAAAAGGTTGTTGAGCACAAAGACCGGTTTTTCAAAGGTATCCGCCAATCCATAACTCGAACCGTGATTGATTCAAGAGATTGAATCGCCCATTGTTTTCGCTTAGGTTGTCACATGGTTGGTCTATAGAATAGATCTCACATGCCACCTACCGGGAGCTTGTTTGATGTTGGCTCAGGAAGGCTTTCCATCTTCATAGTGAATATGTATACACATCACTCGGATGTTCCGCAATACCACAAGGATAATGCGAGGACTCAAGATATAATCTTCTTTCCACATTGTGTGAAACAGAGTCTTCATTGAAAGTGTCCTAATGAGATTTATTGATGATCTCGTGGCTCTAGACTCAATTTGTGCATATTTGGATCCCGTCGGGAGACTAGGAGAGGGTCTCCTTCTTCAATATCAACCATCTCTAAGAGAAAGTCGATAGATAATGTCGGTTCCCGTGAGAATGAAACAAGTCCTTTTAAGAGGAACTTGAGTGGTTTGGAAAGTTGAAGTGCGGTCGTCCATCGGGTCCATGACGCCTTGTCTTCAATACCGATGTTACCATCAAGAGCATATGAAGTGAACCCGTTCGCGCCTAAGGTTGAATAAATGGAGGGCTATTTGTTTTCACCCTTTTCTCATTCAATTCTTTTTAATTCTTCAACCCTTCAAGGCTTACCGATATTTCATAGCAAGAACCTTGTTGGGTTTGTTCCATTACTTGCTCTATCTTAGTCCGCACACTTCCCATATCTCACTTTTCTCCTTTTATCATCATACCTAAGGACTTCTATACTAACTAGTGGATTGTCCTCGGTAGATCCCTCCGGTTCGGCGGATCATGGGAACCAATACCTAACCTTATCATCCTTATATCACCGTACATAAAGTAAAGTTGGTCGGTCTATTTGGTATTGTTCATCCGCCATTGGAACCAATTGAAAACCATTTGAAAATCAATTCGGATACTTGTGATATATTATCAAAGCATTTTGTACCGAATTGTTTTGATATTTTTAGAACGAGAACTCCCCCTCAACATGTGCATCAAGTATTTGAAAATGTTTTGCACACGGAGGCAAGAGAAAGAATTAACATCTTTGATTACCATTTTCTAAAAGATATCAACATCACTTCCCACATCAAATCAAGAAGATAAAGCATTTCCGGGAAGGATGAGGTTTTCATGATTTTGCTCCCCCTCAGTATGTGCCTCGAGATTTTGAAAAGAGTTTTGCACATACTAGAGGGAACCCGTTAAGAAGTGCATACATGATTACCAAAGGATTTAGAGCCATACAATCAGGGTACCTTAGAAAGATTAAAGTTGTGTGTTACGATGACATGAATTTTGAAGAGAATTCTCCCCTTAATATATGCTTCGAGATTCGAAAATTGTTTGGCACATATTAGAGAAGTATGCAACAAAATTGGTCATCTTATCTTTTAACATCTTTCATATTTATATCACATTTCTCCCCGATCAAAAATCTTAAATCCTTTGAGATTTTGGATCTCAAGTGATTTAAATATGTATGAGGTAAATTATTTGTAGGAGAAAACTGTATCCGGTTTTATATGATCGAAATGGACAACATGATGTTTCCCTTTTTACAAGGAAACCACAAGACAAATCCTAGCACTATTACATGTATTACAGCTTGTTCATATTTATTACACCACATATTACATATATTTAAAACACACCACAAACAAAGATCCGAAGAAGTCTTCATTCGGTCCTCGAAGAAGTTTGTAGTGACCATCACGAAGCCTTCCACCAACAAAACTTTCAAGGTCGGAAGATCCTTCGTGTCTTGAGTCTTCGATCGATTGCAAGAATGAAATGTTCACATCTCTTCACATCATCATCAATCCAAAAATAGTTTTAACCCAAGATTTCATATCAAGTTTGGCTTCTTTCACTCGTGTCAAGTTCTTCTTCGACCAATTTGAGCGTACCATCACTAAACTTGTAGAGTTCACATAGACGCATAAGCATACGAGATCCATATCCGCTGCTGAAGATGACGGCTCTAGGGTGTCAAGGACTTTGTATTCTCGATGAAATTCATGCCCAGTTGTATTCCATTGAGGACTTGTAAGGTTGATTCGGTTTGGTAGCTTTCAATGCCAAGTCGAAAGTCCTCAACTCGTTTTGAATGACAAGGCCCCCGATCCAAAGAGTGACACCGCAGAGGGCCTTTTTCACTGGACAGTAAATGCTCAAGGTGTCCTTGAAGATTTAAGAGATAGAGATCTTCAAATCATTTGGCGGTGAGATGTTTGAAGTCGCTCTCTTTAATAGTATACCTTTGAGGTCCGCTCTTTAAGTACTATCTTCTTCAAGTACTCATATCCATAGATAGGAAGATCTCTACCTAACAACACTTAAGATTTGCGACTTTGATCCGACATCATTGCGCCTTTATCGCCACCATGTCTTTCGATGTAAAACTTCTTCTTTTGAACCACCAAAGAGAAATACCATGTTGTCGCAATATCATACTTTTGTTCTTCATCACCGTAACTGATCAGAACCATCTGCTCAAGCCCCGATCGAGTAGGTTGCGCTTTCATCTTTGATATTGATAGAGCAGTGTCTTCTTTCGCAGATTGAGCACAGATAGTCCAAGTCGTGATTGAAGAAGAATTGCCCCGAATGGTCATATGACCTGTGCTCACCACCAAGAGGAAGAGATTTGTTGACATTGAACGATCGATTTGCTCACCGACTTGGTCATTTAGCATCTTATGGCATTCTTCCATCCGATATTGAAGATGATTTGCATCCGAGTGGAAGACTTTGACAATATCGTAAGCTTGTCCTTCAAGATCTCTTGGAGTTATGGATGAGATACTCTTTCGCTCACAAAACCATCCGATGAAACTTCCCATATCACCAAGTAGTGGAGAAGAGTCTTCACCGAACTTCAGAATTGTTGGTGATTATCAAGCCCAATTGTTGTCGGGAATCATAGAATCGACTGGATGGTCCATGGGTTCCGATAAGGAGGTCTATCTTCCATAATGCGCCTTTGAATGTGTCTCCTCAAGGAGTAACTCGATGTACTAGTGCGATTCCCTACCATGTAAGTATCAAACCAGATCTTCGATGGCTTAGGAATATGCTTTGTAGATGCATCATCTTCATCTCGGTTCTCGAGTCCGCCATGACATGCGACTCTTCGTGAACTATTTGATCATAAGGAATGGAGGTGGACGCGATGCGAACCTTGAATCAACCGTCGTCCAAGCCGCAGATTTCTTCTTTGTACTGCTCTTCGAGGGCTTGATTGATTGGAAGGTTTTGGCGGTGATGATGGTGGTTGTGATGGAGTGTGTTGGTTGTTGTAGAAGATTTACCACTCCGAAGTTCCAGCCACTTCGTTGGTGGTGGGGGTGGAGGAGGATCTTTACGATCCTTCATCAATGCTTCCATCACAATTGTTCTCCTTTTTCTTTTAGCTTTTTTCCCGACATCAATCTTAAACCGCTCATAATTGTCGAACTTAATGGATTCTTCAAGTGCCTCATAGAGTTTCTTTGAACCTCATGCTTGTCCTCTTGACCTCATACATCCTTTCACACAGAGTCGCTTCTCATATCGGTGATGGGAGGTCCTTGAATTGTCTAAGAAGTGGAGCCCATAGCCCATTCCACAAGATCCTTGACTTCTCCTTCAATAGCGGCAAGAACCCTTCATTGAAGTTGAGGTGCTCCAATCTATAGACACGATCCACCGTAGAATCAACATTTAGGAAGTTGCCTTCCGAGCTTCTATCCTTTTATGGCTTTATCCAAGAGTTGATCGAGGTGAGAATCGTGGAGGGAAGTCGGTGGAGCCACCTCATCCGCAATTGTAATGACATGTTCGGGGTTGGTGACGATGTTGGTGGTGTTTGTAGCAGCTCATTGAGTAGGTAAGTGGAGGTGGAAGTGCGGTTGATAGTGAAGATGCGTACATTAGAGGAATAGTTGACGATCTTGTCGAATGCCGACAAGATACATGGATTGTGCAAGATCTAAGGATTTGTCATTAATGAATTGATCACCAAAAGAGAAATCTGATCAAGATTCTTAAGTGAGGATAGAGAGTTAGTAGACGATTTGGTTCATCCATCTTCAAGGTCTCATCGATCTTGTCTCAAGGTTAACCCATGAGTCTTTTGCAACAGAGTGTCAACATTCAAGCCGCATTGAGTCTCACTAAGTGTAGGAGTTTCCTTAAACGCTTGCACCTTGTCCACTCCAGCATTGTTCTTTGCATGAGATGAACTGCTCTTCTCTCACTCATATTGATTTGTGGTGCTTGATGGAGATGATGAGATAGTTAAAAGCATGTGAGCAATTTTGTTCGGGTTTCAACACTTGCAACCCTTTACCCTTGTCATGTGATTGGGGTTGTATGTCGAGGTAGTTGAGCTGGTTCTCTTAACACAATTCCACCCACCGGAGCTTTCACATTTCGACTTTCTAGGCTTTTTTGAATTCCAAGTTGCAGATCAAGATCATCTTCATCGATTAACCTGTAACATTCCTTGGTATCTCAATGTTCTCACCAATTTCCTTTTCCACTTTCTTCCTTTTACTTTCGCTTCTTGGATGTCAGGTTCGATCATAGACCTTTCAAGTCTCTTTTTAGAAGAGAGGCATAGGATGCTTGTGGTCGACTTGGTCATGGGAGCATTTGGTTGTAGAGGAGAGGTGTGACATCGCAGAGAGTTTGGTTGCTCTTTTCTTGTATTGCTTGAAGTAGTCCTTCTTCTTGATATCTTCGTGAGAAGACAATCGAATTGGCAATCCAAATACTTTTTATCCGTACCTCTAGGAACATATTTCGTGTTTCCTAAAACAAATTCATCTTCCGCTTTGTGTAAAGTTGATTCGCACTAGGAGTGAAGTTGTGATTTTGTTGCAAATATCGGATAACAAGTTTAGAAAATCGATGTTGGGAATTACAAGCTTGTTCTGCTTTCTTTCGACCTTGAGCATTGTTCGAAATAGGTTCTATCGATATGAATGTGTTCATTGATAAAGAGAATTCTTCCCAAATACGATCCGAGACATTCACATCAACCCTATTAACGATTCCCATAGGATTTGCAAGATAGGAATTCTCACTTTATCGAACCCCTCAAGTTTTCCCGAGATAAGCACAAGTTAAGAATGGTTGTAATAGCTCTCCGTGGTTGATACATGTGTCCGTGATGATGTCGATGCTCTTGAAATCTTGCTCGATAACCCAACCCAATTAGAAAGACAATCGATCGTCAACACTGTGGAGATTCGTAACGAAAGTCGTGGTTACATGGGTGATTCCAAGAGCCTTGCTCGTAATATCGTAATCAATTGTGAACTCCTATCATCCAGTTTGCAAGAGTATTGTTTGTGATTTTGTCCCATTGAACGGTGTTCCGTAATTGTTGAATGTAGATGGTAGGAATTGAGCATTGCTTGGTAATTGTTCAAGAAGTTTGTGTTTTGAGGATGTCAATAGAAACTTTGAGTATCGGATTTTGTTGAAGCCTTTGTAGGTCCACATACGCTTGCTTTTTCCAATAACAACCCATTGACTGGAAGGATTTCTTCGTTCGAGAGAACTTTGGATGATGCCAAGGGTAACTCTTTTCTGGATTGAACTTGCCATTGATGGTCCGAGTAATCATACAATCAACAAGAATGAATGGGAGCAGGTTAGATGATAAATGACACATGAGACAACATTGAGAGCACCCTTATGACATAGACACATAGAAGTAGTAACTCGTAAGGAGTCCCCAAAACACATACAGAGAAAGATTAAGTAGCACATGTGTTTCGGATATATGACAACTTTCATAAGTGAGATATTTCAATGAAGTATAATCATACGTATAAATAATCACATGACGAGTTGATAAGGGATTAACAGGCAAACGAGTGCATTGCAAAGGGATCATGTCATGAGCCAAGATACAAATGTAGAAGTGATATAACAACTATGCATGAGGAAAAAGGAAACATTTGGTTGTCGTGAGAGAAACCACGTACCTTTAGCCTAAACAGACATGTCATAGCAGATTACATGGAGTATGTAGACACAACAAGTTGATCTAGGATATACTAAGTGTTGTAAGAATGAGATCAACTTTAGCACTAAACCTTTGAACATTTTAATGACCCTTGACCCTAAGACTAATTCGCAACATGAAAGTGAACAATGTTGCAAACTTGTAAAGACAAGTCGCCATCACTAGAGCTACGGACAAGTCGCTAATAGTTTAGCTCTCTAAGTTGCTATGCTAATTCGCTAACTTGTAAAGACAAGTTGCCATGAACAAGAATTCAAACCAAGTCGCTACAAATTAGTTAAATAAGTCGCTAAGGTTACTAATTCGCTAACTTCAGAAGACAAGTCGCCATGAACAAGCACCACAACCAAGTCGCTACAAATTTGTTGACTAAGTCGCTAATGTTACCTATTCTCTAACTTGTAAAGACAAGTCGCTGACTACTAACTCGCTAACCAAGTCGCTAGACTACAATAAACTTATTCGCTACATAAACATAGTCGCTAATATGAGCTCTAACTCGCCATGAAGAACACTCAAACTAAGTCGCTACCAAGAACAAGTAAAATCGCCAGCAAGAACACTCCTAACATAAACCCAACAGTCCAATCCTCTTAACCATACATCATCAGATCACGGAGTAAAATTATCAAGCAATAAATATATCCCAAACAATTTGAACACGTTCAATCATTATAATAGCAACACAAACACGATTACATGACAAATCAAACCTAGGCGGAGTCAAATAGTCACAAATCACGAGCTCGAAGGATCCGGAAATAAGGACAAGTTAGAAGCTTAACACAAATGCTTAAGAGAACAAAGATAAGAGGAATCGAGGCAAACCTCTTGCTAAGTCGCTAGGATGAGCAAATGACAAGAGAAGAAAAAAACGAGAGAGAAAAACTTGTTTGGGAAAAAAATGGTAACTCGCTAAGTGGTAATTCGCTAGGGGTATACAAACAATCTTAGGCAGTATGACACAATTGGTCCTTGTGGTTTTAACATGAGGTGAGGTAAGTCGCTAGTGCAACATAACTTTCACTATATGACAAGTTTGGTCCCTATGGTATTGATGAACGAGTGGTAAGACGCTAACACGGATTATAGACAAAGTCTCTAGCATAGATTATCACAATGATCACCATGAATCAATTAATCATTTAGACAAATAAGCATTTAATACTAGGCACTTAATACGTAGGTACACAATGATAAACATATGAGCAAGATACGACCACAACCAACAAAAACCATAACCCGATAGTTACAAAGGCAAAACACGACCTCAACTTACTAACGAGCAAGCATTATAACCAAAGATGAAGCCAATGGCATAGATAGTCAAGAAAAGAAAAACATATTCTAATCTCCCCTCAATCAATGTCATCAAAGACCATTGATTGTCATTAATCAACCCCGTTATAAAGAAACAAGAATATTTCAATTGTTCGAACTTCATCTATGATCCGTGTGCATTATTGAATGACATTTCTAGGACCGTAGATGTTATCGATAACAATGAATGTATTCGTTATTAGATTGGGAAAAACATGATAAAATTGTAAATTTAAAAGAATGACATAAATATAAAAATTAAAATGATAAAATGTATTCGGTTTTTTTTTTTTTTTTTTTTTTTTTTACACGTATATATAAAAGAGCGAGTCCCGATTCAAGATGAGTAGGAGTCAAAGTAAGAAGTACATCAACTCGCAAGCTATAGCTCCCGAATGAGCTATGTTCATTTCGAGGGAACCAAGTCATGAAGTTCCGATTGAGTTGAGCATTGTACCGAAAAGACCGAGAGCACATTGTACTTGAAGCACATGTAGACTTGTACATAGAAGGGTTAGTGACATGTTTAATCTCACATTTGGATGCATCACGTTGTAACACGACGTATCATTAATGGGATCCTATTGGGTTCTACATTCTTGAAGAGTTTACCTGGAATCCACTTGAGACATGATCTAGGAATGTAAGTTCGCTTAAGTCCTGTAAACTTAAAAATTTCGCCTGGGAATCCATTTGAAACCACGCTTAGTTGACCTATTTGAATGCACACCTTGTTTTGAATAATTGTCCTTATGTGATCCGAGTATTTCTTAGGGATTGATCACCAAATGATGTTTTGCATGAGATCTAGTAATACTTGTTGCCTTACCGATCCGTGAGAATTGACTATAAGTTCGAGGTTCGAGATTCATCATATCCAACTAGGCAATGAAGTGACTAGTTTTGACAAAATGTATATATTATCAACTTGGGATATAAGCTTAGATTTCAATGGTTTAGCTCTTTCGCACCTAAAGGCATTAGGTTGTTTAATAATTGTTCGCTTCAAGTGGTTCAACATTTGATTTTCCCAAAGTTGAAGGTTTTGCAAACTTAGTGTTCATCCTATTTCCAACAGACTTCCGAGCCCATTTTTTGGGCAACAATATGAAGCTCTTATCCCTAATTTGTGCTTGAGGTCATCAATTTCTTTCCTCAGGAGGTTAGATTGATTGACTAACTTAGAGTTTGTTTCTCAAGGTTAATTCTTAAATGCTCATTTTCTCTTAGAAGGTTGGACACACATAGAGCTAGTTCTCAATTTCTAGATTCAAGTGCATCACCATCTCATTAAATATATTTCGGGCTTCTAAAAGAAGTAGTTTCAGATTGCCAATGGTCGAATCTTTGTCCCGAACTGGATTTTAATCGATTAATTTCAAAAATTCTCAATTGAAGTTCCTGATTAGTACACGGTTTTTTCACATAAAACATTTCATCCTTTTGTTGTATTTCAATTTGCAATGAGATATGTGTTTTTCAAGAATTGAAAATTTGTTTGAAAGCTCATCATATACCCTTTTTTCAATCATGTTACTTGCATTAGATTCGTGCAAAACAAAGACTCCATTCCACATTGTTATGTTCAGAGTAAGAGTCATGTACCTTTTAAGAGAACTTGTGTGATCGATAAGAGTACCGATTGATTGATACCTTTTCCGACTCGAGACTTTGATATCGCTATGTTCTCTTCATCCTTTTCCATTACAACCGAGATTCAGAATCGTGTCTTCACTAGTTCAACTCGAATGAAGCATGACACGTCATCATTGCTCCATGGAAACTCTTGGCACTCATTCAATTCATTCAAATTTTGTTATTCTCATTAGCGCTTCCTTGATGTATGTTTCCATATTATTCATAAGTTGAATAAATGAGTTTCGAACTCATGAATTTCCATTCCGTGTGTTTCTTGAATGATATTCCAACCATGATATCATCAAAATCGAGGAGTATTCTTCCTGATAAGTGGTCGAAATTGATTGATGATGGTTTGGAGAGCAGAGATGAGAATCATCATTGGGAACTTTTCTTTGGTAATTTGAAACCTCAATCGTTCTAAGTTAAGTAAAACAGATCTTGTCAAAGTGGGAAAATCCTCGACGAAGGATGGCACAACTTGTTCGATCCATGGTTGTAGATAAGAGTAATTTGAGAAGTCGAACGAGATGTTGAAACGGCTCACCGGTGCATTCCATATTCTTAGCATCATTTGCAGACATTAAAAGTGACTTATTTGAGTTGTTCATTAATCGATATCGAATCATTAAGTGTATGGCATTCAGATAAGCATTCTGCTTTCACTATTCTCGGCCGGTCATAGAGAGCAAGTACTTTGATGATTAAAGGATCCGTGATGACCGACATTGTGTTATTATGAATTACCCCCAAGTCTCTAGAGATTTAGAACCAACTCGCTACCAACTAACTAGCAATAATCCCAAGTCGCTAGATACCGCACTAAGTCGCCAACACTTAATTCGCCACACCACTAAGTCGCTAGAGTTCCAAGTCGCTAGCCGATGTAAGTCGCTAAGTAGTAACTCACTAAGACTCAAGTCGCTAGCAAAATTTTGGCAGCATTGCCACTCAAGTCGCTAAAGATGCAAGTCGCTAAAGAGCAACTCGCTGCACCAAGTCGCTACCACTGTCGCTACCCGTAGTGGAGAGTCCACTACTTGTATCAGAAATCGCTAGATCTAACTCGCTAGGTCTAAAACTCAGAACTCGCTACAAATTTGTAAAGCAAGTCGCTATTAAGAAAGTAGTCCGTGAGCTAAGTCGCTAGCAAGAAAAACCATATAAACATGACTTTTCAATCCAAAAACAACCCAACCAAGATGATTCAAGCTTACCAAATGAAAACCTAAACACTTGTGATGATTCTAAACATAAAAGTACTAACAAAATTCAAACTTTAACACAAGAAATCAACCAAATGATGCAAAACCACTAAACTTTTTCAAACTCAAAACCACCTAAAAACCACTAGAAATCCAAAGATGCAAGATATGATCTAACCATGGCTCTTGATACCAATTGTTGGATATTGGATTTCACATACACATCATAACATTAACACAATGAGCACATAGATGGTTTTAGAAAGAGAAAGAGTGGGATATTCTAGTAAGAGAAACTTGTAGAATATTAGATTACTAAAGAATATCCAACCCTCTACCTTGCAAGGTAGAGGTATTTATAGGTTACAAACTAAACGACCTCCCGACGGCCTCGCGGATCGTGGATACAGTGGTAAAGACCGACCTTCCTCCACGGTGTTGGACTAAACTAATTTAAGCTACTAACTAACTAATTAACTACATAAAAACGTAACTAATGACAAGTCTACGAGCTAACTTGTGCTAGATAATAGTTGGGGTGACCGACTCTTCAATACTGGAATTATCTAATTCCTAACAATGGGGATATCAGGATTGAGTCCAAGTGCTCTCTGGATCAAAAGCTTTGTGTATCTGACATAGGGAATCTTTGAGCCAAGTTTCTTGTGAAATGACATCATGTCTTCCCATAACAATGCTTCGATTTCGATGTCCTTCTTATTGATCGTGAGACCGTAAGGTTTGTAGTTCCATGAGCTTTGATGCTCATAACCACCGCCACGCACTGCAGATGACTTGGTAATGATGATGTAGAGAGTTCTCCACGGTTGAGGGATGTTCTTAAGATCCACATGAGAATGCTTAGTAACAATTCCTCAAGCTTCATCATAGCCAATGTCAAGAAGAAATTGCGTAACTGCCTCTTCAAGAGGTGTGGTAAAGAAGTCGCTTGGCTCGATTTCAGAATGAAAAGAATGTACCGTAGGTCTGCATGAGTGATGGTGACTTGTTTGTGATTAAGTGTCATCACACACGCACTTTGACAAGTGATCCTCCATAGAGTTCCGTAATTGTCAATGTAGATTTTCGTATTGTGGCAAAGTGTAAGAGCATGTTCCGTAGGGATGATTCTTTAGAACATCCACAACAATCAAGCAGGAAGATTCGAGCAAGTGAGGGTTTCAAAATCAACCCTAAGGTTGTTCTTTCCAATCTTCTAGGATAGCCATTGGGGAAGATATCGCAATAGTGAGAACCTCGTGCATCCTCATTCATTCGAGCGACCATGTCGTGATCTCGAAATGACATTAGCCAAAAGAACCAACATATCGAAGACATAATGTTAGTCAACAAGGTCTTATTGTCTAGTTATTGAATGTACAAGGTCAATGATTATTACGAGTCCTAAGTCACTTGTTTGTCCAATAGTCCAATGATGTCGTGGAAATATTTTGTGAGTTAGTTAACTTTAGGTTTTAAAGTTTATGTTATCACTTATGGTTCACAACATATCAAACGCTTAAGTTTATTAGTGACATTATTGGATTCGTGATGATATGATAAGTTTATTAACAAGTTTGTACACGAACAACTCATAATGAAGGTCAATCAAGGCTTAAGCGTAGTTTTGGCAAAGTTAAGCGAAATGAGATGATATGCCAGAGATGAAAGCTACGATAGATCCTAACTTACGCCAGAAGAGAAGTTACGCGAGGAAAGGGGACCTTATGCTTAGAGCTTACTTAGTAGCGTGATAAGGACCCACGCGTAAGGCTTACTCGTAAGAGTAGACCTTATGCGCAGAGGTCATCGCTTATGCACATCCTTCACAGTGATACGCCAGAGTCCCATTGTAGAACCTTACTGTAATAGTTATGCGAGGATTATTCTTACGATAACTTGACTACGCGTAGGGTAATCCTTATGCGAGTTGCAAATGACCTTGATTCGAATATTAGCGTAGCAAAGCCTCAAATAATTTCATCAAATCATTATTATTAACACAAACTTCATTTTATCAACAAAACATGGCATGAATTATTCGCTTAAAGGTTACCCAGAAAGTCATACGTAGGTCAAAACCCAAGGGTTAAGATTTACGCGATCATTTCTAGCCATGGATTTGCACCAAACAAATTTCGTAGGTCTATGATGTTGAGAGAGTCTATGAAACAAGTTATAACATCTAATTCGCTGAGAATCAAGATTACCCAAAGTTATGAACTTTAAACCCTAATTCCAAATTGTTAAACATTTAGAGTTTCCGGTGGTTAACAACCTTGAAATCATCAATTCATCAATATGTGAACATAATCGATGACATACCTCCCACTGTGTCGAAGGACCCCTTCTACCTCGAAATTGCATTACGAAGACCCAAGTCTTTCTTCATAAGTCATTGGTGGCGTGAAACCATTCATCGCTGACATAGTTACGGTTGGGATCTGCCACCAAGGCCTATGCCCTTCGGTGTCTTCTCTGAAGATGCCAAGACAAATAAGAACCTTGACTTGGTCTTCCCCACGCTCCCACTATGTCCTTAGCTTCCCGCCAAGTCCGAGATAGTGGGGATGAAGCCCTAGCGGTTACCACAAAACCGGGACGCCCATGATCTCCTAAACGTGCTAACACTCTCAAGCTATTTTCATCACCTATAAATAGGTCGACGAGTCATTTCAATGGTATGTTCACTCAACACAAGATTTCACATACATCCTATTATCCATAACTCATATCACATACTTATTCACACGAGGTGGTTCGCAGGCCCAACCCCCCGCGCAATCACTTAACGGTGTCTACTATTTTATTGCGTATTGACTACAAGTTTGGCGCAAGCATATCACCCCCCATACCATTCGATCACCATCAAGGCCCGGTCGCATTTAATTATTGTACAATCGGTGGGCGCCATCCGTGGACCCGCTACTATTGGTCTCGTTATTCAAACTTACACCCAATCAATCACTCTCACTAGTTTTACGGCATGACTCAAGGAAGAGAGGATACACCTCCACCGGTTTCTCGACCTTGACACCAATTCCAAGAACAATCATAACAACCTTCCCAACATAACCGCATCCACTTTTACCATACGATCTCACCCGAATAATCCCCAACAACCATGCCTCAACCTCGCCTAACCTCGAACCGTAATTAGTCCCGCATTTGTTGAAGCTAACATCAAGCATTAGAATCTTTACTAAGAGCTCAAGGAGGCAAGCTCGAACGTGGAGATGCGAAGGGAGTTAGAATACCAAGCGATGAGTATGACAAAGAGTTAGAAATGGAGACTAGGCCCTTGGCTCCCGGGACTACTCGCTCAGTTGCAAGGATAGGGTCTCCAAACAACAAGGCCCAGTGGAAGGTCGGTTGTTTCAAGACGCCCGAGAGGGTCTGACTAGGCGGAAGGCACGATAGAAGGCTCCAATGGAAGGAGTCATCAAGGGAGGCTACGGAGGTTAATTTGCCACCACTCTTGGCGGCTCATTTGGGAAGAACTCAAGCGGGGTTCCACTACACTTTCTCGTGCATCCGCGAAGGCGATCCACCTCAAATGAATGGGGAGGAAATCTTCCTCCTCATGGTATGTACCCTCCTTTTCGTGCTCAATCTATCCTCAAGGGTTTATCCCCACTTAACGGGCAGCTAGTAACCCCGCCACTCAACCATACGGAAGTATGCCCTACGGACAACCTATGGTATACCCTTCGCACTCGAGGAAGTCACCCACCTTATATACCTATTGCTTACCTCAATATGTCAACCAAAACCTCGTTGGATTACCTCCAAATCATAACCCGCATAATGCTATCCCTACCTACATGCCACCTTATAATTGTTTTATTCGAGCCCATGGGCTCCACAACACCCTTCGTAAGATGGATAGAAGACTACCCTTACCCGATGGGTTGAAAATGCCCGCGCTTATTGGTACCCATGATGGGAAAGGGATCCGATAACTTTTTACACTTGTTTCAAGGGCTATTAGAATGCGTAGTGGGTTATGCCTATCGCTTGTCATATGTTTACACACCCTACGAGACTCCGTCAATATGGTGGAACGGCAAAACAGGCAAGATTGTGAATTTGATGATCTCAAGGCCAAGTTCGATCACATTTTAGCCAATGTAAAAGTTCACAAGGACACACCGACAAAGACACAACATCAAGCGTAGGGAGAATGAGAGCACTGTGGCTTTCATTACCGGATACACCGACGACACATTACAAATAATGGGCTTATATGAAGACCAAAGGCATTTTAGGTTTTGTGCATGGCTTACGTAAACAAGTCCGGCCAATTCCTTTCCACCGACCTCCCCGCAACCTACAAAGGCTTGGTGGAGAAGGCTTACACCGGATCAAAGCAAAGAAGTATCTACCAACGGACTCCAAATAAAATAAAGAAAATCACAAAGAAAGCCTCAAGCATCCTTCGTGGGAAGGGTCGAGGAACAAGCACAAAAATAAGGACAGTTCACACCGCACTCACAAAAACATCAACCATGGGCTCTTGGCTAGTCTCTGCCTAAATCTCCATGGAGATACTTGCTACGGAAAAGGTGCAAGGCCTTCGATCCTCCTCCTCGCTGGCAAACAAAGGAAGGCCCGTAGATACTTCCAAATTTTGCTACTTCCATGACGACACGGACATGACACCAACAACCGCAGAGAACTCAAGAAAGATAGAAGAGGTCAGAAGTCCGCCAATTGGGACATTTTGTGAAGGGTATAAAAGAGGTAAAGACAAAACCTCCAACACACGCTTGGGAAAGATACCACACCGCCAAACACCCATCCTCATGGTATACAAGGAAGATTCTAGTTCAAAGAGGAAAGAAACAGAGGAAGCCTTGTGCGGGTAGAGATGTCACTTTTCCTTCAATCACAAAGAAAGTTCTTTCAAATGACCCCTGGTCATCAAAGTCTTGATCTCCAACAGAGAAGCAAATGAGCTTACCTTGATCATGTAGCTCTGGGTTATCTACGAATGATGTTTCCTAAAGCTCAAACCTTCAATAAGGTCAAGAGAGTAGATTCAAAGGTACCCTTAGTAGGGTTCTCGGGGAACACTCATGGCCCTTGGGAGAAGTCCTCTAGAGGTTACGATTGGAGAAGGAGGCTAAAAGAATGTAAACTCGGTTTTCACGATCGTAAGGTCGGAATCTCCATACAACCTATTGATAGGGAGAACAAGAATGCGTAAGATGGGCATCGTTGTCTCAACCATACATGCCACGATCAAATTCCAAACACCTTCGGCATTGGAACGGTTTTCTCCCTATAAGGTGAAGGAGTCACGATGTAAAGCAAGAGGGTCAAACAGTTTCAGAGGAACCTTCAAAGATGTTCTCGCCAGCTAACATCAAGAACGATCGTGGTAATGATCTCACCCGATCGACAAGATTAATCGGAAAGCAACTTCCAACCTCCTTTAAAGTGCATTGGAAAAGGTACTCAGACTAATGCGCATGTCTTCGCATGGACCTATTCGATATGACGAGGGTCCCGTAACTCTCACCATAGACGGAAAACCCTTCGCATCGAACACAAGCTCAATGAGTTCAAACATATTGAACCCATCAAACAAAAGCGTTGAAGTCTAGCTCGAAAGAAATGTCACTGATGCAAAGAAGTGGATGAACTCAGAAAGCGTGCATACTCGTAGAGGTGAAGTATCAAACTTGGGTGGCTAATCCGTGACGGTCAAGAAGCATGACGGAGGATGGAGAATGTGCGAGATTTTATCGACATTAACAAAGCCTCGTCCGAAGATCGCTACCTCTTCCGTAGATTGATTGGAAAGTGGAATCCTTGTCGTGGTTTCGCTAAAGTGTTTCCTAGATGCTTATAAAGGTTACCATCGATACAAATGGTCAAGAAGACGAAGAGAAGACAACCTTTTACGTGAAAAGGTGTTTATTGTTACAAAAGATGCCTTTTGGTTTGAAAAATGCAGTGCCACCTACCAACGATCAGGACAAAGCTTCCACAAGCAAATAGGTAGGAATCTAGAGGCTCACGAGATGATATTGTCATTAAGAGTAGATCGAGGAAGATATGCTCTTCGACATCAAGGAAACCTTCGATCACCTTCGCCATCAATATGAAATTAAATCCCAAGAAGTGTTCCTTTCGTGTGGAAGAAGGACAATTTTGGGGCATCCGATCACCAAGGTGGTATTAAGGCCAATCCTTCGAAAGTCAAAGCCATCACCGATTTGCAGCCTCCTAAGTCCCTAAAGGAAGTGCAAAGTCTTAACGAAAGCTAGCGACCCTCAAAGAGGTTCTTATCGAAGGGTGGTGCAGATCTTTGCCGCTCTTCAAAACACTCAAAGGATGCACGGACAAAAGACGCTCCAATGGAGCATAGATGCGTATGCGACTTTTCAAAAGCTCAAGGAGTTCATGGTTATTCTACCTACACTTACGGCCGAAATCAAGGGCTAAGTGTTGTTCATGTATATTGCAGCCTCTTGCTAAAGCATCACTGTTATCAAGCGTAAAGGGAGAAGAAGCAAACCTTATATACTTCGCAAGAGGGTACTACAGGAGTCGAGCTAAATTATCCAACATTGAGAAGCTAATTTGGCTTTAGTTCATGTCATGAGACGCTCAAGGTACTTTCAAGCTCACCCCACCGCATTTACCGACAAGCCAATTAAGAGATACTTTCAAAGCCGAGAAACTGAAGGATAGCTAAATGGGCTATCGAGCTAGGAGAACATGATATTGAATACAAGGGCAGGAGCTCGGTCAAAGGGCAAATATTGGTAGACTTTTAGCGTAAACACCTCCGAACCAAAACATGACAAAAGGTTGTTGAAAAGGAGCCCGCTAAGGCAATCAAGGGTGGAAACTTTATCGACGGAGCTCCATCCGATGGTTCTGCGCAGTCTCATGCTCGCTGATCCCAAAGGAAGGAATACACTTACGCACTTCGCTTCAATTCAATGCTACGAACAATGAAGCGGAGTACGAAGCCTTGTTAGCGGTGTCTCCGATCACAAAGATATGGAAGTGGAAGACTTGGCTATTTTGTTGACTCACAACCAGTGGCCAACCGATAAAAGGCTCTACGAGGCGAGACAACCGTGATCAAGCAATATCCGGATAAGGCCAAAGAAATGCTCAAGGGTTCAGATTTACAACATAGAGCATGTTCAAGAAACCAAAACAAGAAGGCGGATGCACTTAGCAACCGGCATCAATGGCATTTGCTATTTAGCAAAGGAAGTTTTGGTCAAGTATTGGCGTATAGGTCTATCGCCCCAGGTATCCGACGAATATCGAGGAAGACTCGAATCGATGACTGATTAGAGAATATCTAATAAGTGGCATACGCCGAGGATCCGGTTGGCTCGAAGCGCGATCAAAGCACCACAAAGACAGATCATGGGAAATTACTTATATGTAAGATCTTTTCTATCCCATTGGCTCCGCTAGTGTAGGACCAAGGCAAGCCGCCAACATGATCCAAGAAGTGCATGAAGGATCCCGCGGACTTCACGCAGACCCCGCCCGTTGTCTCCAAAGTCATGAGGGTCGGATATTACTAGCCTTCGATGCACGTAGACGCCGACATCATTCATAAGTGTGAAGCCGCCAAGTCCACCAAGAATCCCAAGGCTACCAAAGCAAGATATGACTTCAGAACGCCCTGCATGGCCCTTCACCAATGGGGGATAGATATTGTAGGCCCTCCGCCAGCTGCTCCAGGAGGAGTAAAGTTCTTGGTCGAGCCATCGATTACTTCACTAAATGGGTGGAAGCAAAGCCTTTGGCATCCATCATGTGAAGACACATGGAAAAATTTGTGGGAACATATTATCTCGGTTCGAGTACCTCACATCATCATTTCGTATAATGGGAAGCAGCTGTCAAGGGTATTCCCAAGATTTTGCGGGTCTCGAATATCAAACAATCCTTCACTTTCGCTTACCATCCTCAAGGTAATGGTCAAGTAGAAGTTACCAACAGAGACATCATACAAGGAATAGAATGAAGGTGGGATACAAATATCACGGTTGGGTAGATGAACTACCTCAAGTACTCAGGCACATAGAACGACACGAAGTCAAGTCACGGAGAAACGCTTTTCACTTGACATATGGTACGAAAGTCGTCATCCCTTCGTAAGTAAGTGTCGAAATGTAAAGGGTCATGAACTTCAAGCAACAGATAACGAAGAAAGACTCCGTAGTAACTTGGACGCACTTGAAGAACAAAGGGAAATAGCCTCAAGAGAGAGGCTATCCACAAGCAAAAGATTGAAAGGTACTATAACAAGCGAGTTAGGCCTCGACTTTCAAACTGTGGAATATGTCCTCCCACCAATAGCGCAAGTAAAGTCGAGTACTGTGGTAAACTAGGACCCACATGGGAAGGACCCTACGTTATTAAGGAAGCCTATGGCAACGGAGCTACAAGTCGAAACCTTGGAAGGAGACGCTATTGATAGAACCTAGAATGGCACTACTCTTCAGAAGTTCTACATATGAAACTTACAATGTCTAAGGACACATTTTATTTGCTTTCAATCAATGTATTTGCATTCTTCTTACTTAGGGAAAGAAGCATTAATGGTATGCCTAGTATTCATTTCTTAAAATGATGTAATCCTCCCTACCCACTTAATGATAATAACACATTTCCTCAAATCTCTTGTTTCGCTCAATACAACAAATATTTGTCCACCAAGTCGCTTTATAAGTTTGAATGTCGAATGGATGTACAAAGACTAAACAATATGTCTTGCTCACATGCATAACATCCATCTCAACTTCACATTAACTTTCCTATATGGCCTTAAGGTATTTCAAGCCTTTTGCCCAAAGGATGAAGACGGTGGGTCGCGACTGCTCGCCAGCTAAATTATACAATTTCTAATATTCTTGGTGAAGTAACTACACTCAATGAGGCTATGTATCTACCATACTTTAGGTTGTAACAAATATTTTTACATAAGTAAAAATAAAATGAGAAGAATCACATGGCAAAATTCGAGCCCTAGTGGCTTCATTGTAGATTAATGACTAGTTTAACTAGTCTAAAACAGCCATAGCCTTAACGATTCAACAAAATAAAATATTGTCTTAGGCCGTAGCCTACACAAACCACAAGTTAATTGTTTCATCGTGCACGAAGCCCGGAAAGGAACATGTATAATTGTTTTAAACAGGTACATACCACTGGGATCAAATTACAACCACATGGTTGCCTTCATTAAACCTTGAATGAGTGGGATCACCAACTCGGGATGGAACCCGGAGGATGGAGTCCTCTTGAGGAAGATGGAGGCTGAACTGCCTTGGCTTCTTGGTTACAGGTCCTCAATTGAGGTCACCGGGTCCTTCATCACATCCGCAGGAAAGGGAACTCAAAGCGTTAATTGATTACCCGATCATCATATTCTTTTCATGAGTTGCCTCGTAGCACGGAATTTTCTCCAAGACCACCGGTTCCCCGCCTTAGCTACCTCCTCCAAAGTGGTACACTTGCCATGAAAATGACAAAGATTCACCACATTCCCAATGGCAATCCCACATCATCGCTATGGTAAAGTTCCATAGCAATATGGGATCACCTTGGTTATCGTGTCCACTATGTCCTTCTTCAAAGATCTTCGCATTTAAGGTTCAATCCATCCACCTTTCTCGAGCTTGATCTCTTGGTCCAAAGAACTTTGCCTCTCTTGTTCGAGGCCTCCACACTTGGATGAAAGAATGATATCTCGCTCTTTATAGCCAACAACCATAGAGCCTTCGACAGCTAACCCGTGACTCACCGCCGCTGCCAATTGACCTTTGAGCTTTTCATTCTCATTCCGAGATGTTGCACCAAGGGTTCATATCAAAATCCTCCAATGCTTCCTTACACTTCTTCTCCGTGTCCGCATACTGATCCCTAGCCTTCTCCCTACTCAAAGATAACATCCATTTCTTCTCGAGCTTTGGTGACAAAGACGAAGCAATTCCCTTGTCCTAGCATTGAGTTGGTTATCAATCATGCAATCGCGAACATAGATTTTATCATGAAGATCGCAGAGCCTCTCTATGGACATGTTGTCCATCACCCCTTCCACTTGGATGGGATCACATGGCTCACGAGTTGGTGACAATGTTGGGAGAAGGAAGCCTTTGATCGTGAAGTCCTACAACAAATGTACATTTCATTAGCATATTATATTTGGTACCTAATTTTGTTTCACAAGAAAGAAACTTACCATGGATATCATCGCCACTGGGCCCTTCGATGGTCGGAAATACCACGCCTTACCTTGGGCACTCTTCCACGGATAGTTTGAGAGGAGGAGTAGTAGAATAAGATTTCTTTTGAATCGATTTCACGCCTTAGCATGGCACCTTTCCCGCCTGCACCCTCTCACCTATGCCGAGGGTCCCACGATGGCCAATGGTCCTTCGGAGACCGGTTCGTCTGAGTCAAGAACGCTCTCCACCACCGATCTTTTACATCTATGGGTTCCTTTAATGGAGGAGCAGAGGATACAGCTCGACAGTCGGGCTTCCACCTCGCCTTTGTTTATGGACACCGATGGGGAGCCACGCCATAGCTTGTCTCTTGAGATTCTTTGAAGAAAGCTTACCTCTTTGCACCTCCACCACAACAAAGTTCCCGACGACATCTCTCACAAAGAAGCAAATAAGATAAATATCACGAGATAAGTTTTGTTTCTTATGTTAATTTAAAAATACATACTTTCTCCATCACAAATTATCTCAGTACCAACGGAGACCCTCCCATCTTTCAAAGAATGCCACTATGAACAGATTTGCTGTGGAAGGTCCGGCAACACCGATGACGAGCCAAACGATACAATGGGTTTCTTCTCAAAGATAAGGCAATGGATCGTGAACCTTTCTCATCATATTGAAAGTCCGGTTTAACAATGCAGAGTATCCGTGGAGGATAATGGTAGTCCGGATATAAAAGAACTTGCCTTTCTAGTTCCTTATGTTCGTAAAAGGTCTATCTATCAATATGGGCACATCCTTTCACCCTCTCGCCAAGGTCAACTAATCTCCTCCCGGTATAGATTCAAAACCCTACACAATCAAGGATGGTTCAAACCCATAAGCTTTGCACATAACAATGTATGTTGTAAGCTTGGCTAGCCAAAAGGGTTGAACCTAGAAATGTGTACTCATAATACCGGAGGAATTCTAAGATCAAAGGATGCAAAGGTATCCTAAGGTTGGAGTGGTGAAAGCATGGGAATACAGCCTACATAATTTTCGGGGGCATCAAATATCCCTTGATTTTTACTCGGTAGCATTATTTTATGTTCCTTTGAATGCGATAAATTATTTTATGTTTCTAGGGGCATCAAATATCCCGAGGAATGCTTTAAGCTCCTCCCCGTTAGTGTGCAACCTTGTTGTTTTATCACAAATTTTTATTGGTAGACATGCTACCTTCTAAAGAACACAAATGTATTTGAAATACATAGAAGAGGAAGCGCTTTACCTTGTTTGGTCGAAGGCTTGATCGGAAGAAATTTTAGTAGGTGAATAACTTTGGGCTAGAGTTACTTTGTTAGGGTTTTACTGCTTTTTGCATTTTATATACCCTACAAATGTTGCATCTCATTTCTACACGTGTCCGGACCTATCCCTTTTCTAATGGATTTCAAACCTTTTAAATTTTGAAAGGATGTTTACTTTTACCAAGGAAACAGGGTAGTTAGATTAATCATGCATTTATTACGGTCAATATTAACAAGACTTTTCATCTTCGCTCGCTTATGTGACGAAGGGAGGTTTCGTTTTATTTATGAGTCGAAGCAATATTTCTTGTTCGACATATCACTTTCGATCGGGGGCTTGTTGACGCATTCTCCCGACCGTGTCGAAGGACCCCTTCGCCTCACGAAATTGCATTACGAAGACCCAAGTCTTTCTTCATAAGTCATTGGTGGCGAAACCATTCATCGCTGACATGGTTACAGGTTGGGAATCCGCCACCAAGGCCTATGCCCTTCGGTGTCTCTCTCAAGATGCCAAGACAAATAAGAACCTTGACTTGGTCTTCCCCATCGCTCCCACTATGTCCTTAGCTTCCCGCCAAGTCCGAGATAGTGGGATGAAGCCCTAGCGGTTACCACAAATCGTGGACGCCCATGATCTCCTAAACGGTGCTAACACTCTCCAAGCTATTTTCATCACCTATAAATAGGTTGGACGAGTCATTTCAATGGTATGTTCACTCAACATGATTTCACATACATCCTATTATCCATAACTCATATCACATACTTATTCACACGCCGAGGTGGTTCATAGGCCCAACCCCTCAAGCAATCACTTAACGGTGTCTACTATTTCTTATTGCATTGACTACAAGTTTGGCGCAAGGATATCACCCCATACCCTTCGATCACCATCAAGGCCCGGTCGCATTTAATTATTGTACAATCAATAACCCAACAATCTTTTGACCAAAACACTTCACATTCGAAAATACCCAATTCGACTCAAGAACCCTAGTTTTCAAAAATCATCAATACTTGTTTCGGGTGGGTTTCATGGTTAAATGATATCCTTGATGTATTAGAACCGTTTGACACTATCCATTAATCCAAAACACACACAATGATTATGTGTTCATACGCTTATGCGAGAACACATAATCACGTAAAACACGCTTTAGCCATAGGATTAGCATGAAATTTAAAACCTTAGCTTAAAAACATGTTGTAATCACAAAACTACTTACAAGATGATGATCAAAAGGACGGATTTCTTGGTTGAATTGTAGGCGAGATTAGTTAGGTTGAGAGAATTAAATGAGAAGTGAATAAGTTAGGTGAAGGTATTTTATTAAAATTAACTTTAACATTTTGATGCTTTTGGTCCCTCCACCTTTTCGCTTTTCAAACAAAGCCATTTAACTTCCATTTTGGTTACCAAACAAAGTTTTTAGGAAAGAAACTTGACGACACCCCTTTTCTCGAGAAAATAATGAAAGGTTATTAATTTTAGTCCGAGGAGTGTCATTGAACAAGAAAATTCACCACCATTGTTTAAAAGAAACAACCGAGATATGATAACATGTAAGTGCACATATGTTTTGAAACAGTCAAGAGATTATTTTCTCCCCCTCAACACTTGTTCGGAAAAATACTGAATTTTGAAAGATTAAAGTGTTGACGGAAGAAATGTACTTGCCATGTTGAAAGAAAAAATAGACTAGGAGAATATTTTTGTTGTTTTATC
Source organism: Chrysanthemum lavandulifolium (assembly GCA_022545495.1). Taxonomy (NCBI): domain Eukaryota; kingdom Viridiplantae; phylum Streptophyta; class Magnoliopsida; order Asterales; family Asteraceae; genus Chrysanthemum; species Chrysanthemum lavandulifolium. Next base: position 73,615,074 of record CM040241.1, on the reverse strand, counting down.
ATATTTTATATTTTTGTATTTTGTTTTTGAAAAATTTATTTACAAAAGAGAGTTTTGGTGTTTGATGTGTTTTAAGACCATTTTTAAGAGGTCATCCAATTCCTCTTGAGTCAAACACCTCATACCAATCCGTGGATCAGTCATTAAACCTAGCGGGAGGCAAGGCTTTGTGAGAAGATCGCCAATTGGTATTCAAGACCCACAAAGTATAATTCAACGGTACTGCTCCACATGGTCTTTGATGAAATGATAGCAAAGATCGATGTGCTTTGATTTCAAGTGTCGAATCGAGTTGAACGAGATCGCAATGGCACTCCGATTGTCGCAAAGACATCGGATATCACAAACACGTAACCATAGTCTTTGAGTTGTGTTCTCATCCGTATGACTTGAGCACAACACGAGGACATGGCTACATATTCTCGCCGGTTGATGACAATGATGTACAATCCTCTTCTTTGATTGCCAAGACACCGGTTTATCACCTAGAAATTGTAGAGCCTCAAGTACTTTCTTGAGTCTAAGCATCCCGCGTGGTCGGCCTCAAAAAGCGATTAGTTCAAAACTGCATCCTTCTGATACCGTGATCCCCAAGTTAATGGTTCCCTTGATGTATCGGAGGATTCTTTTAGCCTCGAGAGGTGGGTTTCAGTTGGTCGCGATCGATAAAGGGAGCATAGATAAACGGAAAAGACAATATCGTGTCCGCTAGTCGTTAGATACATGAGAGACCCAATAATACTTGATTTGGTAGGGTCAACTAATTTCCTATGTAAATCGGCTCTAGCTTCTTGGTATGAGTCATTGGTGTGGCATAAGTATCACGTGTTTTCATTCCAAATTTGTTTAACAATTCAAGGGCATATTTGATCGACTCAAGAAAATACCACGGGGTGATTGATGAACTTGTAATCCTAGAAAGAATGTAAGTTCACCCATCATGGACATTTCAAATTTTTTTCATTAGTTTTGCAAAAGCGGTTGAAAACTTTTATGTGTAGACCCAAAATGATGTCATCCACGATATTTGAACAATTAAGATATGTGCCCCGTGATATTGTATAAAAGAGTCAGTCAACCAACCTTTGGTGAAATTATTAGCAATGAGGAAAGATGATAGCTTATCGCATCATGCCCGAGGGGCTTGTTTGAGACCATAAAGAGCTTTGTTCAATTTGTAGACATGGTTCGCACTCGATCAATGAATCCTTCGGGTTGGTCGACATAAACCGTTTTTTCGCTTGTCCGCTGAGAAACGCAGCTTTGACATCCATTTGAAAGACCGCCATGTTCATATGAGCCATGAACGCGAGAAATATCCGAATGACCTCAAGACGAGCAACCGAGCAAAAGATTCTTCAAAGTCTATTCCTCTTCCCGACAATAACCCTTAGCAACTAGACGTGACTTGTTTCAATGACGCCCTTCAAAGATCCAATTTGTTTTTCCAAATCCATTTGAGACCAATGACGAGACCCTGTTGGTCTTTCAACCAGCTCCCATACTTCAAGACGCTTGAATGGTTGAGTTCTTCTTGCATGGATTCAATCCAGTTGTCTTTGTCATTGCGCCTTTAAAGTTTTTAGGCTCGAGTTAGCGAGACGTGAGAGCATAAATGCAATGTTCACCATCCGTGCGAAGACGTTGTCTCGTAACGACCGTTGATTTGGGTTGCCAATAATATTAGCCGAGGATGGTCTTTTGTCCATCGATGTGTAAAGGGTTGATGTTGGTATACATTGTGCATATTCTAAGGATTCAAATGGTTTGTTGATGATTCTGCGACATCCGTCCAAATAGCCTCGTTAGCAAACGGGTTAAAGAACGACGGATTAAAATCTGCGGGGGGTACTTCATCGTAATATCATCACCGGTTCATCATTATTGGAAGTGGTTTGTTCAACTATTGTGTTGGAGTCAATCGTGTAGGTGCATCTTCAACAAGAGTTGTTGTAGCAGTGTATCGTGTATTGGAATATTATCGTTGTGCAATGGAAATGGATATACCGAGCACGCTCATCAATATCGTCCGCACGAGGAGCAAATAACCTTTCCATTTGTTGACGAGTTAGCCGGGGCTTTGTTCACCGATGATGGGGTTGAGGAAGTTTAAACGGTTGTGACCGGTTCTAAGTCGTTGTACTCGTAAGCCATTTCCGTGAGTTCATCAAATGAGCATGAATCGCTTCCATCACTGCTTTGTACGAGGATTCCAGATCCGTAACCTTTAGAATTTTCACAATATCCAATAAAGACTCTAATGTCGACTTTGGCTTTGAGCTTTCCAAAATCATCACGATCATTATTCTGATAGCAAAGGGATCCAAATACATGAAAGTGTTTGAGATTCGGTTTATGGTTGTGGACAAGCTCGAAAGGTGTTTTGTTCTCGGCGCTTTGTGATCATAGAACGGTTTGAGTATAGCATGCAGATACGGCTTCGCCAACAAGTAACCGAAGTTTAGCATTGATTAACATTGTTCTTGCAGCCCACTAACGCTCGGTTTCGTCTTTCAACAACTCCGCTTTGTTCGTGTACGTGCAATAGATGTTTGATGTCAATTTCGCTTTCTCATAGAATTCACGAAGGGTTTGGTTAACAAATTCAGCCTTTGTCTGCTCGAATTAGCCCGACGGTGTTGCAGAGCTAAACCTCAGATTTTAAGTGAGAAAGGTAATGATCATTTGTGGAGCTTGTTCTTTGCTTCAAGAAAGTAGACCCGAGTCCATCGTGAATAGTCATCAACAATTACTAAGATGTAGCGTTTGCCATTGATCGCTTGCACGCCAAGATTGGGCCACACAAATCCATGTGAAGAAGATGAAGCACATGTCGAGAGTCGTGTTCCATCTTTGAAGGAAAATGAGCACAGTGCTTTTCCCTTGTTCACAGTCGAGCAAAGGTGATCTTTTGAATACCGGAATCGTCGGGAGACCTTCAACTAGTTTGTGTCGAGCAAGGTTGGTGATGGTTTGAAAGTTTAGATGTGAGAGACGATGGTGCTGAGCTGTGATTTTGTTGATGTTGCCTTTGAAATTAAGCAGATGGGAGATGAAGCAACCATGTCTTGCATAGAGATAGTGTAGAGACTAGAATTACGCGAGCCGATATAAGGTCATTTCCTTGTAGATCACTAATGAAACAAGTTTTCTCCCAAAGCAACCTCCAAATCTCCATCACAAAACCGACCCATCGAAAGCAGACATGACCGAGGCCTTCCACATAATAAACCCCGTTGATTTCGATGTTCCCATTGACATAATCTTCGTAGCCCATGATAGCTACGAGTAATCATTCCGAACCCGAATTGCCAATGAACTTTGCAATAAAGTTTGATAACAGTTTAAGGTTGCTGTCATGTGTCGGAACATCCGCTATCAACAATCCATAGAATGATCTCAGATCACCGCATTACATACTGGGCGACGACATGATGGAATAGAAGTAGACGTGGAACCCGAAATGTTAGAGGGTTCCAAGGTATATGAGACATGCACACATTAATGACTTTAGGCATCCATGTAAATCCTAGTGTGTTATATATCCATTTCGCCATCTATAACTACTCTTTGCTTTAGTCTTAGTAAATTCACTAGGTGGTACTACATTCTTAGGAGGTGAAACTGGAGCTACGATGACAAGAATGTTTGCCTTAGAATCTAAAGAAGGCGGTCTACCAAGCACACGACTTAGAATGATTAGTGGGCCTAGAGGTATTCCGATTCTTAGGATTCCGTAAACGAGATTATAGCTTTAGCAACACATTTGTCATGACAATCGAATTCATACTTTTACGACAAATAACACAAGGTGCATCGAATGAATATCAAAAGTGCTTAAAGGTTTAGCATTCGTTACATCACTATTTCTATTACATTTGCGGGACGCAACATCTATAGTGGAAGCAACGTAAGTCTTATTCATAGTCCTAGGGTGTTCTTCATTTAGCATTCTTTATTGATCTTTTCTTAGGTCGCAACTCCTATTCTTCGATTGAGTGCTCCTATTTGTGAAGTACGGACGCTTGGAAAAGACGCAACTATTCTGCTTCAAGTAGAAGGAAGCACGTTAGCAACTTGTGATTTGGCAAGTAGGAATTCTAGGTACACGATTACTAAGTGTGACGGGTGCTAATCTCTTAATGATTGTTGGCGGAAGTTGTTCATACTTTCCTAACATTCTCTTAGCTTAGAGATAGTGTGAATCAAATCTTGATTTTCGCATCGAATATTACCAAGAAAATTCATTACTTCTATAGTGTGAGCAAGATAATGATCAAGTTCGCTTGATGCTTCATGACGAGTCTTATTGAGTAAATCAAGTATGACACCATATTCTGCTTAACGCTTACAAGTTCTTGTCCATATTTTGAAATTTGACTTTTGAAAGACACGCTTTGATCATCCGGTTGCTCAATTTTAGAATCGAAGATTTTGCACTCAATCGAGCGATTTTCTTTTGAAAACTAAGTTGATGAGTGTGAATATCTTTTCACACCAAAGAAGGTGACGTTTTTCATTGTAAAGTTCGTTAAGTAATTGTTTATTTTCACTTTTAAAGACTCGATCCAAGCACATTATCGTGATTCTCAACAGCTACCACAGAGTCAACATTATCAATAGAGATACAATCGATGCATCGGCAAGGAATAGAATAACACAACATTATGGATATCAGACATATAACATCTTCCAAGAGTCGATCAACATCTTTTCTCAACATTTTCTTTTGCGTGTAGTATTAGAAATAGATGTTTCGCTTTTCTCAAAACGACCTTCATCACTCCAAGTTCCTTATGAAAATCCTTTTCCAAGCTAATGCACAACTTTTCAAATTTTTAACATTTGGTAAAAGATTTTCCGAAAATGTCTCTTTGTAGGACCGATAAAACTAGTGATTCATGTGGTTCGGGGGGTCGGGAAGCTCAAAGAATGAATAAGACATGGTATTATTTAGATTAAAGTAAAGGGAAGATGTGTGTGTTTCTAGAGAGGAAGAAGAAACCACACACTTCTTTACAAAATATGAACTTCCTACCCTCCTAGTTGGGACTAGGAGGGTATTTATACTTCAACAAGTCTAACTTAGCACTATCGACTAAACTAGTCCTTGTGAATGAGTAAAAGAATAAACTAATGCAATTCTGTAATGACTTCACTTTAGCGAGGCTAACAATCTCTCCCAAGTGATGTCATACGGAGTTGCTTACAATGTTCCTACAAGCAAAATTAAATACAACGAGATAAGCGCTTGACCCAAGAGTGTCTTCACAATCTTCAAACTTCATGAATCTTCTCATTGCCATCTCTTTACTTGTAGAAGAACAATGTGAGCAAATCTAATTAGTGCTCTCCCAAACCGACAACCTTTCGATGAATTTTGAATCAAGAAGTCTTTGATAATTAAATTAGAACCGTCTTTAGTCTTCTACCACGCAATGGAAAATGTAGAAAAGGCGTCGACTCGACCTTCTTCAAGATTGTCCATTCGGGGAATAAGATATCAACGTCTTCATCTCACCAAATGCATTCCGCTTATCTTCATATATCAAATCAGCCCATAATGTACACATTTCTCTCCCCGATGGTTACGATTTATCGAATCAAGATACAATTGTGAACATGAAGCATTAATGGAAGCATTCTATCATAAATCATGTCACCCGTGAGAAGATGTCGATGAACAATACCATTTGAAATTGTCTAACTCATTTCAACCCCCGTATCAAAATTCAACGGTATTCGTAGTAACCACATGTGAAGATAACCTAATATGACGAACTTGAGAATGAAGTCAAATCTCCTGATCGATTACTTAAGCTTGTACTATCCTTGTGAAAAGAACGTGTACCCAATGTACAAAACCTCTTGGCGTATCCTCAACTACGTGAGACATCAAGTGATAGCTACTTTGTGGGTTAAGAGAAAGAATCACAAAAGTAACTAGATAGCAAGTCTTCATCACACTCAACATATTTGCCCAAACAAGTCATCTTCGCGTAAGGAAGAAAGAAAGAAGATTTAAATAAGTAAACGCTACCACAAACTTCACTTCACACCCAAATAAATAATAAAGAGTCATCTCCGTGGTCACACTTCAAATTCATCGAAACCTTTAGCCGTGAACGTGTATCCTCCGTGAAAATTTAATCGACCAAAATACCATTCAATTTCAACTATTATCAAATTTTGTATCTAAAACCGAATTTCGGATAGCAAAATTTGTGACCCATTTATATGAATACCACTCCATCAACGTGTGACTTACCACATAATCCACGGCCCACGCTCAATTTCAACACCCGCCCATCCAAATCCAATATGTCAACCGGTTATAAGAATAAATAAGTATCACATTTTCATTTCACTTAAACCTAAACCTACTAGTGATAAAATAACGCCTACCACGAATAAGTTGTCCTCCCAACATGATCCAAGCAATCATATATCTCGTTTCCTAGACGCATCATATTCCCAATCCAAACTCATGAATCTACTTCCCAACTCATCTAATATCAGTCATCATACATCACCACACAAACACAAACGAACCCTAGCTGATGTACTCGATATCTGCTTCAACCGAATCAAGAAGGCATGTTACAGGCTTCAAGATCCTCATGGTGGGTCTCGGGTAGGTTTAATTTATGTTATGTGTGAGATTTTGAACGAAACCAAGGAAAGGTATAACATACTTGTTGTAAACTTTCTTTGAGATTCGAATATTATTGAAGCTTGGCTTCGAAAATGGTCTATGAGGACAAGGTTCAATTAAAATATCTGAAAAAGATTCAATAAAATGGAACCGAATCTGAGATATGTTGTATTTAATTCTATTTTGAGTCAAGGTTTTGATGTGGGATGAGAAGGATTGTTAGGATAGTATGTGATAGGATTAAGTTGGAATTGATTTGAGTCGAAACCATGGTGATGATGGATATTGAAACTGAAGTCGTGATGGATTGGTAAATGGTATTTGGTCTTTGTGGTCGATGTGGTCAAGGTCTGTTTTACGCTTAACATGTTTTTCATTTTCCTTATGTGTAAACGTACCAAGCTTACGCGTAAACATACGCGTAACGTTTGCATATGCGTAGCCTTACGCCTAACATAGCTTATGCGTAAGCATACGCGTAAACATATGCGTAGGCCATAGGCGTAAGCCAAGGCTTAAGCGTAAAAGGTCTTACGCGTAGCTTTCTTACGCGTAACTTCACAGCTACGCGTATCATCTCAGTAGACGGATCCTTATGCGTAGAAAACTAGGGTTTTGACCCAGTTGACTTTTTCCGGCGAAGTTTTTCCGACCACTTTATCGCACTGCATTCATCTTTAAACCCGTAAACATCATAAAAGATGTTTCATTTTGACCGTTGACCATGAGAAGATGAAGGTTTGACCACATTGTTTCACGATTTGGTACAAAAGTAAAAGTAACCTCTGTTTGGATAAGATGACCCAAGATGATATTGACGGATGATAGATCAAAGACTATTTTGACCAAAACAAGGATACCAAACATGTATAAAACTGCTTTACCCACAAATCGGAAAAAATTTTCCGACCATCAAAATAAGCATAAAAAACAGTTAAAAACATGATTCAAACCAACATAAATCAATAAAACAACAACCTGTCTCGTTATACCAATTGTAGGACCGATAAAACTAGTGATTCATGTGGTTCGGGGGGTCGGGGAAGCTCAAAGAATGAGAAAGACATGGTTATTGTATTAGATAGAAAAGGGAAGATGTGTGTGTTTCTAGAGAAGAAGAAGAAACCACACACACTTCTTTACAAAATATGAACTTCCTACCCTCCTAGTTGGGACTAGGAGGGTATTTATCTTCAACAAGTCTAACTTAGCACTATTGACTAAACTAGTCCTTGTGAATGAGTAAAAGAATAAACTAATGCAATTCCGTAATGACTTCACTTTAGCGAGGCTAACACTCTTTGTTCTCGCTAAAGGCGATTGAAAGTGTTGAACTTTGATTTCGTAATGATGTTCTATCTCATGTTCTAAAGTTTTGAGGTCGACCATGAAAATATCAAAATATCTAAGAATTTTGCGATTTTCGTGTTTTGAGTTTACTTCATCGATGAAGGTAAAGGACCATAAATTTATGCATAATCTGGTTGGGGATTAACATTAGAAGACTGTGTGTTTTGATGATAACCCTTGGTGTGTTAGAAGAATCCGTTGGTGTAACGAAGTGACCGATTTTGAATAATTAAAAGGTTTGTTGTAAACAACCATTTTTATTTTGATCGACTCGCCTTCTGCATCTAATTCCTCTTGACGATGATATTCAACAACACTCATAACAAGATCATTAATTTTATATTCGCACCGAAACTTGAGATTTGGTTTGAATGTTTTGAGTGAAAGCTTTGGTTTGTAATCGCCTAGATTTGGTCCATATCCTTTTGGATTGGGTTTTAAGGTAAACTTTTCAATAGTCGTTAATGATTCACCATGTTTGTAAACAACAGCTTTAAACTCTTTAATTTTGTTTTGCAAGCCAATAATTTCGCAAGAAGGTCATCTACCCGATTCGCTGAATGCTTTTGTATGTCGAGAACTGCTTTTGACAATTTAACAACTCACCTTAGCTTTTTGATTTTCCAAGGTGAGAGCGTTAATTTGCTTTTTATGTTCATGTTTCAGTTGTTCTATTTCGCATAACAAAACATTCTTCAAGCTGCTAGATCACGATCTCGCTCTCTAAATATTTTTCGCTTTGATGAGATTTAGCAAAAGCGGCTTCAAAACCTTTTCACGATTTTCTTGAGTTTTGAAAAGTTGAGTTTCATTTGTAAGCATTCAAAATCCTTGGTTAATAAATTGCATTTTGCTTTTTAAGTCCTTATTTAATGCATAACATTCCTCCATTTTGATTTGATGGTCTTGAATTAAGCGAGCAAAATACGGATGAGGCAACAGATTCACCTTGTTCAACGTGAGTTACAACATGATCATTATTTAGATCCTCAAGTACAACCACGAGTCAATTTGATTATCAAAGGAAACCATAAGGTCATCTTGATCGTCAAATGTAACTACTGTGGTTAACTTGAAAATCATCGTAATGAGATGTAGATGACTCTTTTGAACGACCGATCCGTGCGGATTTAGATATTGGCGGAGATATTAGTTCGAGATATGATGATGGTTTGTTGGTGCACCGAGACAAGCCATTAGTGTCATACATCGGCCTGTTTCACTCATGTGTAACTCATTCATATTAGCCATCAACATAATAAATGCATTGGCCTACAAGTCCTCCATATCATCATCTAAGTCTCGCATCGCCATAAAGCTCGTTCTTTGTTTGTGAGAGATCCACCGACTTCATCCTTAAGAGCCAAAAGAAGTGCCTCTTTGAAGTAAGCACCGCCTAGTCCTTGGCTTTGGGCATGCATTAGCAGTGTCCCTTCTCATTGCGGTTGTAGCATCAAGACCATTCAACCCATTTCGAGCATTTCCTGCTCCACCACTTGAGCTCTGTTGGTATTCCTACCCATTGCATTAAACCCTTGACCACCTCTATTTGACCCACCATAACCATGATTCTCGAACTTCAACTCGTCCATTGTTCACAACAAACTGATTTCGTGTATTGATGAGGAACGAATACGATTGTTGGATTTGTTTGTATAACGGCTAAAAGCATTAGCAATCATAACAAATTCTGTTGCAATGCTTCGAACGGATCGGATTCCTCATTAGTTTGACTATGAAGTGCTTGATCATTGTTGTTGTTGTAAGGAACCAATTGATTTTGTTGAGATTGTTGTGATGGATCGTTTGGTGTGGTCGAGGCGGTTGGTTGAGTTGCTTGTTGAGGAGGATAACTTTGTTGAGCATATAAGGCAAGTTGTTGATTTTCCGGATGTGTAGGTGGAGCAATTTGAGCACGGAGAATCCTTTCCCGATCAACTTCCTTTTCATGAGGCTTCAAGTAATCGTACAACAATCCATATGTAGAATGATGCATATTCTTCACTTGACGAAGAAAATGACATACTTCTCCCATTCGTGACCAAGACTACTCAGAACTTAGTATTCACCGCAATTCTTGGCATGATGATGTTGTGTTTATCCAAATCATTGATGATATCTCGAAAATCGATGATGATAAGACTCTAGTGTCTCTCGTGTTCAATCATGAAGTGTTCATAAGCCAAGTAAATTTTGGATTCCAAATCCTCCCGATTGAGTCTGATGATCCTTCCATAAGAAGATGAATATGGTCCCACATTTCCTTTGCGATCTTTTGAGCATCAACACTTCAAGAATTGGGTTAGGTAATCCTAATAGGATATATTGCATTGCAAGCTCATCGACTTCATAGTGTAGAAGTTCATTGGATTTAGATCCGCAACAAAGAGCAATGTTTGTTTGTTCATCTCTTGGTGGAATAGCAGAGATCTCCGGGTACAATGACAAGAGGCATCTCAAATGGACCTTCCAAGATAACCTTCTTTAAGAACTTTCCATGTGGCTTCTTCGCATCACGTAACCTAAAGAACCTTATCACCCATTGATCGTTGTTTCTGGAGGAGCATTGGAGGTCTATCAAGTGATCCACTTCATGAATTGATTGTTGGTCGCTAAAGCTTCACACATCTTTGCAAACCAAGTGGGTTCCTTCATAGTGTTCCTTGATGGATGTTGATTGAATTCATTTGTGTAGGGTTGAACTTGAAGACTTGGCGGTGTTTGAACCATTTGTGGTGGGGAATTGCACCAAGTTGTGGAGTATGTTGTTGATTAAATTGTTGTTGATAAATTGCTTGTTGTTGATTCCATTGTTGATGTTGTGGACTTAGTTGTTGTTGTCGTTGAGGATAAGTGTAAGGGAAATAGTTAGAGTATGGTGGTTGAGACATGTTGAAAACTTGTGTTGGTAAAATGGATCTTTGTAGTCGAATGAACCTTTGTTGATGAAGTGTCCTTAGCGAGAAAAGACAAGAACCAAGTAGCACTTATGCGTAAAAACACCAAAGTTACGCGAATAACAAGGAGTTACGCGTAGGATTTAGCTTACGTGTAAGTAGGAAAAGCACTAAAGTTAGGCGAGACAAAAGTTAGGCGTAGAAAGTTAGGCGAGGATTTTCTTGTCGTAAGACTAGGCTTAGCGTAAGAAAATCTTAGGCGTGAGATTTCACGCAAGCTTATGCTTATGCGTAATTTTAGGGTTTTTGCTCAAATGATCTTTACACTATCACAAAGGCAAAAGATATCCAAAGTCGACGTATTTTCAAACTTATCCAAGTAAGAAAACACGGAATAAACCACGAAAATGAAGATCAAACCAAGGAAGCACTTACGGCGTAGTTTTAGGGTTTTACTACGGCGTAGAAATGCTCGTAACTTTGATTACGTCCAAAAGTGTTTCTAAACCGTTTTGTGTGATAAAATAGCTTCAATAACACCAAAATACACAAAAGTGTGAAACTTGATGAACCAAAACCCTAAAACAGATTCTGGTGAGAAATACACCCACGCTCAAAACTAGATGAAAAGAACTATCCACGCATAAAGTTTGAAACTTTTGCCAAAACAAGTATTTTAACACCTTAAAACGTTGAAAGAACAAGAATCTTGGATTCAAAAGTGTAAAAATACGTTTTTGATCAAGCCAAAGGTGAGGTATACGCAAGTTAGGCGTGAGACCAAACTCACTTCAAACAATACGTTCACTCAACTATTAGGCGATTGATACCTTTGTTAGGTCACTAGTTTTACAAACACAAGTAATATAGAAAGAGATGAGGCGATTGAACAAGATCTAACACACACACACCGACAATAGTAAACGGTTATGCGTGGGTGAGTGAGAGAAAGAAAACTTGAACAACCAACCTTCAAATGAAGGTTTACAAGAGTATTTATAGAGGAAAGCTAGGCAACACCCTAGTTTCCATCATTTCCTTAATGGACTAAGGCCTAGGCTCATGGGCCTTCTACACAAGCCTAAGACTAATTACAAACATAAAGACCATAATAAAGCTAACTATTACATATTAATTACTAACACTTGATTATGGTTTAGGAATGATTCCAACAAAACCACACTTGCACACGTATCCTATTCTTCGTCTCCCTCAAATGGTCCATTTTGGGTTATGAGGAATCACCAAACTCAACAACCGGACCATATACATACTTCCTTACCTCCATCATTAACACATATTCCACCACCTTCACCCTTAGTTGAACCACCTCCAACTTCATCAAACTTGCATCCACAAATCCCTATATCCTTTGTGGAACCCCCACCTTCCTCATCAAAACCTCCATCTCAAACCGCTCCATTCCTACCATCACCATTCCCTAGCCATGACAATGATTGCTTTCATTGTCAACATGTCGAAGGATTAGTACATGAAGTACGTGACGAATTACGTTTCATGTTCTATTACCTTCTTGAATGCTTTGATGTAGTCAACACATCTAAAAATCCCTAGAACTTAGGAACTCAAGCACAATAGTGCTTTTCCCTAGTCTTAGGCACAACTTAGAATTTTTAGGAAATTTACTACATGTTTGTATCATTTTCTTAGTTTTAGAGATATATCATTTCTCATGTTTTATTGAATGAAATTACATGTTGTATGTTATATAGTTATGAGAATATGTTTGAGGCTATACTACATAACTCATTTGGATGATAAACATCACTTTTTACATCTACATTGTTGTGAAAAGAATGTAGGTACACGGTTCCCTCAAATTAGCCTAGACAGATCCCTTACAGGAAGCATATTTTCTCACTAATATGAATCTCATTTACAAGAAACTATGCACCATACACTTGTTTTCTAACCTTTGTTTTATAGATTTTCAAAATACACATTAAGACTTTAGCACCCTCAACAAGGGGGAGCTTTTCGTCAAAGCAAAGTATTGCAAAAACGCTTGCAATACACTCACTTAGGTCTTCTATAGTACTTGACACCCTCCTCAAAAGGGAGCACTCGTCAAGGTGGAGCATTTCGTCAAAGACGAAACCATTGCAAAAATACTTGCAACATACTCGTTTAGTATTCCTAATTACTTGACACCCACAACAAAGGGAAGCATCCGTTAAGGGGGATCTAAGACGAGAATTTCTTTCTCTCATCTTACTCTTTACTTTTTTATTTTATTACTTTTCACAAGTTTTTCTCAAAACAATGTGTTAGTTTCTTTTCGACGCTCTTTTTGTTTCGACAAAAAAGGGGGAGAAGAGAGTAAAACTCGAATTCTAATTTTTACGAATTTTATTTTCATCTTGAAATAATTTTATATTTTGTCATCAACAAAAAGGGGAGATTGTTAATACAAATAAACCATAAAAACTTTTATTTATGTTTTACGATCTTCAAATGTTTTGTCGATAACAAACGTAAAATCATTTTAACGAAACAAATAAAATACGTAAAAGGTTTGAGCCAATAGCTTATTAACATACTTTTACTAAACATATTTCAAAACATGTTTAGTAAATAAGTTATATATAACCAAAGACATTTTTATAAAACACTAACTAGTAATATTATTTATATCTTATAGAAATGCATATGTATAACAACTAATGTTTACATTTTATAGAAATGTATGTGTTCTTTGTATATGGATAAGTAATGGGTAAAAACCAAAGTCCATGACCCATGAACCATGACCCATTGACTAGGTACAATGAATGTTGTTGGGTAAAAACCAAAGTCCATAACCCATACCCATGGAGCATAATCCATAACCCATGACCCATTGCATGACATCATGCATGAAGTCATGTTGGGTATTATCCATGATCCATGACCCAAAGTCCATGACCCAAGATCCATAACCCAATGACTAGTTATATTGCATCTTTTTGGGTATCCATAATTCTTTACCCCTAACCCATGTTTCATAACCCATTACCCATAACCCAGTTTGCAACCCAAAATCCAGACTAAACAGACCCAGTAGCCGAATCCATCTGGGGAGGGATCCGTGGAAACCGTGGGACAGTAGATAAAGTTTTGTCTATAAATACTGAGCCATTTGTCTCTTGCTCATCACCACTCTTAGACTTACTTTCTCTCAGTATTATAACCTCTCTAACCACTTATCCAAAGGATCATTCTATGTAGTTTATGTTTATGTGATTCTCTAGGTTCCTTCTAAAGGCGAGATCACCACCTCTTGAAGACATGCAAGCTCAAGTAATGAGTTGATAAGCTTCGTCATCATCAAGACCACTGAAGTGCATCTTGTTGATAGTTCTTTCCTCCCTCCATAGAAGTGTCGTGTTGAAGGAATTAGTGAAAGGCGTCGAAGGGTCATGTCAAAGACATTAGTGAAAGGTCGTGTTGAAGGCATTAGTTAAAGGTGTCGAAGTCTCGTGTTGAAGGCATTAGTGAATGGTGCTTAAGATGTACAATCGATATGGCTCTTCAATTTACAAGTTGTGTAGTTTGGGTTAAAGGATGTTGATATCCTTTCTAGTATTGTAAAAAGAAGTGTTTCTCCTTTGGGTAGTTGTGTAGTGGTGTAGTGTTGGGTAGTAGTTCCTCCTTTGTAATGGAACTCGGTATCTAGCCTTGTACCAGATAAAGTGTAGGCGACGTTGTGATAGGTTTGGTTCTACCTCATGGAAGAACTCAGTGTCTAGCCTTGTACCGGATAAAGAGTAGGCGACGTTTTAAATGATTCTCCGCTACATTAAGGAGCTTGTGTTGTGTAGTGCTTACAAACTCTCGAGTGGGGTACTCGGGGAGTGGAGTAGGGCAAGGAAGATATCCTTGTAGCCGAACCACTATAAATACTCGTGTCGTGGTTTTGTGTTCTTTTACTCTTTATCTTTGCATTACTTACATATATGGTTATCTATCAATATACAACACACATACCAAATAGATTGACATAAGTCGATCTAAATATTTTAAAACGAAGTTTTAATCGGCAAAACTATTCAACCCCCCTTCTAGTTTTTCACATCGCGGTTTTGTGTTCATTTACTCTTTATTTTTGCATTACTTACCTATATGCTTATCTATCAATATCCAACACACATACCAAATGGATTGACATAAGTCGATCTAAATACTTTAAAATGAACTATTCACCCCCTTCTATTTTTTCACACTCTTTGATAGTTATTCCTATGTGCTTACGCCAAGGCGGTGAAGGTTTGATCTATTCTCAAGCCTATGGTAATCTATGTGCTATGACATGTAGAGAGTGTTTATCTTCCATTTACTTACAATGTTATATTTCATATACACTCGAGAGATGAGAGAATCCAAACACCAATTGTGAGGTGCTAGTGTATAATTTTTTTGCTTGTTTTGACTATTGTAGCACTTGCACTTGTTGTAGATTGTTTTAAACAAATGCTAAATGACCCCTAACTCAAAAATTGATTGGCCAAAAGCACATTTTCTTGAGGACAAGCAAATTTCAAGTGTAGGGATATTTGATAAGGATTTAAAATATACGTTTTTAACGGGTCATTTAAGCCCTAAATCGTTACATTTTATATCCGTTACTGCTTAAAATTGTTCCTTTTCATATTTTAGGTCTTTTAGAAGCAAAATGCTGGAATGAAGCATATTTAGACGAAAAGGAGCGAAAACATGAAAAAACGACAAAGTCAAGATAACAAGGCAATTTCAGAAGCCTGACGGCGTCCCAACCACAAGGGCGACACCGTCGCCTACATGGTGTTCCAAATACTCTCAAGCGACGGCTCAGAACTTATTTTGGTCTTAACAAGTGACGGCGTCATGCCTTATTTCAGAAGGCCGTCACTCTCTCCTTCTACACCAGACGACCAAGGCTTTCCCAAGACGACGTCCAAAGGCAACCCAGACGACGTCGCTACTTTCTACCTGACGCTGTCCAAATGATGACTTGGCAAATACGAAACTCTAATGACGGCGATCAGACAGCGTCACCATCAAAAGACGACGCCATCGCAATTGTAAATTCTATATATAGACTTCGAATTTTCTGCATTATGTGTGTATAATTTTAGAGAGCAAACTCTAGTTCGTTTGAGGTCCGACTTGGACAGTATATTAGGGTTCCAAACCCTCTTTTACACTTCAAGATAAGTTTGTTTATCAAATCTATAATCATGTTTAATCTATGTTTGATTGTTAGTTTGTGTTCTTACTTATCTATCATGCGTAACTAAATTAATTAGTGTTTGCTTAGATCCAATGAAACCTAGTTATTGATTATTCTTAGGTTGTCTCTTTTTCTAATTGGTAGATGCTAGAATAAGGAAAACTGACTTCTTCTTCAATTGTTGGGAGCTTGAACATCCTAAATAGTATAAAGCCTTAGAGTTAATCGTTAAGCGAAAAAAATATACCATTACGACAAGCATTTAATTATCTTTTTATAGATAGGTACTTTGATATACTTTCGACAATTTTTTTCGTGTTTTTCATAACTTTTTTACATTTTTTCGTTTCTTTTTCGTTACTGAAATTTGCATGAAAAAATCACATGTGATTAAACACTAATTTAAATATAACATGTGATATTAGTGTTAAATCACATATAATGTTACACTAATATGACATGTGAATATCATATTTGATTTAACACTAATATCACATGTGATATTACATATCATATGAGTGTTAACAATAATATCACATGTGATATTCAAATTAGTGTTTAATCACACTAGGCGAGTACCCGTGCTTAACGGCATCGGTTTGTAGCGGCAGACAATTAACGATATGCGATATTGTGGTAAGTATTTCGTATAACGTTTAAAATAGAACGTGAAAAGATCTCGATGAGACCCGATTCACCGTTTGTATTGGTTTTAACGGGTCCTCTCTCGTTCGTTTGGATGACTTTAATTGGTTAGCCGAAACCGGTGGCGACACGGTTCCCTTGCTGAACACGCTGGTCCGTCGGTATGATTTTCAAAACTATATGTAACATCAACTTGTTAGCTTGTATGAAGTTTTGTGTGTTTCATTAATTTGTATAATGTGTATAATAACATGTACTTTTCATTTCAGGGTGTTTTAAAACTATCATTAATTAATGTGTTTAATTATTTTATATTTTGGATTATGTTGTACGGAGTAGCTTTTTTAAATTGTACGTTATGAAAATTTTATTGTACTTTTTAATAAGGGGTGTTTTAATTGGTTGTTTTTAATTTGATAGACGTGTTTTTAATTGGTTGTACAATGTTAATAAATTATTGTACTTTTAAGTAACGGGGTATTTTAATAAGAGTATTAATTACACTATGCATTTCTCTCTCATTTGACCAATTTCAACAATTCAACTTTTCAACTTTTCACTTTTTTTTCTATTATATGTAGTATAGATATAGATGTGATTTTTTCATGCAAATCTCAAATTCGGAAAAAAAAAATGAAAAACAGACGAAAAAACGTGAAAAGATATTTTGTTTTCTTTTTTCGAAAGTATACCAAAGTGCCCCGTTTATAGAAAGATTGTTAAATGGTCGCTGCAATAGTGTAATTGTTTTCGCTTAATGGTTAACGGTTTAAGAGATATTTAAATTATAAAAAATAAGAAAAATAATAAAATACTTTTAATATCAATCATTGATATTTTTTTAGTTGAAAAGTAGGAATGAATCCCTTAATATGTGAAAAAAAGTTGATATGTTAAATAACTCACCTCAAATACTTTTACCAAAAAGATAAGTGGTTCGGCAGTCGGCGGCTTCGGCTCTAAATATCTTCAAGAATATAGCGAGTTATACAAGTGACCTTTTGAGAAAAAGAGAAAACACACACACACACATATATATATATATATATATATATATATATATATATATATATATATATATATATATATATATATATATATATATATAGCGAGAGAAAAAATACCTTTTGAGAGAGAGAGAAAAAATATCTTCAAGAATATAGTGAGTTATACAATCTGTTGAAACGATTTCATATTTCGTTTCTCAATAGCATATCCAACTATCCCTTATAGACATCATCAACCATCATAAAAAATTCCAAATCACAAAGTATCAAATTTCCATTCAACCATTACCATTTTAAAGTTATGCCGACACTTTTCAAAGAATCATCCAAAATCCAAAAATAGAATCAAGCACACTCCGTGATCATCATCACTAATTTAATTACCATTTGAATATTATAATCAACCCAACTGATTATAAAAATGAATCAAGAGCCATCCGCAACAATCACCTACGTTGATAGTTGCAGACGGCTCTTGATTTATTTTTATAATCAGTTGGGTTGATTATAATATTCAAATGGTGATAGAATTTATGATGATAATCACGGATTGTGATTGATTCCATTTTTGGATTTTGGATGATTCTTTAAAAAGTGTCGGCATATCTTAAAATAGTAATGGTTGAAAACGAACTTGATACTTTGTAATTTGGAATTTTTGATGATGGTTGATGATGTTTACTAGGAATAGTTGGATCGCTATTCGTAAACGAAATCCAAATCGCTTTCAACAGATAATGAGATGCGATGATCTCCAATTAAACTTATCAAAGTTTAATTCTTGTGTGTTTAACACAAAATTCACATCGAATTTTCACATCGAATTTTCACCATGAAGTCACCGAACTGCCGAACCACTTATATTTCTGGTAACAGAGCATGGAGAAAGATCTAAGGAGCTAGAAGACAAGAGCTTGGAGAAGATTAGAAGTCATCAAATAGAATAAAAATCGTTAACAATGATTAAAAGGAAAAACAGTACC
Organism: Chrysanthemum lavandulifolium; assembly: GCA_022545495.1. NCBI lineage: Eukaryota > Viridiplantae > Streptophyta > Magnoliopsida > Asterales > Asteraceae > Chrysanthemum > Chrysanthemum lavandulifolium. The sequence goes on along the minus strand of CM040241.1, from coordinate 73,596,328 downwards.
ATCAACAGTCAAGAAGAATAAAATTGCTAGGAATAAGGTATCATTTAATACTATTTTTTATCAAGTTTATACTATTTCTATTAAACATGTCAAAGTCACCAACGATAAGTAAAGACGAAATTTATATTGTTCATGAAAATGAAAATGAATCAGGATTTATGTTAGATGTTATTATTGATAGAAAAACTATTAGAAGATCTAATTTAACAATATCAGAGAAACATAATTTTGATATTCAAAGGTCATTAAGAGAAATATTTTCAAGAAAAAATATAATATATTTTAGAAAAATAATTGGAGAAGAACCAGTTCCTATTCAACAAACACAAGGAAATATTATTATACCTATAATTAATAAACAACAGATAAATGATCGAATAAAACAAATGAAAGAAAGTGATAGAAGTAAAATAGCATATATTCATATATCTACGATACAAATAATATTAAAAATTACATTTATGGATTGTAATACACATATTCAATTAGAATTAAGAGATGATAGAATCATTAATAAAGAAGAAAGTATTATTGCTAAAGGAAAAGGAAATTTATCTGAAGGAAAAATAAAATTCGATGTAAATATACAAATGGGATTAAGTTTAAAAGACAAAGATATAAATAAAAGTATTACTATTATATATGAATTATTAAGAAGAGCATTTATGTATAAAGGAAATCACCCTTTTACAGTAACTTATCAAATAAATTATGCACTCACTAACTCACATCATAGTATCACTTTTAAAACAAATGATATAATTTATATAGATAAACTTTTTGAACCATTACTTAGTCTTGAAACACCAAATATGTTTACAAGAAACAAATATATTGAAAGAAGTAGAAAATCAACATCTGATATATCATCAATATGGATACCACAAATTGAGAAATCAAATGAAGAATCTACCAGTAATCAAGAAAATATAAAAGAAATGAAACAAATGTTAAGATCATTAAGTTTAAGAATATGAGTGACACAAAAATACAATTAAAAAATAGTTATAATCAGTATCATAAGAGTTTTTTAAATTATTTATACTTACAAAGAAGGACAATGTTACGAGAAATAAAAGATGTGAAAAAGGATATAAAAAGAGATAAAAAAAAAAGTATTTGGATTTCAAAATATTGATATAAATTTGTATTTTAAAACATTAAAAAATAGTGTCAGAGAAAATATGAAGGTAATACAAGAAGTCAGATCTAAATTAGTCATTTGCTAAAAATAAAATAAAAATGAGCGAAGAACTACGTGAAGAATTACGTATTATTAATACTGACACATTCGTGTTTCAATTAAAATATCTTAATCTAGATCATTATGATAAAAAAGAATTAGAAGAATTATATATAGCTACAACAAATAAAATAGAAGATAGAGATAATCTAAAACTAAAGTTAGAATAGATTTTCAGAATAAAATAAAACAACAAATATATATGAAAAGTAGTTTTGAACCGAAACTGAATTCAATACCGATGATTCATATTTAGTTTTTAAAATACTGTCGGAATATTATGAGAAGAAAACAAAATTAGCTACAGATAAACTTACATGGGAAAATATATGGGAATATGAAGAAGTTAATTCTCAACAAGTTATTTTTATACCACCAGTTTCAAAAGAAATCAAAAATCCAGTAGCTCTCATGATATCAAGAATGAGAATTGCTGAATATTTAGATGAATATCATTTAAATTCAACTAATGAAGAAGAATTGAGAAAACAGTTTTTTGACTATAATGAAAGAATGAGAGAATATTATGAAGATGAATCAGAAGAATTAGATGATTACGAAGACGATAATAGTTTTGATTATTTTGGAGAACCATATTATGAAACAGATTAACATATCATTAAAAAATATTTTATGAAAGGAAACAAGAATGAATAAAAAGGCGAAAGATAATCCAAATGCAACATTCATTGAAGTAACAGTTGAAAATAAAAAAATGTTTGCTTATGTAGATACCGGAGCCACAATATGTTTTGGAAAAATAAAGGTATTAAAATTTTGGGAAAAGTTAATAAAACCATTAAAAATAGTAGTAGCAGATAAATCAGTACATAAAATATGGTATGTAGAAAGAATGATTCCTATATATATTAACAAAAAAGAATTCATTACACCAAAAATTTACATGCATGATTCAGGTATAGATTTGATAATTGGAAACAATTTCTTAAAATTATACCAACCATTTACTCAAACAGATAAATCTGTCATTATAAAACATAAATAAACAGGAGAATTCGTATCAACACCAATTGTTACACAAACAGAATACATACGAATGTTAGCATGAAATATAAAATTTCAAGTAGAAATACTACTAACAATGAAAGAGAGCATATAGAAAGAGCATTACAAGAAGTATGTAGTGAAAATCCATTAGATAATATAAATACTAACAATCAATTAGTATCAATAAAACTAAAGGATCCACTATCAGAAATAAACATACCAAACAGAATACATTATAGTATCAAAGATGTTAAGAAATTTAAAGAAGAATGTCAACAACTACTAGATAAAGGAATAATAAGGGAAAGTTCAAGCCCTCATTCAGCACCAGCATTTTATGTCGAAAATAAAAACGAAATTAAAAGAGGAAAAAGACGAATGGTCATTAATTATAAAAAATGAATGAAGCAACTATAGAAGATTCCTATAAATTACCATGGAAGGATTATATTTTAGAAAAATTAAAAGGAAATACATATTTTAGTACATTTGACGCTAAATCAGGATATTGGCAATTAAGTCTTGATGAAGCAACAAAACCACTAACGGCATTTTCGTGTCCCCCACAAAAACATTATGAGTGGAATATACTACCTTTTGGATTAAAACAAGCACCATTAATTTATCAACGCTTTATGGATAATAATTTACAAGGTTTAGAAAATGTTTGTTTAGCATATATTTATGATATTATTGTTTTTACAAAGGGAGATGAACAAGAACACATAAAAGCAGTATCAACAGTTTTAAAAAGATTTAAAGAAAAAGGTTTAATTTTGTCACAAAAGAAGTCTAAACTTCTTCAAGACGAAGTGGAATATTTGGGATTAAAAATAACAAAAAAATAGAGTTATTTCTTTGACAAACAATACACAAGAAAAATTGAAACTTTTTCAAGATAAACTAGAAGATCGAAAGCAAATTCAAAGATTTTTAGGATGTTTGAATTATATAGCGTAACAAGGATTTTTGAAAAATCCAAAGAAAAGAAAGAAAAATTTTACAAAAGAAAATTTCGAAAAATTAGTTGGGAATGAACAACATCCGACACCCAACTAGTACAACATATTAAAACAATCAGACAATGTCTACGGAGTTATATAACCCGGAAACAAAAGATTTTTGATTATTGAAACAGATGCATCGATAGCACGTGGGGTGATGTATCAAGGCCATTCAAAATGGTAAAGAATTACTAGGATTAGATATTGACGGAATTCCAATCCCTCAATCTAATCTATCAAGACTATGTATTGATGGAAGTCAAATTCCTCAACTGATTTAGCATTATTAAACACATCGAAATAGCTTTTTGCAATGAGCAAACATCCGCTTTGTTGGGAATTATGTGAAGTTTGGATTATATCCACACCCGTTGTGTGGCGCTTATTGAAATTATCCAAGAGCTCATAATCGATTTTTTCTCTCACTAAAGGATTCTATCGAAGAAGAGTGGATTTCGCCAAGACATAATAATCAAGTATAATAGTTATTAGTTTGTTTCATGGAAGTGATTATTCCGTGTTTAGTATATTTAGTTTGGATATACATGAGCTTTATTAGGAAGTGATTGTGTATATCTTATTTAGTTTTATGTTTATACGCTTTTGGGAAACGGTTTAGGTTTTGTTTAGGTTCCTTGTCTATAAAAGGAACACATTAGAATGAGTTATGTATCGATTGGAAAACAAAGTTTTAGTTAATATAACGATCCATAGAGGATCATGAGTTCTTAGTTATTTGTTACTTGTGTTTATATTCACCGATAAATATAAGTAGTAGAGATTGTCTTTATTGTGCTTGTGATTACATAGGCATATATAACGATCCACGAGCTCAAGATCTATCAAGGTCCGTCTGTTTCAACAAGTGGTATCGAGCCTCGTGAGAGTCTCTACGATACTAAGGACAAGTTTTTCGAACACCCATACAACCATAACAAAATCATCATGCCCGGATCGATGTTGATATCGAAATCACCAACAACCAAAACTCCACCCATCCGCAACAACTAAGTCTCTAATAGCAATGCTAAGTTTCCTTACCTAAAAGGGAGGAGTATGATCTTTGGGCGATGAAGATGCGAATCGATCTCCAACATTGATTGGAATCTATGGAGATAGTCTTGAAGGAAACAGTTTGAAGAGAACTACCACGGATGCTACGGTAAGATGATGAATGTTCCTCCCAAATCATTGAAGAATTGTGGCGGTTCGTAGAGAAACCAAGGTCGAACCATTCTTCTTCAAGCTATTCCCGAGGATCACTTGAGTGATTTTCACTTCATGCAAGATGCTAAGGATATATGGTTAGCAATTAAGGCAAAGTTCGTGGGAATGAGGAGTCTAGAGATCAAGAAGTCCATGCCGAGACAACAGCCAGGACTTTCAAATCTCTCAAGAGGAAGGAATTCACAAGGGCTATGACAAGTTTCACAAGATTTTAAGTCGCTTAAATCACCGCAGCAAAGCCAGATAATGATGATTGTAATTCTAAGTTTCTGAGGTCATTACCTCCATCCTGGCTACACGTAAGCATTGCTTTAAAAGCTAAAGGTGGTTTGGACATGATTACGTTTGATGAGCTGTACCACAAACTTAAAGCTCTTGAACATGATGTAAGAAGCCCTTTCAGATCATCTTCTTCTGCTAGTCACACAGCATTTGTTGGAGCCTCTACTCCAAAGACAAGTTATGGTCCAAGCCCATATTCATCATCATCTTATGCTGCTCCTTCATCAAGTTCTCATTCTAAATCGAGTAGTATTATGGAAGATGTTCTTGGATCCTTCTTTGCTGATTATGATCCTCAGCAGGATCTGGCATATGAGGATTTTGATCAGTGGACCCGATTGAGATGGAAGAGATGAAGTCGAGGTGGCGGTGGCCATGCTTTCCATGGATATCAAGAATTTTGAACGCAAAGTCGCGTAAGGTTTGGATTCAAAGGACGAGATCCAAGAAGGTTTGACAAGAGGAAGGTTAAATGCTTCACATGTCAACAGATGGGTCACTTTTCTAGAGAATGCAAAGACAGAAAGTCGGTGATGAGACAAGATACTCTTCTTATCGCCAGACGTAAGGAGGCAGAACTTCAAAGGGATCACCGCTTTGGTCACTCTTGATAGCAATGTGGACCGGAAGCAACATGAGCAGTGATGATAATGATGGTCCCGTAATGATAATGTTGGTTTGATTGCAAGTCGTACTTCAGAGGATAGGCATGATCGATTGCCTTGATGGGCATCTCTCGTGTACAAAACTGCTTGTTTGGTTGTAGTGAGCGTTATAATATACTCAAAGAAGCTTATGATATTTTGGAACCTAAATATAATGAATGCTATGGAAGTTGAAGCTTATAAACAGTGCTTTAAAAACACTAGAAAGACAAAAGGTTTGGTTTCGTAAGAATCAAATAGCTTATGATGAGAAAATAGGTGTTTTAGAAAGGGATCTCGAATGTGCTAAAATGAGTTAAAGTGGTCCGAGAAGTTAAGAGCGTATGTAGAGTCGAAAATTTAGAGCTTAAGGAGAAACTTAATGAGGAAATTGCTAGGCATAAAGAATGGATAATGAATGGAAATAAGTTAATGGTTTTATTTATAGTAGTCAAGCTTCTAACTCTACAATGGCTTTAGGTTTTAAGAAATATGTTGGCTTAGAAGCTAGGGATGACACACGAATCTACACCACCAAATTAGCTAATTTTGTCAAAGAAGGTCAACTACATGTCAGACGTGGACCTATTAGAGGTGAGCACATGCCCATTGACCTTTCCATTCTCGATGACTTTGATGGATCACACCATCTCGTATGGCAAAAGTCAAAGGACTTGCTGGACTCGACACTTCTTCTAATGACTTTGTCTCTTGTGTTAACAAAGTGACAAGTCCTCCAAGCAAGGGTCTACAGAGTGTGATTCAAATGACAAGTCCGACCTTCCCAAGTCTTCACCCCGCCCGCACCCAAGACTACAATAAGAGTGTCGAGTTGTCGCCAAGGAATCTACTTCCAAGACATTGCCTCAAGACTTGCTTTTAATTCTTTGCATAATAGTATCGTTAAAACAATTCTTTTCATGGTTTTGGTTTGAATATCGCTTGTAATAACACATCTTTTGGTTTGAATAAATCTTCTAAATGTAAGACATGTTTTGTGTGTGGAAGTAAATTTCATTTAATTAAGGATTGTGATTATCATGAGCAAAGGATGAATAGGTGTGGTGATTCTAGGAAATCTAGACCAATGTGGACCAATGTTAATGATATACCATCTTATGTTCCACAAGCAACTTATACCAATACTCCTTTTCCTGGAGGAGACCAGCTTGTAAAACCATATGTTCAACCAACCGGTGAATATTTTAAAATGGTTTTGGCCTAGATATGTTAACCCTATGACCGATGGGAAAGGGTATCGATGTCAAGACCTCAAAGAGTTGTTCTTGGAATAAACAGGACCTAAGTTTCAATGGAAACCCAAGAACAATAGTGGATCTTATACTTCTACATGGCATAACTCATATGATCCACAAGGTGTTCAAGTCAAGAATGACTTGAGCTCCATAGTGTACTAATTTTCAGATATTTTTGTTGTTGTTGTAGGATCATCCCCTTAAGCATAAAGATGTTGGAATTGTTGATGTGGTTGTTCTAGAAGTATGTCAGAAACAGGATATGATGCATAACTTTGTACCCATCAAGGAGGAGGCAATGTAACCTTTGGAGGAAGTGATGGTAGAATTCATCGAAAGGGACCATCAAAACACCTCACCGGACTTTGAGAATGTATATTATGTCAAGGAACTTCAACACTTCAATTTGTTTTCGCCTCACAAACTGTGACACCAAGAACAAAGTACTCTTCACAGAGGATGAATGTCTTGTGCTATCTAAAGACTTCAAACTCCCGTAAGAAACTTCAATTCACCGAAAGTTCCTCGTAGTCACAATCTTTATACATTCAACTTAATCGATGTCAAACCAAAAAGTGACTTAACGTGTTTGGTGGCTAAAGCATCCGTGGATGAGTCCACCAAATGGCATGAAGGATGGCCCATGTCAACTTCAAGACCATAAACCGCTCTCTAAACCGGGCCTTGTTCAAGGTCTTCCTTCCAAAGTTTTCACCAATGATCATAACGTGTTGCATGCAACAAAGGAAAGCAAGACAGAGCCTCATACAAAGGTGTTCCTCATATATAAAGAAGCATTATTTCGAACCTCTTCACCGCTTCATATGGATCTGTTTGGTCCAACTCAAGTGAGAAGCATTGATCATAAATATTTTTGTCCGGTGATCACCGATGGTTATAGCAAATTTTGTTGGGTATTCTTTCTAAGGACCAAAGATGAAACATCGGTAGTGTTGATGACTTTGTTACCCTTATTGAAAATCGTTGAACAAAAGGTGAAAGGAATTAGTGTGATAATGGGACGAGTTCAAGAATGCTGTACTAATAGAACTCAGAGGTCAAAAGGCATAAAAGGGACTATAGCACTCCAAGAACCCTCAACAAAATGGGGTGGCGTAAAGAAAAATAGGACCTTAATAGAGGTCGCAAGATCAATGCTAGCAGCACTCTAAACTTCCAACCATGTTTTGATCAAGTCATGGTACAATTTTGTTATGTACTAAATCGAGTGTCCATTACTAGACCACATCTTAAAACACCTTATGAACTTTTTGGGAAAGTTCCTCGTTATTCATTACCTTAAACCGCTTATCGTCAAGTGACAATTTTGAATACAAGTGATCCGTTGGGCAAATTTGATGAGAAAGTCGATGATGGTTACATTGTGGGATATTCTCGCTCATAGTAAGGCGCATGTGGTTTACAATGTATCTCGCTAAGAAGATTGAGGAGACATTGAACTGAGGTATCTAGAAGACAAGCCTAATGTTCAAGGATTGTGGTCATGTTTGGTCATTTGACCTTGATTACTTGACCGATTACTTGGGTTATTCTAGACATATGGCTAACCAAAGATGCGATTCTCAAGCATCTCCATCTACCAAAGGCAGGACTATGGATGCAAATTCGACATGGGTCCGATGATGATGAACAACCCATTGTAGTGCCTTCCTTCTCCCTAACAATTTTGTAGGTGACACTTCTAAAGATTATAATTGATGTGGGTGAAGATGAATTCCATTATGTCGAGGACCTTGCCGATCAAGAAACAAGAGTATGCACCAATTTAGACGCCGAGAGGAATGTTGAAGATAGTGCCAAGTGAAGCAACTGGAAACGCCAATTTCACGAAAGTGATTCTGCTTTCTCCTCACCTCTCCCATTCGGCCGAAAGACATGTTGACTCTACTCCTATCTCTACTAGAGTGTCAATGCATCTTGGAGAACCTTATACACGGTTTCCAAAACCTTCGATCTTGGTCATCATCAACCTAAAGGTGAATCTTCAACACACCTTCCTATGATATCGACTTTGAACCCATCGTGACTAATCTTGATTCCTCCATTGATGTCAACACCACTACTACTACAAGGATCAACAATGTTCATCCACGCCTAATATTATTGGTGATCCAAATGCACCGTTAGAACAAGGGCATCAGAGCACGCTCTAAATATGGTCGTGGCTTTTATCTCTTATGTCTCAAATCGCAGAGAGACAATCACACGACTATGAACATTGTTTGTTTGCTTTTTTCTCACAAGTGGAACCAACCAAGGTTACTCGTGCTCTTGAAGACTCAAGTTGGCTTGAGGCAATGCAGATGAGATGCAACAATTTCAAAATCAGCAGGTTTGGATATTGGTACCACTACCGATGGTAAGTATGCTATTGGGACTAAATGGATTTCAAGAATAAGAGAGATGCTCGAGGTGTTGTCATTAAAAACAAAGCCGATTAGTTGCATTGTGGGTATAGACAAGAGGAGGGATAGATTATGATGAAGTGTTTGCACCAAGTGGCAAGAGTTGAGGCCATACGGATTTTCTTAGCTTATGCATCCTATATGGGTTTTATGGTCTATCAAATGGATGTTAAAGGAGCCTTCTTGTATGGTGAAATTGAAGAGGAGGTTTATGTCACTCAACCTAAAGGATTTGAAGATCCAGATCATCCTAATCATGTTTATAAGGTAGTCAAAGCTCTCTATGGACTACATCAGCACCCAGAGCCCGGTATGCTAGGCTCTCTACATTTCTTCCAAGCATGGTTATAGAAGAGGTGCAATTGATAAGACTCTATTCCTTAAGAAGAATTCCACGACATCATTCTTGTGCAAGTGTATGTGGATGACATTATTTTGGATCCACAAAGGAAGCTTGGTGTGGAGTTTGAGGAGCTTATGAAGGAGAATTTCGGATGAGTGCCATGGAGAGATGACTTTCTTTTGGGTCTTCAAGTTCAGCAGAAACCCGATGGTATCTTTATCACCAGACAAATATGTGAGGACATCTTGAAAAGTTTGGTATGGAGGGTGTAAGGATCGCCACTACACCTTATGAAGCTCCAAAGACAAAGACCAACAATGAAGCGATCCACCGTGAATGTTCATCCGCATGTGTCTATGATTGGCTCTTTGATGTATTTAATGCCTTCAAGGCCCGATATTACTTTTGTCGTGAGTGTTTGTTCACGACATCAAGTTACTCCACCGACTTCCCATCTCAATGTTGTTAAGAAGATCTTTAAGTACCTCAAAGGCCAACCTCTTCTAGGTCTTTGGTACCCAAAAGAGTCTCCTTTAAGTTGGAAGCTTATAGTGATAGTGACTATGCCGGTGCAACTGGATAGAGGTCCACCACCCGAGGTTGCCAATTCCTTGAAAAAGATTGATTTCTTGGCAATGCAAGAAACAAACTATCGTGGCTACCTCATCTATCAAGGTAGTATGTTGTCACGCAAATTGTCATGATGTGTTCTTTGGATTCAAAATCGCTTGTTGGATTATGGGTACAATTTCATGAACACAACAATTTTTATTGATAATCAAAGTACCATATGCATTGTTAAAAATCCGCTTTTCACAAGAGAACAAAACATATTGAAATCAGCACCACTTTATAAGAGATGCATATGATAAAAATTTGATAAAAGTGGTCAAAATTCATACCGATGATAATGTGGCGATTTGTTAACAAGGCTTTTGATGGACCAAGGTTTCAACACCTTGTGGTCCATATCGGTATGCTTAACCCTTAACCGCAAAGTTTAAGGGAGGCATAGGCCTCGTGGGAGGCATATGCCTCGTGGGAGGATTTGTATACTTTGCATTTTGCTATGTAACTTTGTATATTGGTTTGCTATTCTCTAACTCTAACCGCCTAATGTAATCTTAGTTTGTGTTTCTTTGTTGGTTTGTGTATGTCTCGTGTTTGTTCTGCTTTTGCGAGTGGTTGTTCGCTTGGGATTTGGTCAAGAAAGCTTAAGTTTGTTTCACCGAATTCAAAGTGTCAAGTGAGTCATTTGTTTCCATCAAGATGATGTATCAAGTTTTATGGTTCATTCAAAAGAAGTATCAAGCAAATTGTTCATTCATTCATTCAAGAAACAGCTTTATATATTTACTTACAGAGTACAAACAACATCAAATGCATCTACATGATCTACTAATCCTAATCTATTACATATCATCTATTCCAACATCTAACAGTCGTTGGATATGCATGATCGCTCACATCTTTCACACTAGATGTTGGATATGCATTCGTGAAGTCTTGCATAACCACCCATTTATTCTATCTCGATGGTCGGAGATGCATAACTACTATGATGAGGATGCTAAGGATCAAAATGGAGAGGATGGATTGATGCAAATCATGATGATGGAGAAAATAATGTGTCCTTTGTGCTCCATCTATTGATTTCAACCAAAATGCAACCCATCTACTATCCTCAAGCATTTCCTCTATACGATGTGTGTTGATGCACCAAAACCTGATGCAGAAGACCGAGAACCACCTCTATCTTTAGGGAGTGGTGGATTTTTGTCTGGGCCTTCGTTGAGGCCGAGGTGCCGGAGGTTGGGAGTAAGATGTTCTCTCCTTATAGGAGTCATCGTAATCATCGCAGATTCACTTGGATTCACTACACTATCATCTTTCAAGAAGGAAGAAAGGGTGACTTCTTTGGTCGTGGATATGGTCGTGGAAAGTAATGAAGCCATGGATTTGTATCTTCACTGATGAGGATGATGATGATGATGAGGATGATGTTGTGAGATCTATGATCTCGTGTTTGGTACTCATGGTTTATTGTGGTTTAATTTTGGAGCATTGGTGGAATTAGGGTTTGCAATGAAATTTGGGGGTTTTAATGAAGAGGTATGTGTGCATTGGGATTGTTTTATAGACGGTTTCAAGTGGTAATGAGATTTAATGCGAGTGGGTGAAACAAGAAAAGATATTTATCAAGCTTCTTGAATAAGTGATCCGTTTCACGATTGGTATTCTTCGCAGAATGGATTTCGCTTTCACCAAGTTGAAAGTGAATTTGAGTAAAAGTAGAAGTCCACGCCAAGATTGGTCAATCTTTGACCAAAATTGGGAAATTTCTATTTATTCTCTATCGCATATATTCGTCCCATATTAAGTGATTCACTCGTTACTCTCATTCAAGACACTTCCATTTGTGTAAATCGAACCCTAATTTTCAAAATCTTTCATGGCGCTCAATTCAAACATGATCATAATAAGGTCGCTCGGGAACCGCCGGGTGACGAGTTGTATAGACCGATGATTGCATTCTTACAAAGATCAAAGATTCAGTATGCTCTAACACATTCTCCAAATGCTATATATGAATCCTTGGTTACTCAATTTTGGGCATCGGCTACGAAAAGGAGTGATACAGAGATTGTTGCAAGGGTTGACGGAACAGAGTATGTGGTGACAGAGGAACTGATCAGAAGACAACTTCGTTTGGATGATGAGAATGGAGTTTATCATTCTGATGCTGCGGTGGTACTTGAAGGGCTTAGAGCGATTGGATATCAAGGTACAAGGACTGATATGTGGTTAAAGAATCAGTTTTGTCCTATGTGGAGGTTTTTGGTTCATACATTGCTTCAAGGTGTAAGCAATAAGTCCGGAGGATGGGACCGCCGACCAATGGGATGTGGTATTATTTGTCTATCTAAGGGTTTGACTTATAATTTTTCTAAGTTTATTTTCGATAATATGGTTGAGAATATAACTAGGAAAAAGGGCAAGTTTTTGATGTACCCTAGGTTTTTACAGATGATATTGGATGTTTCTACCCAAACTCAAGCTTTTCATCCCATAGGAGTTTTAACTTCTAAGTTATTTGCTTCAATGAGAACTAAATTTGAGGGGACACATTTTCCTTTATTAGCAACCATGTTACCTCAGGAGAATGAGACTCGCGATGAGGATAATGTTGATACTTTACCTTCTACCAATACTACTGATGTTAATCCCTCAATTGATATTGATGAGGTCCTTCTCACATCGCCGAGGCATCCTTACCTTCACCTAGACCTTGTCCTAGTTCATCTCCTACACAAGTTTTTCTTGATGAGGTTCAGTTAATATCGATAGATTGCCCTCACCTAGTCCCGAAGGTTCATTGAACCTCCCATTACCACCGAGGAATCGTTGGTGGAGCCGAGGAATCTATTACACTTACCTCAATATATGCTCTAGTGAAAAGTATGCAGTGAGGTGGCCGATCTTAAGAAGGAGCTTGCAGAGACCAAGTCTACTCTTGGTAATAAGATTGTGGAGTTGAGACTAAAGTTGAGAACTTGGAGGAATTATCGGGTCGAGGGTAAAAGAGAAGTTTGGTTTCTTTCAAGAGGAGCAAGAAGAGACTCAAGATGCATCACTAGGAATCTTGGTCGATGCAGCTCTTACATCCGATGTTTCTTCTCCTATTGTCGAATCTTCAAAGAGCAAGGTGCCTATTATATTTGCTAGAAAAGAAGAAGACAATATTTGAATAAGGTATCTATCGAAACTTCAAAGGAGCCACAAGTTGTTGATGCATCCGCCGATGTTCTAGTTGAGGAGGTTGTTTCGATCATGGTCAAACTTCATTTATACAAGAACAACCAAATGTTTCACCTTCAGCAGATGATGATGAAGTTTTTATGGTCGAGAATTTATAAGTTGAATTCTTCTTCCGAAGTTTTCTACACCGCTGAGGAATTGTCTCAACATGTTTCTTCCGATGTTGGTTTAGTTGTTCCTTCAAGCTCAAATTGGTTCTCACCAAGAATCTTCCGACAGAGGAAAGGAAGTCGTGATTGATGATATGATTGGTTCAGTCCGTAATCGCAGAAGAAAATCAAGCTCAAGCTAGGTCGTTTGTCGATTATGAAAATATGCGTAAGAGTCGTAGTTGCTAAATTTCTTCAAGATCACCGATTCTAATTTGTCTCATCGAAGAAAATTAGAGCTTGATGCATTACTTCCTAAGATCACCGATGATCAATGGGATGCTTATACTACTCAAGGTGCATCCGATCCAAATCTTGCAAAACTTATATTAGGAGCATCTTTTGATAATGAGAATTTTGTGGATCAAATGGTGGCTCTTGGTAATCAAAGGAAGCAAGAAGCGGTCAGAAAGAGGAAAGCTCTTATTGCTCAAAGATATAAAGCTAAAAGAGAAAACCCATGACTATAGTTCGTAAGAGGAATCATATGAGGAGAGTTGTGAAGAATCATAGTTCTACGATTTATAATTCGCATGTCAATGAAGCAAATCGCTTTGTCCGATGATGCTTTGATCGACAAGATAATATGATTATGAAGCTTTCTTCTTCCGGTTCTACTTCTTCTTCTAAATTGGAAAGAATTGCTTCAATGTCGATGTTCCTAAAGCAAAGAGACATAAAACAGCTTGAAATAGTGGATAATTTTGATGATGTTTTGTCTCCGTGATCTCTCAGCTTGTTACTTCAAACAACTTCAAGCTAATACTTCTACCGATAAGGTTGTTTCACGAGTCTTCTTTGGTTTCTTCTGAAGCATTGCCTAGTGTGGATTTGGGTGATCCATTGAGTCAGGAAGATGATCTACAGATTGATACAGATAAAATAGCTGGTAGGAGGCAGAAAAGCTTGGTTAAAAGGAAACTTAATTCCTTAAGGAGTTCTCACGATCGCTAGGAAACATTCTTCAAAGAATATTGCTTTAGATCTCAAGGCTGATGAGTCAACTTTTATTAAAGTTGGACCTGTTGAGGTTTTTCCCAAGGAACACATGCGGTATTGGTCAATTGAAAGTCGAAGCTTAACATCGCTTATCGAATGGATAATACCGCTATTCGCCTCAACTTGAAGGACATCTTTCATTTGGTGAATAGACATGATTTGAAGATGTTGTATGAACATGTCACCAAGATTATAATATTCATTCACCAACGGGTTCTCGTTTATATTTATTGGGTGATCTTCAAGTCTTGTTTGATTCTCATTCTCCGATGGTAAAGGGTATTCTATTTGGAAGAATTCACATGTGGGAGATCGAGAGTTGGAGGTTCTATTCTCTACCATGTATTCATGTGATTCGACACAATGTGGTATGATTTTGTGTATGTTCTCGGATAAGCTTTATCCTTTGTCCGTTGAATTCATGGAACGATGCTAAGACAGAAGTTGGAAGTATCTCCTAATCCAGCTTGGCAATGATGAACTTCATGCTTCTCAATGTGTTGGTTTGATTAAAACTCACTCCGCAACATAAAGGTTCATTTTGATTGTAATAGTTTGTTTATTTTGTAATTTTGTTCTCTTCTTTTCTTAGTTAATAATATATATCTTTATTATATAAAAAAAAAAAAAAAAAAAAAAATTGGGTTTGTCTAACTTTTATTGCAGGTTTGTTGTATACTTTTGTTGGTTCTTGACTCACCAGATATACCTTGTGTATGTCAAAGAGTTAGCTAGTCCAAGGGGTACAACTTTGGTAAAGACATCTCAAATCTGTTGATAGCTGTAATGGTTTGCTCAAAATCATAGGTATGCAACCACCCATGCTTCATTGCTGAGTGTTGTATGGTTTTCAATTCACCATGGTTTATTCCTTTTTGGAATCCAAGAATTGACTAGCCCACATGTATATGGCTTGTGGTAAAGGCATTGGAATACCATATTTGGTTGTCAATTCACCAATTCTAAGAATTGACTAGTCCCGAGCAAACGGCTGTGTAAAGACATTTCAAACCGCTTATATGGTTTCGGTTTGCCAATAAATCGATGGTTATCGGTACCATAGTTTACTTAACTTAAACATATGGCTACTCCAAGAGTGATGGCTATTGGTAAAGAGACATCAAATCCATTATTTTCAATGATTCACCTCTCATGTGAGTTAACACACCGGATGTGATGAGAATAGTATGAAACTAATATGTTTTGATGTACCTATTGTCATTTGTTGTCGCAAAGATATGGAGTTTCAAAGTTTCTTCATCAAAGAGATGTTCTTATTTGGGTTCTTTGTCGATGTTGTTCGTGCACAATCCTCCGAGTCGCTTAGTTAAAGATCTATCAAGAAACCGAACTTAACCAAGTCAAATTCCAGTTTAGGGAGGATTGTTGGGAATTATGTGAAGTTTGGATTATGTCGAAATTATCAAGGGATTCTATCAAGAAGAGTGGATTCTCGCCAAGACATAATCATCAAGTATAATAGTTATTAGTTTGTTTCACGGAAGTGATTATTCCGTGTTTAGTATATTTAGTTTGGATATACATGAGCTTTATTAGGAAGTGATTGTGTATATCTTATTTAGTTTTATGTTTATACTGTTTCTTGGGAAACGGTTTAGGGTTTTGTTTAGGTTCCTTGTCTATAAAAGGAACACATTAGAATGAGTTATGTACCGATTGGAAAACAAAGTTTTAGTTAATATAACGATCCATAGAGGATCACAGTAGTTCTTAGTTATTTGTTACTTGTGTTTATATTCACGATAAATATAAGTAGTAGAGATTGTCTTTTATTGTGCTTGTGATTACATAGGCATATATAACGATCCACGAGCTCAAGATCTATCAAGGTCTGTCTGTTTCAACACAAATGATTCAACCGCCTTTTACTCTAATATTGGGATCACAACCAAAGCTTCTCAAGTTGTACCTTTGGGTAATGGTAATCATAAACTCATCCACGATCCAATGTTCAAACAAGCCGATGTCGATGCGGCATAGGAAACTTCATCAATCAACTAGCACTTATGATAAGTCAAAACATGAATTCTCCCACAAACCAACAACAACCTCGAGCAAAGATCTAACCCACACAATCAAGCTACCGCCGAGATGGGAAGATTGTTGTGCAACCATTCAGAAAGGCGGTATGATCGGGGAAGAGGTGGAGTCGGTAGGGGTTATGCCGCAAATCGTAATCGGGAAGAAATGGAAATCAAGGTCAAGCTAAGCCGATCAAATGCTATAAGCGTGGTGGTGAGGACATATTGCAAGGCGCACATCTCCAAACGTCCACGTAATCGCCGATTACTTGAGGATAAGATGTTGCTAGTACAAGCTCAAGACAATGGAGCGACTTTGGATGAAGAGGAGTTACTATTTCTTGTCAAGGAAATGCCAAAACTTATGATGCCGATGTTGATGAACACCGATTCAAGAGATAGGTCATAATCATCGAATGCTTTTCAAGTGGTCAATCGTGATGCATACGATTCGATGTTGATGATGGACCCTACGACAAACAATTTTCATGGCAAGCATTTCTCGAATGGTCTCTCCTAAGGTCTCTTCTTCACCACCAACCGGACCATCCAAAGACAAAATCATTTCGTAGATCGCTCAAATCGCTCGCGGTACCGGACTCATTTGTTCCAAGCATACGATTTGGAGACCGGTCGCGCTCATGAACTTCGTGAGCAAATTCATCGTGATTGTTAGAGTCGGTAATGATCATTTCGGTGCAATCATGGGTTATGGAGATTACGTTGTTGGTGATAGTGTCATCTCCAGTATACTATATGGAAGGTCGGGTCATAATTTGTTCTCTGTTGGTCAATTCGTGATTACGATCTAAGTAGCCTTGAAAACATACTTGTTTTGTTAGAGAACTTAATGGTAAGGAGCTGTTAAAAGGAAATCGTGGCTCAAATCTTTACACCATCTCTATCGATGACATGATGAGGTCTTCCAATTTGCTTGTTGTCAAAGGCTTCAAAACAAAGTCATGGTTATGGCATAAATCGCCTCAATCACTTGAACTTCGCACCATCAATGATCTTTCCGAAAGGACTTAGTTGTAGGTTTACCTAGACTAAAGTATGAAAAGGATCATCTATGTTCAAAGATGCCAATTGGGTAAAAGCAAAAGTATGCCCACAAACCCAAACCTACAAACTCAATTACGAAGTTCTTCATACCCTTCATATGGATTTGTGTAGACCAATGAGAGTGCGAACATCTTTGATAAGAAATATGTGTTGGTTGTGGTTGATGACTACTCTAGATTCACCTAGGTCAAGTTCTTAAGGACAAAGGATGAAACTCCTTATATCATCATCAAACTCATCAAACAATTGCAGTTCGACTTAACAAATCTGTAAGAATCATCCGAGCAGACAATGGGCGAGTTTGTTAACAAACAACTTAGTGACTTTTATGAAAGCATTGGAATCACCATCAAAGAAGTGTTCACGAACTCCTCAACAAAACGGTGTAGTTGAAAGACGAATCGAACCCTTGTGGAAGCCGCTAGAACAATCTTGATTTACTCAAAGGTTCCAATGTTTCTACGGTGAAGCTATTGCCCACCGCATGTTACACACAAAATCGTTCTCGATTCACTTTGTTCATGGACACCATATGAACTTGTCCACAAGAAAACCTAATCTTTCTTTCCTTCGTGTGTTTGGAGCATTGTGTTATCCAACTAATGAAGGACAAGACTTAGGCAAACTTAGAGCTAAAGCGGACATTGGAGTATTTGTAGGGTATGCACCAAACAAAAAGGATACGAATCTACAAAAAATAACCCAAATATCATGGAAACAATTCACGTTCGTTTGATGACCGACGGTCAAACGGCTCTGAAAATTCGAGCGGACCCGCACTTCAAAAGCAACCCAATTGGTTCATCCTTGTTCCAAACTCTCTCAAGAAACTCCATATGTACCTCCATCGAAGATGATCTAAAGAAATTGTTTGATCCTATGTTTGATGAACAGTATGAGCCAAGTGCTAATGAACTGTCAACCCCTACAACATAGGCTGCTCATGTTCATGTGAATGAAGTCAATCCTTCTGTCTCAATATCATTAAGCCAAGAAGCGCCTGCTGCTGATCACTCTATCTCATCGACAAATCATCCATTAGACAACATCATTGGAAATCCCTCTCGTCCAGTATCAACACGAAAACAACTTGCAACCGATGCCTTGTGGTGCTTCTTCAACTCTGTGCTATCTAAGATCGAACCAAAGGATGTTAAAGCGCCATGGATGAAGATTTGGTTCAATGCCATGCAAGAAGAAATTCATGAGTTTGATCGTCTTGATGTATGGAATTAGTACCGCCCAGTTGTGCTATGATCATTGCTCTAAAATGGATCTTCAAAGTAAAACTTGATGAGCATGGTGATGTGTTAAAGAACAAGGCTCGATTGATTGCTAAAGGTTATCATCAAGAGGAGGGAATTGACTTTGAGGAATCGTTTGCTCCATTTGCTCGTATCGAAGCAATTAGAATCTTCTTGGCTAATGCAGCTAGTAAGAACATGATAGTATATCAGATGGACGTAAAGACGGCATTTCTGAATGGAGATCTAAAAGAAGTCGTCTATGTCAGCCAACCTGAAGGCTTTGTGAATCCCGAGCATCCGACTCACGTTTATCGTCTAAAGAAGGCTCTTTACGGTTTAAAACAAGCTCCAAGGGCATGGTATGATACGCTTTCAAAGTTTCTTCTATCCACTAGATTCACAAAGAGCGATCGATCCAACATTGTTCACCGAAGTCGGGCAAACATTTAATTCACGTTCAAATTTATGTTGATGATATCATCTTTGCCTCGACCGACCCCAATGAGTGTGATCGTTTTTTAATGAAATGAGTTCAAAATTTCAAATGTCAATGATGGGACAAATGTCATTCTTTTGGGATTACAAATTTCACAAAGTCCGGAGGCATTTTCATAAATCAATCTAAATATGCAATCGAGATCTTAAAGAAATTTGGATCGATTCAAGTGACCATTGACACTCCCATGATTGATCGAACCAAACTAGATGAGGACCACTCGGGGATCATGATAGACCAAGCGAAATATCGTAGTATGATTGGATCACGATGTACCTCCTTGCTAGTAGACCGACATCTTGTTTGTTGTTTGTATGTGCTAGATACCGAGGCTAAGCCTACTAAAAAGCACCTTGAAGCGATTAAGCGGGTCTTCGGTATTCCAAGGAACCATCAATATGGGACTTTGGTACCGAAAGACACCGGTATGTCACTAACGACATATGCACGATCACGAGATCATGCGGTGTCAAGATACTCGTCGTCGGCACGTGCAGGAGCTCGATTTTTGGGTGATAAGCTTGTGAGTTGGTCATCAAAAGCAAATGAGTACTTCTATTTCCTCTGAGGCGAATACATAGCCATGTCATCGTGTTGTGCTCAAGTTCTTTGGATGAGATCTCAATTAGCGACTATGGCTTCGTATTCGACAAAATCCTCTGTCATTGTGATAATAAAAGTGCAATTGCTCTCATGCAATAACGTTCAACACTCAAGAGCTAAGCATATCGACATTCGACATCACTTCATCAAGGAACAAGTGGAAAAGGTGTAGTGGAACTCTATTTTGTGAGGATCAAGACCGGTTAGCGAGACATCTTCACCAAAGCTCTTCCAAGAGAACGCTTTGAGTTTATTCTTCCACGATTGGGTATGAAAAGCCTTCAACGAAACACTCAAAGCGTCTTCGGGAGGAAGGCGAGGAGTAAAGGTCTATCTTCATCTATCTCCTGTATATATTTATTCGAAAATAAAAATACAAAATTATAAAACCCCAAAAATCAAATAGAAAATTATAAAACTTTCAAAATCCATAAAAATCGAAAAAAAAAAAAAAAAAAAAAAAAAAAAATTTGTCAATTTGTCATTTTTTTTTTTTTTCTGATTCGATAATATCTACGGTCTTTGTCTTTGTCATTCAAAGAATGACACGGACTTTAGATGTCGTTAAATTTCAAAAAAAAAAAAAAATTGGGAGAAAGAGAAACTATTGTTTATTGTCATTTCAGACAGTAACCCGCTTTTCAAAGAAAGAACAGAGCCATGCTTTTTCATGTTTTTCAAAATTTCATGCTCTGATTCTATAAATAGTTATCAGCTGAAAACAGATTGTTTTGATAAATAACTTGGACTCTATTTTTGATAATCATCCGAACTTATTTGTGAAAATATCTATCTCTCAATCAACAACCTATGTCATTGATTGAGGGGGAGAATGATTTCAATTAAATTAAAATGTTATTTGTCATTCAATTGTTTTTCAAAAGATAATCATGCATGTTCAAACAATGGAGTTTAAAGTCTTAATATCCGATCCATATCAGTTAATTTTTTTAATCAAGTCACAATTCTCCTTAAAGCTTTCAAAATCAATTTAAATCTGAGATCACAAATCTCAAATTATTTGATATTTGTGATCGGGAGAATTTGTGATTTAAATTGGATCTATCTTGATAAATCAATAAATGGTTTTATAAGGATGTACAAGACCCTCCTTCCCACATGCCAAACGATTTTAATTTTCATGCACATGTTGGGGAGCATCTATCGAAACCAAAATGAGTTGAAATGTAATCATTTTCTCAATGTGCAGGTTCCCTCTAGTATGTGCAAAACACTTTTCAAACCTAGAAGCACATATTGAGGGGGAGCAAAATTATGAAAACCTCATCCTTTCCCAAAATGCTCTATCTACTTGATTTGATTTGGGAAGTGATGTTGATATCTTTTAGAAAATGGTAATCAAAGAAGTTAATTCTTTCTCTTGCCTCCGTGTGCAAAACAATTTCAAATACTTGATGCACATGTTGAGGGGGAGTTCTCGTTCTCAAAATATCAAAACAATTCAGTACAAAATGCTTTGATAATATATCATAAGTATCCGGATTGATTTTCAAATGGTTTTCAATTGGTTCCATATGGCGGATGAACAATACCAAAAGGTGACCAACTTTACTTTATGTATGGTGATATAAGGATGATAAGGTTAGGTATTTGTTCCATGATCCGCCAGAACCGGAGGATCTACCGAGGACTATCCACTAGTTAGTGTAGAGTTCTTAGGTATAATGATAAAAGGAGAAAATGAGATAAGGGAAGAGTGCGGATCGAGACCGAGCTAGTACCGAATAAACCCAACAAGGTTCTAGCTATGAGGTCTTAGTAAGCACTAAAGGGTTGAATAATTAAAAGAATTGAATGTGAAAAGGGTGAAACAAATAGCACTCCATTGATTCAACCTTAGGGGTAAACCGGGTTCAATTCATTTGCTACCGTCGTTACCAAGGTAACACCGGTATTGAAGACAAGACGTCATGGACCCGAAGGACGACCGCACTAAAACTTCCCAAACTACTCAAGTTCCTCTTAAAGGGCTTGTTTCATTCTCACGGGAACCGACATTATCTATCGACTTTCTCTTAGAGATTGTTGATATTGAAGAAGGAGACCTCCCTAGTCTCCGATATAGGATCCAAATTATGCACAAATTGAGTCTAGAGCCTCGAGATCATCAATAAATCTCATTAGGACACTTACAATGAAGACTCTCTTTTCACACAATGTGGAAAAGAGATTATATCTTGAGTCCCACGCATTATCCTTGTGGTATTGCGAACATCCGAGTGATATGCTTACATATTCACAATGAAGATGGAAAGTCGAGCCAACATCAAACAAGCTCACGGTAGGTGGCATGTGAGATCTAATCATTAGATCAACCATGTGACAAGCGAGCAGAAACAATGGGCGATTCAATTCTTGAATCAATCACAGTTCAGTTATGGATTGACGGATACCTTTGAAAAACCGGTCTTTGTGCTTAAAACTCTTTTCTTTAGCACTTAGGCGTGTACAAATATTTCAAATCAAAAGGCGTTTATGATTGATACTGATTTTCACTAAAACCTTCGTTGTATTGCAAAAAATTTCTATTGAGCAATAGACGATTGTTTTCAAATCTCATTTCATCAATCGGTGAATCCTATTATTGGTTCACTCACTCCATGTTGTCTTCTTTGAGGCGCCCGGTTTGAGAACAATGAGGCATTGCGAAACCACATCAAGGAAATTCTTGAATTATACGATCACGTGCGTACTTGTAATGATCAATGAGGAACCGTGGGCGTGTACCTCAATTCGAAGTGATCAAAGACACTTTAAATGCGCTATTGCTAAATGTTTTATGCGGGTACTCCCTACGTTTGCGGTGATCGAATGAAGCGGTCAATTCATAGCCGCATGCTCACTCTACACATTCATCTCGAAAGAAAGCATGACTAAGGCATCAATGACTACGATATTTTCACTCCATGCTTACGCTTTCGCCAATATCATGAATCAACAAAGCCTGCTACTCGATAAGAAGATGTCATGATCCGAATGTGAGCATGTCATCCGAAGTCACATCATCATAATACCAACACCACAATGGATGTCTCGAGAGATTTTTGTTAGCTAATAATCTCAAATCTTGGCTCAAAATTTTTATCACGTGGATCAAGAAAGACTCCACTTGGACTATCCAAACATGCAATCGGAAGAATTAATGTCACGAGCTTGAGCAAAGTACTACATCAAGAATGCAAGAACTATTTTAATGAAATATCGGTTGTATTCAATGTAACTTTTGTACATGATTGAGGTGACCTCCTTGGGAGATTGTTAGAATTAGAAATTCCGGTATTAAAGAGTCGGTCACCTCAAGTATATGTAATCGTTAAGAAAGCTAGTCGTAGTTCATTTAAGTTAAGTAGTATTTAGTTAAGTAACCGTGGAGGACGGATGGGTCTTTACCATCTGATGCACGATCCACACCGTTGTGTGGCGTTTTATTGTAAGACTATAAATACCTCTACCTTCCAAGGTAGAGAGTTGGAGCTCATAATAAGATTTTTCTCTCACTAAAGTTCCCTAAACCTCTAACTTCTCTCTAAAACTCATCTCCATGTCGCCTATGTATGATTGTGTTATGATGTGTATGTGAAATCCAATATCCTACACAGAGACTGAGCAAAAATATAGCACTCATGAAAAGGAAACATTAGCGTGTTTAAAGACACTCAAAAAATGGAAGATCAATTTATTACAAACAAGATTCGAGTTACGAACGGATTCGAATATGTAACAGGTTTTTGGAGATACAAATTACAGGAAGATTATTGTAGAGGTCGACTAATGCGTTATAATCGAATTACACCAATTCCATCCATACATCAAATATATCAAAACCGATAACAACACTTTTGCAGATACCCTCACCAGAGAATGGAAGGAATTGTAGGATATTGGTTTTCACATACACATCATAACACAATCAAACATAGGCGTATAGAAGATGAGTTTTAGAGAGAAAGTTAGAGGTTTAGGGAACTTTAGTGAGAGAAAGAAAATCTTATTATGAGCTCCAACTCTACCTGGTAGGTAGAGAGTATTTATAGTCTTACAATAAACGCCACACAACGGTCATGGATCGGGCATACATGGGTAAAGACCGTCGTCCTCCACGGTGTTACTTAACTTAAATATTACTTAACTTAAAAGAACTACGACTACGAGCTTTCTATTGATTACATATACTGAGGTGACCGACTCTTTAATACCGAATTTCTAATTCCTAACAATCTCCCCTATGGAGGTCACCTCAAACATGTACTAAAATTACATTGAATACAAACGATATTACATTAATATAGTTCTTGCATTCTTGATGTAGTACTTTGTTCAAGCTCGTAGTCATTGATTCTTCTCATTGCATGTATGGATAATCCTAGTGGAGGTCTTAAATTGATCCACGTGATAATAATCGAGCCGCTTTTGAGATCATCACTATCAAAATTCTCCGAGACATCCATTGTGGTGTTGGTTTACCGTGATGTTGTGACATTTGGACCGACATGCTCACTTTTTGGATCATGATATCTTCTCATCAGAGTAGCGGAAGCTTTAGTTGATTCATGATATTAGCAGCAGCGTAGCAAAAGCATGGAGTGAAAATATCAGAGTCAATGATGCCTTAGTCATGATTTCTTTAGAGATGAATGTGTTGAGAGCAAGAGGCTATGGATTGACCGCTTCATTACGATCACCGCAATCGTAGGGAGTACCTGCATAAACATTTAGCAATAAGCGCGCACGAAGTGTCTTTGATCACTCGCTGAATCGAGGTACACGCCCACGGTTCTCGCTGATCAAGACAAGTACCGCTCGTGATCGTATAATTCAAGAATTTCCTTGACAGTAGTTTCGCAAATGCTCAAACTGTTTCAAACCGGGCGCCTCAAAGAAGACAACACGAGTGAGTGAACCAATAATAGAGATTCAGCGATCGATGAAAAGAGATATGAAAACAATCGTGTATTGCTCAATAGAAATTGTTTTGCAATACAACGAAGGTTTTAGTGAAAATCAAGTATCAATCATAAACACCTTTGATTTGAAATCTTTGTACGCAGCTTTAAGTGCTAAAGAAAAGAGTTTTAAGCACAAAGACCGGTTTTCAAAGGTATCCGTCAATCCATAACTCGAACCGAGATTGATTCAAGACTTGAATAAGCCCATTGTTTCGCTCATTGTCACATGGTTGATCTAATGAATAGATCTCACATGCCACCTACCGAGAGCTTGTTTGATGTTGGCTCCGTATGTTTTCCATCTTCATTGTGAATATGTATGCATATCACCTGATGTTCGGCAATACCGCAAGGATAATGCGAGGACTCAAGATATAATCTCTCTTCCACATTGTGTGAAGCAGAGTCTTCATTGAAAGTGTCCTAATGAGATTTATTGATGATCTCGTGGCTCTAGACTCAATTTGTGCATAATTTGATCCTATATCGAGACTAGGAGAGAGGTCTCCTTCTTCAATATCAACAATCTCTAAGAGAAAGTCGATAGATAATGTCTGTTCCCGTGAGAATGAAACAAGCCCTTTTAAGAGGAACTTGAGTGGTTTGGGAAGTTTAGTGCAGTGCGTCATCGGGTCCATGACGTCTTTGTTCAATACCGTGTTACCTTGGTAACGACCAAGAGCAAATGAATTGAACCCGGTTTCGCTCTAGGGTTGAATCAATGGAGGCTATTTGTTTTCACCCTTTCTCATTCAATTCTTTTAATTCTTCAACCCTTCAAGGTCATACCAAGACTTCATAGCTAGAACCTTGTTGGGTTTATTCCGAAGACTAGCTGGGTCTCGATCGACTCTTCCCTTATCTCATTTTCTCCTTTATCATTATACCTAAGAACTCTACACTAACTAGTGGATAGTCCCTGGTAGATCCTCTAGTTACGGTGGATCATAGAACAAATACCTAACCTTGTCATCCTTATATCACCATACATAAAGTAAAGTTGGTCGGTCATTTTGGTATTGTTCACCGCCATATGGACTCAATTGAAAACCATTTAAAATCAATTCGGATACTTGTGATATATTATCAAAGCATTTTGTACCGAATTGTTTTTGATATTTTAGAACGAGAACTCCCTCAACATGTGCATCAAGTATTTGAAAATGTTTTGCACACTGAGGCAAGAGAAAGAATTAACTCTTTGATTACCATTTTCTAAAGATATCAACATCACTTCCCACATCAAATCAAGTAGATAGAGTATTTTGGGAAGGATGAGGTTTTCATGATTTTGCTCCCCTCAATATGTGCATCTAAGTTTGAAAAGAGTTTTCACATAATAGAGGAAACCCGCACATTGAGAAAAATGATCACGCTTCAACACATATGGTTTCGATATATGCTCCCTCAACATGTGCAAGAAAATTTAAAATCGCTGGCACATGTGGGAAGGATAGCATGTACATCCTTATAAAACCATTTACCAATTTATCAAGATAAACCAATTTAAATCACAATTCTCCCCGATCACAAATATCAAATCATTTGAGATTTGTGATCTCTCAGATTTAAATTGATTTTGAAAGCTTTAAGGAGAATTGTGACTTGATTAAGAAACTGCTTTTAAGCGATATGGATCGGATATTAAGTCTTTAAACCCATTGATTGAACATGCATGATTATCTTTGAAACATTTTGAATGACAAATAACATTTTAATTTAATTGAAATCATTCTCCCCTCAATCAATGACATAGGTTGTTGATCGAGAGATAGATTTTGACAAATAAGTCCAGATGATTATCAAAAATAGAGTCCAAGTTATTTATCAAAACAATTTGTTTTCACAGATAACGGTTTATAGAAGCGAGCATGGAATTTGAAAGTCATGATAAAGCATGGCTCGTTTTTCTTAGAAATGCGGTTATCGCCTAAAATGACAATAAACCATTGTTTCTCTTTCCCTCAATTTTTTTTTTTTTTTTTTTAAGAATTCGAACAACATCTAAAGTCCCGTGTCATTCTTTGAATGACAAGACAAAGACCATAGATATTATCGAACCGAATAAAAAAAACACATGACAAGTTGACAATATTTTTTTGAAGATTTTTCGAATTTTTCAGATTTTTATGGATGTTGAAAGTTTTATATTTTTCTATTTGATTTTTGGGGTTTTATAATTTTGTATTTTGTTTTTCGAATAGATATATAGGAGATAGATGAAGATAGACCTTACTCCTCGCCTTCCTCCCAAGACGTTTGAGAGTTTCGGTTGAAGGCTTTTCATGCCCAACAGGAAGAATAAACTCAAAGCGTTCTCTTGGAAGAGCTACCCTCACAAAATAGAGTTCCACTACACCTTTTCCACTTGTTCCGATGAAGTGATGTCGGATGTCGATATGCTTAGCTCTTGAGTGTTGAACGTTATTGCATGAGAGAGCAATCGCACTTTATTATCACAAGATGAGGGATTTTGTCGAATACTGAAGCCATAGTCGATTAATTGAGATCTCATCCAAAGAACTTGAGCACAACACGATGACATGGCTATGTATTCGCCTCTGAGGAAATAGAAGTACTATTTGCTTCTTTGATGACCAACTCACAAGCTTATCACCCAAAAACCGAGCACCTCGGGCGCATTTCGACGAGTATCTTGACACCGCATGATCCGCATGCGCATATGCTATTAGTGACATACCGGTGTCTTTCGGTACCAAAGTCCCATATTGATGGTTCCTTGAGATACCGGAAGACCGCTTAACCGCTTCAAGGTGCTTTTAGTAGGCTTAGCACGGTATCTAGCACACATACAAACAAAGAAACAAGATGTCGGTCTCACTAGCGGTGAGGTACATCGGGATCCAATCATACTACGATATTTCGCTTGGTCTATCATGATCCACGAGTGGTCCTCATCTAGTTTGGTTCGATCAATCATGGAGTGTCAACAGGTCACTTGAATCAAATCCAAATTTCTTTAAGATCTCGATTGCATATTTAGATTGATTTATGAAAATGCCCGGACTTTGTGAAATTTGTAATCCCAAAAGAATGACATTTGTCCCATCATTGACATTTGAAATTTTGAACTCATTTCATTAGAAAACGATCACACTCATTGGGGTCATCGAGGCAAAGATGATATCATCAACATAAATTTGAGCGTGAATTAAATGTTTGCGACTTCGGTGAACTATGTTGGATCGATCGCTCTTTCTTGAATCCAGTGGATAGAAGAAACTTTGAAAGAGTATCATACCATGCCCTTGGAGCTTGTTTTAAACCGTAAAGAGCCTTCTTTAGACGATAAGCGTGAGTTGGATGCTCGGATTCACAAAGCCTTCGTGTTACCGACATAGACGACTTCTTTAAGATCTCCGTTCGTAAATGCCGATTTAAGTCCATCGATAGTCTATCATGTTCTTACTAGCGACATTAGCGTAAAGATTCTCGATTGCCTCGATTCGAGCAAGCTGGAGCAAAAGATTCTTCAAATTCAATACCCTCCTCTTGACGGTATCCTTTAGCAACTAATCGAGCCTTGTTCTTCAATACATCACCATGCTCATCTAGTTTCACTTTCAAGATCCATTTTAGAGCAATAATCATGGCACATTCGAGCGGTACTAACTCCCATACATCAAGTCGATCAAACTCATGAATTTCATCTTGCATAGCATTGAACCAAATATCTTCGCTCATAGCGGCTTTAACATCCTTTGGTTCGATCTTTGAGAATGCGAGTTGAAGAAACACCATAGGGCATCGGTTGCAAGTTGTTTCCATGTTGATACGGGACGAGAGGATTTCCAATGATGTTTTCTAATGGATGATCGTGAGTCCATTTTCTCGAGGTGTTCATCATCTTCGTGAGTAGCAAAGGATTAACTTCATCATTGATGCGTAAACATTTCCATGATGTACATTTAAAGAATGATGATTTGTTGATGAGGATCAAGGATCGCAGAGGCGCTTCTTGACTTAAAGATATTGAGGCGAGGATTGCCTTCATTCACGTGAATATGAGCGGCCTCTGTTGTAGGAATCGACACCTCATTAGTACTTGGATCATAAAGTTCATCAAACATAGGATCAAACAATTTCTTTAAATCATCTTCGGATGGAGGTACATATGGAGTTTCTTGAAAGAGTTTGGAACAAGGGATGAACAAATGGACTGTTTTTGAAGTGTGTCCGTAATCGAATTGTCCAGAGCCATTTGACCGATCACTCATCAAGCGTAACGTGAATTGTTTCCATGATATTTCGGGTTCTTTTGTTGTAGATTCGGTATCCCTTTTGTTTGGAGCATACCTTACAAATACTCCAATGTCTACTTTAGCTCTAAGTTTGCCTAAGTCTTGTCCTCATTAGTTGGATAACACAATGCACCAAACACAAGAAGGAAGAGAGATTAGGTTTTCATGTGGACAAGTTCATATGGAGTTTTTCCATGAGCGATTGTGAATTAGGGAACGATTTTGTGTAGTATGCAAGGGCAATAGCTTCAGCCCGAGAAACATTGGAACCTTTGAGTAAATCGGCATTGTTCTAGCGGTTTACAAGAGTTCGATTGTCTTTCAACTACACCGCTCGCTGAGGAGTTCGTGGAACACTTTGATGGCGATTCCAACGCTTTCATAAAATTCACCGAGTTGTTTGTTGACAAACCCGGTTCCATTGTCTGTTCTTATTATTCTCGATTGTTTTGTTGTCGAACTCGCAATGTTTAATGAGTTTGATGATGATATCGAGTTTCATCCTTTGTCCTTAAGAACTTGACCTGTGTGAATCTAGAGTAATCATCAACCACAACCAACACATATTTCTTACCAAAGATGTTCTGCGACTCATTGGTCACACAAATCCATATGAAGGGTATGAAGAACTTCTGAATTGAGTTTGTAGGTTTGGGTTTGTGGGCATACTTTTGCTTTTACCCAATTGGCAAGTGAACAAAGATGATCCTTTTCATACTTTAGTCTAGGTAAACCCACAACCAAGTCCTTTCTCGAAAGATCATTGATGGTGCCAAGTTCAAGTGATTGAGACGACGATGCCATAACCATGACTTTGTTTTTGAAGCCTTTGATAACAAGCAAATTGGAGAAGACCTCATCATGTCATCGATAGAGATGGTGTAAAGATTTGAGCCACGAGTTCCTTTTAAGGTTCCTTACCATTAAGTTCTCTAACGGCGGTATGTTTTCAAGGCTACTTCTAGATCGTAATCGCGAATTGACCAACAGAGAAATGATTATGACCCGGACCTTCCACATAGTATACTCTAGAGATGACACTATCACCAACAACGTAATCTCCATAACCCATGATTGCATCGAAATGATCATTACCGAATCTAAGCGTCTCGATGAATTTGCTCACGGTTCATGAGCCGTGACCGTCGCCCGATCATATGCTTGGAACGACTGAGTCCAGTACCATAGAACGATTTGAACGATCTGCAGCTGAACATGCACAAGAGTAGATAAGCGGATAATTGGGATCCCATGCAAGAATGGGTTCCATTTGGTTAGTAACCATGGTTGGAACACCCACATCGAAATAGAAGCATTCATATCGTAAATTAAGGCTTTGGAATCATTGTGAATTGATGCGGTACTAGTGTATCGTATTAGCCACATTCACAGTGTGCTCACTTCTTGAGGAATAGTTCTACCAGTAGGCATCCATTTTCTAGTGGGTATTGTCGATTATTCTTATGACCAACGGTATCCAATAATAGCCTATCTTACTAAATGTTCTTCTGTGGGTTTCCACTCGTTTTCTAACTTTCTTTCATTTTGCCTTTTTGCCTTTTTAGCATTAATGAGATTAATCGGACAATTAACATCATTAGGCAAAACATTAACACCACATTCATGATTAGAAATGTAATTCAAGCGAGACATCGGTACAAGGTTTGCAAATAGTATCGTAATTCGAATTAATTACGATGCGCTTTATGGCTAATACTAGAATCAACACGATTAGTTTTATTCGATTCAAGCTTAAAGTTCCTAGATTGTTCTTCTACTCTTTTCCGTGCACATTCTTAGCTTGAGGTCCTATCATTCCTTGTATTGTCTTGAGACTTTGACCTGCTCCCTTTAATGTCACCGATTACTCTTGTAGAGGAATGGGAACATTAGTGGGTTTTACAACTCTTTGCATCACTGTTTAGATGTTGGGATCTGAACTACATGCAGCACACTAAGGTTCACTTTCTTAAAACTAGAAGTCTTGGGATTTGTACTCCTAGAAGGCACACTTGAGTTCTTTTCATAGCATTGATGATCTGAAATCGAACTACTTAAAGGCGCACTAAGGTTCACATTCGAGACATTGGGCATCGAATGAATATCATACTTGGCAATAGGCATCGAACATGGAATCAAAGGATTAACTCTCTCACCTAAGGACTTTGGGCATATTGTGATCAAGCATTCTAGGATTTATTGAGATCGTTTGGCATATAGGCATGCATGTCCAAATGCATTATCATGAGGTTTCTCTAACTTATCCTCTTCAACAATCTCACGAGACATTCTAGGCAATCCTTAAGGGATGAGAAGTATGTTTGAACAAAGAAATTTGTTGTTCCCGAGATGAGGAGGACATATTTCACAGACAAAGCATATTTATTACAAGAGTGAACCGTTGATACACCATTCTCCCCATTGGTCATTGGCATTTTCCCTTTTACCCGACTCTTGATTCTCAATTTCCTTTTGCAATGAGGCTATTTGTTCGTTATTTTTGTTACGAGTGACCTTTATTGATTCAAATAACTCATTGAAATGACGTTTAACCTTTTCATTTTCTTCTAGAAAACTTTCGTTTTCCTTTTGTAATGCATTTACTAGGTTTTGAAGATGAAACGTTTGCATTCGAGAATCTAAAGGAGGAGGCATTTGGGAGCCCGTCATATTGTTTGTTTGACCCTTTAATTGAGAGATTTGGGCTTTCAACTTTCGATCGTGTTGCAATGAGCTTGAATCATTCATCACGTTTGTTAATTTGAAAAGCGCATCAAACTACGGAGCATCCGAGGATGTCTTGATATTTGAAGTTTTGACATTTTCTTTAAGATGTTGATATTTTAGTTATAAATTAAAATGCTCAACTTCTAGTTTAGAAAATGTTTAACCAAATTGTCGTGATCATCGGTTCAATTTTCTCGTTTAGTTCGTAATTAGTTTTTCAAGCTCAATGACACGATCATGTGAGACTTTCGAGGCAGCAGATAATTCATGAAATTGAGAAGCATTAATAGAACAATTTGTAGCGATGAAAACACATCTTGAGCAATACATTCGTAAATCGATTCTCATTTAGTGTATGCAAGTTCTTCCTCTCAATCTCATTATATTTTAGTGCTCGCTCATAGTCACTAACTTCAACTATCATTGCATCAAATTCCTTTTCCATTCCCTTAATATCGGTTTCTATCCCTTTTAAGACTCTCAGTAATCTTTTAGAAGTTTAAAGAAAGGCATGACCTCGAGTTAAATAACATTCTTTCATTTGCTCAAAGCCCCTTTCTCCTTGATTATACCGGTGGGTGTGATCCTTTTCTTGCAAGTTTTCTCAAAATCAACAAATAGTTGAAATATAACATATTGGCTAATTAAGGTCTTACTTTTAGTGGCAATTGTTCTAGGAACAAGATGCATTGGTGTATTAGGAGGATACAATCGCTTCTAGGCATTTTCCAAAGGGAGGGTTTGTTTCAACAATATTTTCGATTTTCGCTTATCTAAATCCATTTTCCGAAAACTTGTTCGGGAGTCAACAATGTCTAAGGTTTAAACATGTTCAAGGAAATCCAGTTTTCCTTCTTGTAATCATGGGTGTGATCTTTATTTTCTTCTCTACATTTAGGATCATCTAATTTCTTGTTCATCTTTTCCTAGTGACTTCATCGATTTCTTATCTTCCTCGGTGCACTCAACGCAACTAGGTTTCATCTAGGTTTAAGGATTTCATTGCCATCATAAAGAACCTTATGAGCATTTCTAGCCCTTTAATGACCTCTGGATTTGGTTCCTTAACAAGGGAATGCTATGCTTATCGCTTAAGACCCTATGCTTAGTGATCATGTGAGCGATCGAATGGTGTTCCTTGTATGTACAACTTGTTTTCAAGTTTGTTTTTCAAAGTTTTGATTAGAAAAATCTTTCAAGAGTTTTGATTCCTTAGCATTAAATTCTTGCTTAAGCATTTTCACATTTTCTTGAAGTTCTTGTTTTTGCTTAGCGCTTTAGAAAGCTTTTCTTGCAAGGAATTTAACTCTTGTTTTAATACTTCTTCTCGAAAATTACTTTTTCTAATGATTGTACGCACTTGGTCATCCATTTCACCTCACGAGTGGTCAACTCAAATTTTGCACGTTGTTCATAAATAGCAACACGTTCTTTATAGGCATTTAGTTGTAAATTACAGACTCATCGAGAGGCAGGCAAAGTGTATTCATAAAAATATAGTCATTGTTGACCGCAGGAGATGCATCACTTGGTACAACTTCACTTTCACTTTGTTTCACATATTGATCATATGGGACAACATTGGTATTACCCATATTTTCAATATTTGGTTCAAAAGTTTCAGTTGATAGAACTTTGTCATGCATCTTTTGCACATCAGCATCATCTTATAGTTTTAGTACCTCTGAGATGAGTTTGTCTTTGGATGGGCCAGCTTGTGGTGAAGAGGAGACCTTGGGAGAAACCATTGGAGAAATGCTAGCCATAAAAATTGTGTGTGTAGTAGGTCCATCATCCACATCAGTCGTATGCATCACAATCGGCGACTTGAAAGGCATTCGATGATTGTGACCTATCTCTGAATAAGTCGCTCATCCACACTGCATCATAGGTCTTGGCCTTGCCCTCAAGAAGAAACAACAATTCCTCTTCATCTAAAGCGGCACCATTATCACGAGCTTGTACAAGCGAGATCTTATCTCTGAAGTAATCGACGATTCGTGGACGCTTTGAGAAGTGCGGTTCCTTGCAATGTGTCCCTCACTACCACAGTTATAACATTTGATCGGCTTAGCTTGACCTTGATTACCATTCCTTCCTCGATTCGATTACCAACATAACCTCTACCAGCTCCACCTCTTCCTTGATCAAATGCCTTTCTTGAACCGATCGCCCATAATTTTCCCATCTCTAATCAAAGCATGGTTGTGAAGATTGAGGCGGTTCGGATCTCATTCGTGTGTGAAGTTTGTTGGTGTGAGGTGAAAGTGTCTGTTCTCTTTAACCATGAGTGTCGGTTGAGTGATGAAATGTTCCATGACGGCATTTGCATCGAGGTTGCTTGAACCTTGGATCGAAATGGGTTTGTGATTATCATCTTTAGTGGGTACAACTTGATAAGCATTGGTGGTAATCCCATCATTTGTGAAAAAGGCGGTTGAATCATTTGTAGAGCTTGTTTCTCACGACCTTTGAACTCATCAAGAATCCTCTTTTCAAACATGGCATGTCTCTCATTACGAAGGAGGAAGGCATAGAGTTGCTCATAGTTTGTATTCTTCTATCCTTTAGTGAGCTTCACGAGGTGACAAACTTGTGCCATTCGGGATTCATGTTGTTCACAAATTTAGAGTTCGGTGAATGTTAGGCATAGTCATTACGATGTTCCTCATATCATTCACCAACTTATGAAATCTCACATAGTACTCATAGACACTCTCATCGGTTTCATCTTGAAATGTTTAAATTCGTCATAGAGTTGTGATTCTCTGTCTTTCATAGTTAATTACGAACACGAGAGAAGCATCTTGACATTATCCCATACCGCCTTTGTTTCGGTGTTGTGATTGATCGACTTGTAGATGTCTTTAGGAAGACCTTGAAGAACAATGTTAGAAGCCACGATATCGACATCGAATCTCTTTTCTCCTTATCATCAAGCTCATCATACATCTTTGGTCCATCCATTCCGTAAATCGAGTTCCATCTTGAAGAATATCAAGTACATCTCTAGTCTTCTCAACTCGATCGGTCCTTCATCAATGGATTTGAGAATGTTGACACCATTTTCCTTTCCAAGGCAAGACAATCGATTCGTTGAGCCCAAGAGTCATAGTCGATTCATCAAGCATGGGTGGACGAGTGTCGATCCGGTGACTTGAACATCCTGCTGCGATGGATATGATAGTAGGAGCGTTGGTAGACATGTTAACAGATTACACGAGATTTTATAGCTCTATGATTAAACCGGAAATAGATTCTTTCACGGATTTTACTAAATCAAGAAAACCGTAAACAATCACCCAAGTCGCTAGAAGATAATGCACCAAGTCGCTAACACCTAATTAGCTACACCACCAAGTCGCTAAAGTCCCAAGTCGCTAGACAAATGCAAGTCGCTAAGTAGTAACTCGCTAAGCCTCAAGTCGCTAGCAAAATTTTGGCGACAATTCGCTACTCAAGTCGCTAAAGATTCAATTAAGCTAAAGAGCAAGTCGCTCTGAGACAAGTCGCTACCCGTAGTGGAGGTCCACTACTTGTACTTTTAATCGCTAGGTCTAAGTCGCTAGCTCCAAAGCTGTAACTCGCTACAAAATTGTGAATCAAGTCGCTACGAAGAAAGAGATCCGTATATCAAGTCGCTAGCAAGAAAAACCACATAAACATCACTTTACAATCCAAAAATAACCCAACCAAGATGATTCAAACTTACCAAATGAAAACTTAAACACTTGTGATGATTCTAAACATAAAAGTACTAACAAAATACAAGCTTTAACACAAGAAATCAACCAAATGATGCACAAACCACTAAACTTTTTCAAACTCAAAACCACCTAAAACCACTAGAAATCCAAAGATGCACGATATGATCTAACCATGGCTCTTGATACCAATTGTAGGATATTGGTTTCACATACACATCATAACACAATCAAACATAGGCGTATAGAAGATGAGTTTTAGAGAGAGAAAGTTAGAGGTTTAGGGAACTTTAGTGAGAGAAAGAAAATCTTATTATGAGCTCCAACTCTCTACCTTGGTAGGTAGAGTATTTATAGTCTTACAATAAACGCCACACAACGGGCGTGGATCGGGGCATACAGGTGGGTAAAGACCCGTCTGTCCTCCACGGTGTTACTTAACTTAAAAGAACTACGACTACGAGCTTTCTATTGATTACATATACTTGAGGTGACCGACTCTTTAATACCTGGAATTTCTAATTCCTAACAGGAATAGTAAAACAAGTTCAACAACAACTTCAGCAGAAAATCAAAGAACGCATCTCCATTGAAAAAAAATTAGCCATTGTTAAGAAGGAGGAAGAAGAACTATCAAGCACAGTAAGATATTTAACCCGGAACACAATTTTAGAATCAATTTCTGAATCAACCGAATCACCAACGCCAACAAAACCAACAATATCCACTCCATCTAAAAAGGCCATACCACCAAACACTACCCAAAGAACTCCAGATACTACCCAAAAAACCCAGATATCATGTTCATCCTCATCATCAAAAGACGATTTTACAAAAATGGAAGAACAGGTTCAAGAAATTGTCCAGAATTCAAGCATTGGATAGCAAAAATGGTACGTCATCTTTGACGGACTAAACAGAGGCATATATTCAGATTGGGCACTCGCCAGTCCACACATAATCGGAAAAAGTGTAGGTCACAAAGCTACACATCAAAGGAAGCGCTGAACAAGCACTAGAGAAAACATACAAGACCGTCGTAACAGAAGAAATCAAGAGATCCAGAAGATTCATGTTTTTGATTCAAGAGCAGACATCCAGAACAAAATCAATAGATTTACTAAGAAGCATTCCAACTACAAGAGAAAAAGAAGCCTCGAATAAGCAAACAGTTGAAAATTTCCATATGGGATAACATCATTAATTATAACGAAGTTCAAGCTAGAAAGTCTTTTTACCCAAAGGACCGAAGAGTAGGACCAAAAGCAATATTCATTCCAGGAGCAGAACCAATGGTTATTCATGAATATTCTGTTCATGGACTATTGGATACCGTATACACAAATGTAGGAAGCATCAAAGAATTTCAAGAATTCCCGACACGTGTTCAGAACGTCATTAGAACATATGATGCTTATTTCGCAAAGAAACGATCATTGTTTTTCAGTATTCACTCAAGTTATCCGATTTTCAGCAAGGATCACCAGCTGTTAGTACCATCCATCACGATAGCAGAACTAGGAGTCATCAACGGCAAGTATCCATCAAGAGACGAGATACCACCATCAACTCTATCCATTAGAAATTTCGTGGAAGCACTAGCCGGAGTTTTTACCGCATCATCAAAATTAGGAACAGGACGAAGACAAAGATCAGAAGTTAAAATCAATTATTTTCAAAATAATGTTTTGATTTTTTCACACTTCTCAGGAGCAAGTATTAGTGAAGAAGATCAAAAAATCTTAGCAGAATTCGATAGCCATTTGAAGATTTTTCCGGACCACTTGCAGCATTACCGGAAGATTTCAAGATAGCACTATGTCAAAATTATCAAGTTCGAGGAGACATATCGTGAATCTTTGCCGATACACGATGCAAGAATGAAGACAAAAACTCGAGAATTATTGTGACGCAAGAATCCAAAGCAAAGAAGACAAAAATGAAGAATTATTGAAGACGCGTGAAGAGATAATGCGCAACTATCAGCAACGACTTTTTCAACTTTTTCTTTTTGAGTGGTGTGATGTAGTTTGTATTTTAGCAATAATGTGAGGGTAATCATGTAAGGCCTGTCGGCCACCTAGCTGTATCATTATGTAAATTAGGTAAGCAATGACGTAGGATGTAACTAGTACACCTACTCTCCTCTTGTATAAATAAAGTCCTTTCCTCAAGGAATAAAGTGTGTGAAAATTTAGTGTGAATTTTGTGTTAAACACACAAGAATTAAACTTTGATAAGTTTAATTGGAGATCATCGCATCTCACAATCTGTTGAAACGATTTTGGATTTCGTTTCTGAATAGCAGATCCAACTATCCCTTGTAAACATCATCAACCATCATCAAAAATTCCAAATTACAAAGTATCAAGTTCATTTTCAACCATTACTATTTTAAGATATGCCGACACTTTTCAAAGAATCATCCAAAATCCAAAAATGGAATCAATCACAATCCCTGATTATCATCATAAATTCTATCACCATTTGAATATTATAATCAATTTGGGTTGATTATAATATTCAAATGGTAATTAAATTAGTGGTTGATGGATACTTGCCGTTGCTGACTCCTAGTTCTACTATCGTGATGGATGGTACTAACAGTTGGTGATCCTTGCTGAAAATTGGATAACTTGAGTGAATGCTAAAAAAAAATGATCGTTTCTTTGCGAAATAATCATCATATACGGAATAGTGATGATACCTGCATAATAATTATCAAAATAATTGATTGATATGGTGATTCTTGAGGACGGCTCTTGATTCATTTTTATAATCAATTGGGTTGATTATAATATTGAAATGGTAATTAAATTAGTGATGATGATGTCTACCGGAGTTATTTCTGATTAAACATTGTACAGTTGTGAAAATTAAGTGTGAAAATTCAGTGTGAATTTTGTGTTAAACACACAAGAATTAAAATTTGATTTGTTTAATTGGAGATCATCGCATCTCACAATCTGTTGAAACAATTTTGGATTTCGTTTCTGAATAGCAGATCAAACTATCCCTTGTAAACATCATCAACCATCATCAAAAATTCCAAATCACAAAGTATCAAAATTGTTATCAACCATTACTATTTTATACCAGTATGGAATAGGGTCGCGGAATAGTGATGATACCTGCAAAATAATTATCAAAATAGTTGATTGATACGGTGATTGTTGCGGACGGCTCTTGATTCATTTTTATAATCAGTTGGATTGATTATAATATTGAAATGGTAATTAAATTAGTGATGATGATCACGAAGTGTGCTTGATTCCATTTTTTAATTTTGGATGATTCTTTGAAAATTGTCGGCATATCTCTAAAATGGTAATGGTTGATAACAAATTTGATACTTTGTGATTTGGAATTTTTGATGATGGTTGATGATGTTTACAAGGGATAGTTGGATATGATATTCTGAAACGAAATCCGAAATCGTTTCAACAGATTGTGAGATGCGATGATCTCCAATTAAACTTATCAAAGTTTAATTCTTGTGTGTTTAACACAAAATTCACACTGAATTTTCACACACATTTTATTCCATGAGGCAAGGCCTTAATTTATACAAGAGGAGAGTAGGTGTACTAATTACATCCTACGTCATTGCTTACCTAATTTACATAATGATACAGCTAGGTGGCCGACATGCCTTACATGATTAGCCTCACATTATTGCTAAAATACAAACTACATCACACCACTCAAAAAGAAAAAGTTGAAAAAGTTGTTGCTGAATAGCTGGCGCATTATCTCTTCACGCGTCTTCAATAATTCTTCATTTTTTGTCTTCTTTGCTTTGGATTCTTGCGTCGTCAATAATTCTCGAGTTTTTGTCTTCATTCTTGCATCTGTGTATCGGTACAGTATTCACAGATATGTCTCCCTGAACTTGATAATTGTTGACATAGTGCTATCTTGAAATCTTCCGGTAATGCTGCAAGTGGTCCGTAAAAATCTTCAAATGGCTTCTCAAATTCTGATAAGATTTTTTGATCTTCTTCACTAATACTTGCTCCTGAGAAGTGTGATAAAATCAAAATATTATTTTGAAAATAGTTGATTTTAACTTCTGATCTTTGTCTTTGTCCTGTTCCTAATTTTGATGATGCGGTAAAAACTCCGGCTAGTGCTTCCACGAAATTTCTAATGGATGGAGTTGTTGGTGGTATGTCGTCTCTTGATGGATACTTGCCGTTGCTGAATCCTAGTTCTGCTATTGTGATGGATGGTACTAACACCTGGTGAAACTTGCTGAAAATTGGATAAGTTGAGTGAATGCTAAAAAGCAATGATTGTTTCTTTGCGAAATAATCATCAAATGTTCTAATGACGTTCTGAATACGTGTCGGGAATTCATGAAATTCTTTGATGCTTCTCCGTTTGTGTATACGGTATCCAATAGTCCATGAACAAAATATTCATGAATTACCATTGGTTCTGCTCCTGGGATGAATATTGCTTTTGGTTCTACTCTTCGGTCTTTTGGGTAAAAGGACTTGGTAGCTTGAACTTCGTTATAATGAATGATGCTATCCCATAGTTGTTAGAATTTTTCAACTGTTGGCTTCTTCGCGGCGTCTTTTTCTCTTGTAGTTGGAATGCTTCTTAGTAAATCTATTGATCTTGTTCTGGATGTCTGCTCTTGATTCAAAAACATGAATCTTCTGGATCTCTTGATTTCTTCTGTTGCGAAGGTCTTGTATGTTTTCTCTAGTGCTTGTTCTGCTGCTTCCCTTGATGTGTAGCTTTTGTGACCTACACTTTTTCTGATTATGTGTGGACTGGCAAGTGCCCAAACCGAATATATGCCTCTGTTTAGTCCGTCAAAGATGACGCACCATTTTTGCTTTCCTATGCTTGAATTCTGAACAATTTCTTGGACTTGCTCTTCCATTTTTGTAAAATCATCTTTTGATGATGAGGATGAACATGATATCTGAGTTTTTTGGGTAGTATCTGGGGTTTCCTTTATACCTGTGTAACGATAAATATTTTAGCAAAAATATAGCACTCATGATAAGGAAACATTAGAGAATGGAGAAAGATCTAAGGAGCTAGAAGACAAGAGCTTGGAGAAGATTAGAAGTCATCAAATAGAAGAAAAATCGTTAACAACGATTAAAAGAAAAACAGTACCATCAACAGTCAAGAAGAATAAAATTGCTAGGAATAAGGTATCATTTAGTACTATTTTTTTATCAAGTTTATACTATTTCTATTAAACATGTCGAAGTCACCAACGATAAGTAAAGAAGAAATTTCTATTGTTCATGAAAATGAAAATGAATCAGGATTTATGCTAGATGCTATTATTGATAGAAAAGCTATTAGAAGATCTAATTTTACATTATCAGAGAAACATAATTTTGATATTCAAAGGTCATTAAGAGAAATATTTTCAAGAAAAAATATAATATGTTTTGGAAAAATAATTGGCGAAGAACCAGTTCCTATTGAACAAACACAAGAAAATATAATTATACCTATAATTAATAAACAACAGATAAATGATCGAATAAAACAAATGAAAGAAGGTGATAGAAGTAAAATAACAAATATTCATATATCAACGATACAAACAATATTAAAAAGTACATTTATGGATTGTAATACACCTATTGAATTAGAATTGAGAGATGATAGAATCATTAATAAAGAAGAAAGTATTATTGCTAAAGGAAAAGGAAATTTATCTGAAGGAAAAATAAAATTCGATGTAAATATACAAATGGGATTAAGTTTAAAAGATAAAGATATAAATAAAAGTATTACTATTAGATATGAATTATTAAGAAGAGCATTTATGTATAAAGGAAATCACCCTTTTACAGTAACGTATCAAACAAATTATGCACTCACTAACTCACATCATAGTATCACTTTTAAAACAAATGATAGAATTCATATAGATAAACTTTTTGAACTATTACTTAGTCTTGAAACACCAAATATGTTTACAAGAAACAAATATATTGAAAGAAGTAGAAAATCAACATCGGATATATCATCAATATGGATATCACAAATTGAGAAATCAAATGAGGAATCTACCAGTAATCAAGAAGATATAAAAGAAATGAAACAAATGTTAAAATCACTAAGTATGAGAATATGAGTGACACAAAAATACAATTAAAAAATAATTATAATTAGTATCATAAGAGTTTTTTAAACTATTTATACTTACAAAGAAGGACAATGTTACGAGAAATAAAAGATGTGAAAAAGGATATAAAAAGAAATAAAAAAGTATTTGGATTTCAAAATATTGATATAAATTGGTATTTTAAAACACTAAAGAATAGTCTTGGAGAAAACATGAAAGTAATACGAGAAGTCAGATCTAAATTAGTCATTTGCTGACACAAAGTAAAATAAAAAATGAGTGAAGAATTAAGTGAAGAGCTACGTATTATTAATACCGACAAATTTGTGTTTCAATTAAAATATCTTAATCTAGATCATTATGATAAAAAAGAATCAGAAGAATTAGATGATTTCGAAGATGATAATAATTTTGATTATTTTGGAGAACCATATTATGAAACAGATTAACATATCATTAAAAAGACTTTTATAAATAGTAACAAGAATGAATAAAAAAGCGAAAGATAATCCAAATGCAACATTCATTGAAGTAACAGTTGAAAAAAAAAAAAAAAGTTTGCTTATGTAGATACCGGAGCCACAATATGTTTTGGAAAAAGAAATGTATTAAAATTTTGGGAAAAGTTAGTAAAACCATTAAAAATAGTAGTAGCAGATAAATCAGTACATAAAATATGGTATGTAGAAAGAATGATTCCTATATATATTAACAAAAAAGAATTCATTACACCAACAATTTACATGCATGATTCAGGTATAGATTTGATAATTGGAAACAATTTCTTAAAATTATACCAACCATTTACTCAAACAGATAAATCTGTCATTATAAAACATAAAGAAACAGGAGAATTAGTATCAACACGAATTGTTACACAAACAGAATACATACGAATGTTAGCACGAAATATAAAATTTCAAGTAGAAATATTATTAACAATGAAAAGAGAACATATAGAAAGAGCATTACAAGAAGTATGTAGTGAAAATCCATTAGATAAAATAAATAGTAACAATCAATTAGTATCAATAAAACTAAAAGATCCACTAGCAGAAATAAACATATAAAAACAGAATACCTTATAGCATCAAAGATGTTAAGGAATTAAAGAAGAATGTCAACAATTACTAGATAAAGGAATAATAAAAGAAAGTTCAAGCCCTCATTCAGCACCAGCATTCTATGTCGAAAATAAAAACGAAATTAAAAGAGGAAAAAGACGAATGGTCATTAATTATAAAAAAATGAATGAAGCAACTATAGGAGATTCCTATAAACTACCAAGAAAGGATTACATTTTAGAAAAATTAAAAGGAAATACATATTTTAGTACATTTGATGCTAAATCTGGATATTGGCAATTGAGACTTGATGAATCAACAAAACCATTAATGGCATTTTCTTGTCCTCCACAAAAACATTATGAATGGAATGTACTACATTTTGGATTAAAACAAGCACCATCAATTTATCAACATTTTATGGATAGTAATCTACAAGGCTTAGAAAATATTTGTTTAGCATATATTGACGATATTGTTGTTTTTACAAAAGGAAATGAACA
Organism: Chrysanthemum lavandulifolium; assembly: GCA_022545495.1. Taxonomy (NCBI): domain Eukaryota; kingdom Viridiplantae; phylum Streptophyta; class Magnoliopsida; order Asterales; family Asteraceae; genus Chrysanthemum; species Chrysanthemum lavandulifolium. Next base: position 73,553,139 of record CM040241.1, on the reverse strand, counting down.
AGAACACATAAAAGTAGTATCAACAGTGTTAAAAAGAATTAAAGAAAAAGGTTTAATTTTGTCACAAAAGAAGTCTAAACTTCTTCAAGATCAAGTGGAATATTTGGGATTAAATATAGCAAAAAATAGAGTTATTTCTTTGACAAACAATACACAAGAAAAATTGAAACTTTTTCCAGATAAACTAGAAGATCGAAAGCAAATTCAAATATTTTTAGGATGTTTGAATTATATAGCAGAACAAGGATTTTTGAAAAATCTAGCAAAAGAAAGAAAAAATTTACAAAAGAAAATTTCTGAAAAAATCGTTGGGAATGGACAACATCTGACACCCAACTAGTACAACATATTCAAACAACTGTACAATGTCTACCGGAGTTGTATAACCCGGAAACAAAAGATTTTTTGATTATTGAAACAGATGCATCGAGACGACGCAAGGTAGGGATGTATGAAGGCCATTCAAAATGGTAAAGAATTACTAAGATTAGATATTGACGAATTCCAATCCCTCAATCTAATATATCAGCACTATGTATTGATGGAAGTCAAATTCCTCAATCTGATTTAGCATTATTAAACTCATCAGAAATAGCTTTTTTAAGCAATGAGCAAACATCTGTTTTAAAAACAGAAAAGTACGAATCTAAGTTATGCAAATATATCTCTGGAACATTCTCAGAGACTGAGCAAAAATATAGCATTCATGAAAAGGAAACATTAGCGTGTTTAAAGACACTCAAAAAATGGAAGATCGATTTATTACAAACGAGATTCGAGTTACGAACGGATTAGAAATATGTAACAGGTTTTTGGAGATACAAATTACAGGAAGATTATTGTAGAGGTCGACTAATCCGTTGGCAACTACAACTACACCAATTCCATCCATACATCAAATATATCAAAACCGATAACAACACTTTTGTAGATACCCTCACCAGAGAATGGAAGGAATAGTAAAACAAGTTCAACAACAGCTTCAGCAGAAAATAGAAGAACGCATATCCATTGAAAAACAATTAGCCATTGTTAAGAAGGAGGAAGAAGAACTATCAAGCACAGTAAGATATTTAACCCGGAACACAATTTAAGAATCAATTTCTGAATCAACCGAATCACCAACGCCAGCAAAACCAACAATATCCACTCCATCTATAAAGGCCATACCACCAAACACTACCCAAAGAACTCTAGATACTACCCAAAAAACCCAGACATCATGTTCATCCTCATCATCAAAAGACGATTTTACAAAAATGGAAGAATATGTTCAAGAAATTGTCCTGAATTCAAGCATTGGAAAGCAAAGATCGTACGTCATCTTTGATAGACTAAATAGAGGCATACATTCAGATTGGGCACTCGCCAGTCCACACATAATCGGAAAAAGTGTAGGTCACAAAAGCTACACATCAAAGGAAGCAGCTGAACAAGCACTAGAGAAATCATACAAGACCGTTGCAATAGAAGAAATAAAGAGATCCAGAAGATTCATGTTTTTGAATCAAGAGCAGACATCCAGAACAAGATCAATAGATTTACTAAGAAGCATTCCAACTACAAGAGAAAAAGAAGTCGCGAAGAAGCCAACAGTTGAGAAATTCCAGCAACTATGGGATATCTTCATTCATTATAACGAAGTTCAAGCTACCAAGTCTTTTTACCCAAAAGACCGAACAGTAGGACCAAAATCAATATTCATCCCAGGAGCAGAACCAATGGTTATTCATGAATATTTTGTTCATGGACTATTGGATACCGTATACACAAACGGAGAAAGCATCAAAGAATTTCAAGAATTCCCGACACGTATTCAGAACGTCATTAGAACATATGATGATTATTTCGCAAAGAAACGATCATTGTTTTTAAGCATTCACTCAAGTTATCATTACATGAAGGTCTTATAGTTACATCTGTGGCCATTGGTCGATGTACCAGCTCCCTCATTGGCTCGTCCTGCATCAATGTGTGCGACAATCTGAGTGAGAAGATCCGCTAAACCAGCAGCACTGTCTCTTGGGGCTTCATTGTTGATGCTTCCTGAACGGGTGTTCCTTGTAGTCATGATTCTACAATAGGCCAAAGCATTTGGTTGAGTGAGTCATGGCGGATGATGTGTGGGACGGCGACAAGTAGTGAGTGTAATGTGACGGGAACAAGAATGTGCTTAGCCTATCAGGTCATAATATAAAGCAAGAAGAAAGCATACATAAAATGTATATAAGGTATAATGGACATATAAACATGTTATGCATACTCACGCGACTAATGCAGTTCCAGGTGATCAGATTCTTTAAGACTCGACCAACATGATTCGAGGCTACTAATCCGATCACTGTATGATTCCTCCTGAATTATGCATAGGTGTACAGGCTATGCATAATTTAGGAGTAACGATGCAATGTTGGTGCTAGTCGACTCGTATGATGTCCCTTGTTTTAAGAAAATTTTATTTTGGTTATATTTGCGATTTTTATTTTAGAAAAATCGGCATTCACTATAACCTCGGCTCGATACCAATCTGTCATACCCATGAGGCGGAAACGCGAGGTGTAACAAAATCAATATGCATCGCAAGAGATATAGTACAATACCATAATTTAAATTTAAAGAAATATTGTAACATTACAACAAGGTTCTAGCCAACCTTGGCAATTGAAACATAAAGTTTGACTTCAAAAGATAACATTTTACTACGGTGACGACTCGGATAACTTGTAGCGACTCCTTTATTTAAAATCTTCATAATATAAGCTAAATAACGATCACCTGAAATGCATGAGAAAATGGGTCAACTATGAAAATAGTTGGTGAGTACACAGGTTTTATGAAAACTATAATTAGAAAGTCTTCCTGGAAAATGTCCTATGAACTCACCATGTTACAAGTCCCGCCCATACAAGACTTATAACAATTAAATTCACATACACTCCCATAGTTCACGTAGTATGCCCGGTATTTAATACGCATTTGGTCATAATAATCCATGGTAAATAATGCCTAATATATAATAGATCACGCCTGCTCCGAACAAGGGAGACTTTGTGTTGCTCCTGCCGATAAGGAGACTTAGTATTGCTCTATCGGAGACTTAGCATTGCTCAGAGGAAGACTTGCACAGTACATAACTATTATATATCATCAATTCAGGGCTGCTCCGAACAAGGGAGACTTTAAGTCTTAGCACGTAAGGCACATTATAGATCTAAGCATCCTAAGGGATCAGGAATAAGTCATAAAGTCATAATAAGCCAAATGGTTCAAGATATATCAAATAGTCCAAATAAATTTATAATTTAGAACAAAAATATAGTTTAAGATTTAATTTCATGCATTTCACCCCAAATAAGTAAAGCAGTAAAAAGAGGGGACTGTGAACTCACCTTGGCAAAAGCAGTCTAAAGCAGCAGTCCAAATAGAATTATTGGATGGCACCGACACGCGACCTAGATTAGTATGGAAAATTTAGTCTTTATTCATGATTATGACTCGACAAGGTTTAATAAAGGTTTTGTTGTTGCTTGTGTGGCAATGATTAATGTTTAATATAATTTTTGTAAATTTTGGCTCTTGGGAGTGCATAAGTACGTAATAAGAAAATATCAATGACGAAAGAATCTATGGTTCGATGGCAACCGAAAGACGACGTACGGAAAATAGTTACTCATAATATTAGCCGTTAACTAATTATAATCAAAAGTCATTAAAGTATATACATTTATATATGATCAATACTAATTGGTGATAAAAGTATATTAAAATCATACTTTATATGATGGTTTTATTAAAAGATTTATATTAAAGTACTATTATTAGTCATAAATGTAAGTTTTTGGAAAATTTGGGTATGACCCGGATGTATAACCTTATTTGTTTGATGACTAATGTCGAAAGTTTTTATAATAATAGTTTTTATCAAGTTTCAATGTCCGAGTTAGTATTTGATTGCAAATGTTTACAAGTTTACATTTTTAATGATAAGCCGTTTATATTGTTCATTAACTCATATAAGCTTTTATGAAAATAAGTTTCATTCACATTTTTATATGTAAAACTTATTTTATAAGTAATGTTCCATTAATTAGTAATGAATGATTGAAAATAATGTAAAGTCTATATTCTCATTAGTTTGTTTTGTGGCTTGGTGGGCTTGACACTCATGAGTCCAAACCCAAAACTAAAACAAAGTTTTGACATATAAGTTTAGTGCAAAAAAAATATTTTTCTGCTTGTGCTACTCGTTGCCCAACAGTCCGAAGGAAAGATAAAAAAATATATATATATTCAACTTAACGAATGCTGTAGGGATTCGGACATGAAAAAATAAAATAAAATAAAAATAAAATAAAACCAATTTGTTTAACCCATTCTTAAGACCTGGTTTATCAAAACACAAAAGAAAAGTATACCATTTTGTTTCCTCTTTGTGGGACTCTCGTTGACAGCCAAAGAAAGAGAAAAAAAAATGTAAACGGCATGTCGATAATAGTCAAACAATATTAACACAATACTTTTTATCAATTCTTAACCCAATTGAGTAGCCAAAATTTAATCATAAGTGAGAGTAAAAAAAAAATTGAGCAAAACCAAGACTACACTTCCAAGACCGAACCAAAACTAAACATGAGTCTTAAACTAGATATTTTCATTAAGCCGAAATCTGTATAGACAACATTGACGTCGGAAGAAAAAAAATATAGTTTTGTTTCCTTTTTCTTGGTTTGCAACAGTAACGACAACAACCTTGAACCACACTTAACTATTTTCATCTCATTTAAACATTAATCAAGATTTAATTTATACTAATAGTTAACTATTATTGTCTCGCCTATATATACAAAAAGAAGTAAAAAAAAAGTATAATAATAATAATAATAAATTCGAATGCACAAAAAAAATATACATCATAATAAATTGAAAAGATTTACAAGATAATTGTTCTTACAATGAACTCAAGAAAAGGATGAATTGTTATGAACACCGAACACCAAAAATTCAATTGGAAGAGACTCGAATTGAATTGGTACGCTCAAGCACTTGCAAAACCTTCCTTATACTTCGCTTAAGAAAACCCCTCAATCAATTTTGAAAAGCCCCTTGATTTGCCCAAACCCTAATTTTCTTGTGTTTGAGATGGAAGTTGATGAATACCCTTCTGAGGTTGAATTCGTTTATAAGAGGTGATTAGGTTAGTGAGAGTGATTCAATTGGAAAGCCAAAACATGTTTCTTTCTTCTTTGAGCATTCCTTGCCTCGGATTCGGTATATGGACGCCACATATGTGCTCTAGTGCATAGCTTCCTAGGTTGAGAGTATAGTGATGGTACAAAGAGTAGGGAACAAATTCTGAAAAAGGAGATAGGCGTGCATTTTGGTTTACAGGGAAGGAGAGAAGACGAACAAAAATATAGTGGGGCGGCATATTTAGAGGATAGGGTAGGAATCTTTTTTTTATTTTTAGTTTTATTATTATTATTATTAACTGTATCCTGTACTGTATAAACTGTACCGTGAAAATAACGTATTCTCATGTAAAATATTTTCCGAGTGTCCGTATTTTATAAATTTTATGTTTTTGGAAACATCTTGACGAGTGAAATATTATCGCGTTATTATTACTTTGAAATTAGAAAGTAATTTCGTGCAAATTTTATTATGGTGTCGATGCGCGTGTGGTCTGGGACATTAGAAACACGAGATAACTTCTCATTTTGAGTTATAATGATCGAAAATAAATAACTCATATTACGATATAAATAATAGCACGAAATTGACGGATTGTCACGATGCCATACCCTAAAAGAATCTCGTCCTCGAGATTCAAATCAAATCTACCCTACAGGCGTATATTCTCATGGTTCAAACTTTCTCATTCCCGAGCCTTGCCTTCAAAAGACTCTTAGTTGGTGAATTTTCACAACTTGTCGACCTTACCGGTCACGTGTTTAAGTTGTGTAGGTTAAGTAACAACTTGAATTTTAACTTGTCAGAAAAAGATGGCTTCTCATTTATGTAAGAGACCTTTAGAAAGTTTGGCTCAAGTTTGAAATTGTTTAAACCAATCAAATCAACTAATAGTGGGGTGCTCAGATTAGTGAGAAGGCAACAATTCAACTAAGGCTCATGATGCAAGGTTCTACACTAATCAATGCCATGAACTAGAGCCAGAAGATACTGAAATAGAGTGGGTGATCAAAAGAATGTACCCGTCACGGTGCTTGTGTCTTAGCGAGCTTCCTTGGTGCCCAAGAAGTATGCTCGACCCCGAGTTAGGCTGACATTGCCTCCACGGGTTGGGTTATCACCATCAATTGCTACGACGAGAGTCATGTTACCATGCTCCGAATTCTGTGCCCTATTCAACTTAGGACACGTGTTCCTGAGGTGGTCCAGACTTCCACACTCGTAGCATGCCAGCTTCTGTCCTTGGTTTCCATTCCTGCTTGAGTACTTCCAGCTAAGATGGCCTGTCTGTTTGCATATATTGCACCTTAGGCAGTTTCCTTAATGGTGAAGGTTACATCGAGTACACTTAGGATGTGGACCTGCATATCCTTTGCATTCCTACATCGTCGCTCAATAGTTCCCTGGTTACCGCCTCTTGTCTTCTTTGGTCCCGGTCTCGGCTTCCCCGGTGATCCTCATGTCGCTTTCGCCCATTGTCGTTTGTTTTGTTAGCCCTCCGGACTGATCACGTCATTAGTCAAGCGGTATGCCATTCCCGCAGCTTGCGAGTAGTTGGGTTGGATTAGGTGACATCTCTCCCGATCTCGTGAATCAAACCCCAAATGTATCGATCAATCGCTTCTCCACAGAGAGACCATGTGGGAACCATCTGGTCATTTCGTGAAAGCGAATTGTGTACTTGTCAACTTCTACTCCTACCATTAAATGGTTCCGAATTCCGCTTCGGTTCGCACTTCATCCTTCTGCGGTACTCCTCGGTTAGTAGCTTCTTGAATTCTTCCCAAGATAATCCGTTTGCGCCTTCTCTCCTGCAGTGCATGGTGGTTGTTCCACCGGTCGGTGCCCGACCATGAAGTAGACCATGAGAGAACTCAACCTTATCTCCTTGACACATTTAGTGATGCTAAGTTTCGACTCAACATTCTCAAACCATGATAGCAGGCCAATGGCACCCTCGGTGCCGAGAAATTCCTTTGGCCTGCATGACATGAAGGTCTTATAGCTGCATCCGTGGCCATTGGTCGATGTACCAGCTCCCTCATTGGTCGCGTGAGTATGCATAACATGTTTATATGTCCATTATACCTTATATACATTTTATGTATGCTTTGTTCTTGCTTTATATTATGACCTGATAGGCTAAGCACATTCTTGTTCCCGTCACATTACACTCACTACTTGTCGCCGTCCCACACATCATCCGCCATGACTCACTCAACCAAATGCTTTGGCCTATTGTAGAATCATGACTACAAGGAACACCGTTCGGAAGCATCAACAATGAAGCCCCAAGAGGCAGTCTTTCTTTGGATTGGCGGATCTCCTCACTCAGTTGTCACACACATTGATGCGGGGCGAGCCAATGAGGAGGCGGTACATCGACCAATGGCCACGGATGCGGCTATAAGACCTTCATGTCATGCGAGCCAAAGGAATTTCTCGGCACCGAGGGTGCCATTGGCTGCTATCATGGTTTGAGAATGTTGAGTCGAAACTTAGCATCACTAAATGTGCTGAAGGAGATAAGTTTGAGTTCTCTGCGGGTCTACTTCATGGTCGGGCACTGCATTAGTCGCGTGAGTATGCATAACATGTTTATATGTCCATTATACCTTATATACATTTTATGTATGCTTTCTTCTTGCTTGGGGCTTCATTGTTGATGCTTCCTGAACGGGTGTTCCTTGTAGTCATGATTCTACAATAGGCCAAAGCATTTGGTTGAGTGAGTCATGGCGGATGATGTGTGGGACGGCGACAAGTAGTGAGTGTCATGTGACGGGAACAAGAATGTGCTTAGCCTATCGGTCATAATATAAAAAGAAGAAAGCATACATAAAATGTATATAAGGTATAATGGACATATAAACATGTTATGCATACTCACGCGACTAGGGTAGGAATATATTTTTATTTTTAGTTTTATTATTAGTATTAACTGTATCCTGTACTGTATAAACTGTACCGTGAAAATAACGTATTCTCATGTAAAATATTTTCCGAGTGTCCGTATTTTATAAATTTTATGTTTTTGGAAACGTCTTGACGAGTGAAATATTATCGTGTTATTATTACTTTGAAATTAGAAAGTAATTTCGTGCAAATTTTATTATGGTGTCGGTACGCGTGTGGTGCTGGGACATTAGAAATACGAGATAACTTCTCGTTTTTGAGTTATAATGATCAGAAAATAAATAACTCGCATATTCTGATATAAATAATAGCCTGGAAATTGACGGATTGTCACAGATGATCTCCAATTAAACTTATCAAAGTTTAATTCTTGTGTGTTTAACACAAAATTCACACTGAATTTTCACACCGAATTTCTAATTTTGATAAATAGGGTCGCGGAAGGCCATTCAAAATTGGTATTTTGATGATTCTTGTGTTTAAGCAATGACGTAGGATGTTACTAGTACACCTACTCTCCTTTTGTATAAATAGCGGCCTTGCCTCATGGAATAAAGGGCGCCTCTCAAGAATCACCATATCAATCAATATTTTGATAAATATTTTGCAGGTATCTAAAACAACACAAGAGAAGTTAAATAATATACAAGTATTATTAGATAAAAAGACAGAAGAGATTGAAAGTTTAGAACAAAGCCAAATAAATATAATAGAACAATTATCAAATATAATTGATACTCAAGATCAAAATAAAGATATCACTATTGCCAAAATAAAAGAAAGATTATTAAAAAAGTCAACCCTTAAAATCGATCCACCAATACGAATAATATAACGGAAAATCTCGGAGAATCAATCGAAACTCTTACTAAGTTAATGGCATCATTAGATATACCATCTGAAACAAATGAAGAAGAAGATGTAGATATAGTTCAGGATTATAGTTCGGATGAAAATCCATATTAAAATCCATATAGATATCCAGGAGAAAGTTCTTATACAAATTATAATTTTGCACAAAAACGAAAAAAATCTTATGTAGATGAAGATTTTCAAAGACAATTTGATTATAAACCTCCAACACCTACTGAAAGGTATTTATATCAACAGGGAATGATTAGAAATAAGAAAGGAAAATGCGAACAAATGCCGAGCAAATATATACCAAAGATACCAATAACTAGAATGAATGACGAAGTTTTAAACATCGATTGTGAAACAGAAATAGACAATAAAATTCAAGATTGGAGTAATAAATTAAACGCTCAAATACAATTAACTGAAGAATTAAGAGCATTACAACCAAGAGATTTACTCAATTTCATAATGCATAAAACATCGAGGAAATGTTTATAGATTTTTAGAATCTAAAGATGAATTAGAATTGTCAAGAATAGCAACGACTGATGCTAAGATAACCTTTAAAAACGTCATAGCATGCATAATACAAGAATTCCAGGAAAAGAAGTATCAACTGAAGCTTTTAGGGAACACGCATATTGGAGGATAGTTAATCTTAAGATATGTAACATGTGTTATCTAGATTCTTTCATATGTGAATTTTCGGATCAATATTATAAATTAGATATTGCAAGGAAAAAATTAGCTTTAGAAATGTTTTTTAATAAACTTCCCGAGTCCATAGCAACATAATTAAAAAATTTGTATGCAAGAATATTACAAGATAACGATAGAACAATAGAAGATACTTTAGGAGCTCGAATTACCACAGTAAAAGCATGGGTTAGAAAACAATGTTTACAGGAAATATATAGAAAAGAAGCACAAATAGAACTTTGTTGTGAAAAACAATCTGATAAGATAGGTAATTATGGATGTTCTCAAAAAACATATAAAAGACGAAAGAAAATATGGAAAAGAAAAACATACAATCCAAGATATAAAAGTTTTTATAAAAGAATTCGAGACAAAATTATTTTAGAAATAGAAAGCAACATCGTCAAAAATATAAAAGCAAGATAATTCTAAATATTGTCCATCTAATAAGAAAGATTGTAGATGTTGGCTATGTCACGAAGAAGGTCATTATGCAAATAGATGTCCTAAAAAGGAGAAAAGAAAGGAACAAAAGTATGAAAAATAGCATATAATCTAGGATATGAACCACTTGAGGATTCAGATATAGACTCAGAAATTGAAATATATGCATATACTAATACTAGTGATTATTCTAGTAATACTAGTGACGAATAAAATTTTACAGGGATTTTTGAAAAATTTGGCAAAAGAAAGAAAAATTTTACAGAAGGAAATTTCTGAAAAAATTCGTTGGGAATGGACAACATCTGACACCCAACTTGTACAACGGATAAAAACAACTGTACAATGTTTACCGGAGTTGTATAACCCGAAAGCAAAAGATTTTTTGATTATTGAAACAGATGCATCGACGACACTTGGGCGGGATGTATGAAGGCCATTCAAAATGGTAAAGAATTACTAAGCTTAGATATTGACGAATTCCAATCCTCAATCTAATCTATCAACACTATGTATTGATGGAAGTCAAATTCCTCAATCGATTGACATTATTAAACTCATCGAAATAGCTTTTTAAGCAATGAGCAAACATCTGTTTAAAAGCAGAAAAGTATGAATCTAAATTATGCAAATATATCTGGAACATTCTCGGAGACCGAGCAAAATCAAAGACTCATGAAAGGAAACATTGGCGTGTTTAAAGACACTCAAAAAATGGAAGATCGATTTATTACAAACAAGATTCGAGTTACGAACGGATTCGAAATATGTAACAGGTTTTTGGAGATACAAATTACAGGAAGATTATTGTAGAGGTCGACTAATCCGTTGGCAACTGCAACTACACCAATTCCATCCATACATCAAATATATCAAAAACGATAACAACACTTTTGCAGATACCCTCACCAGAGAATGGAAGGAATAGTAAAACAAGTTCGACAACAACTTCAGCAGAAAATAAAAGAACGCATCTCCATTGAAAAACAATTAGCCATTGTTAAGAAGGAGGAAGAAGAACTATCAAGCACAGTAAGATATTTAACCCGGAACAGAATTTCAGAATCAATTTCTGAGTCAACCGAATCACCAACGCCAACAAAACCAACAATATCCACTCCATCTAAAAAGGCCATAGCACCAAACACTACTCAAAGAACTCCAGATACTACCCAAAAAACCCAGATATCATGTTCATCCTCATCATCAAAAGACAATTTTACAAAAATGGAAGAACAGGTTCAAGAAATTGTCCAGAATTCAAGCATTGGAAAGCAAAAATGGTACGTCATCTTTGACAGACTAAACAGAGGCATATATTCATATTGGGCACTCGCGATCACACATAATCGGAAAAAGTGTAGGTCACAAAAGCTACACATCAAAGGAAGCAGCTGAACAAGCACTAGAGAAAACATACAAGACCGTCGCAAGAAGAAATCAAGAGATCCGGAAGATTCATGTTTTTGAATCAAGAGCGGACATCCGAACAAAATCAATAGATTTACTAAGAAGCATTCCAACTACAAGAGAAAAAGAAGCCGCAAAAAGCTAATAGTTGAAAAATTCCGGCAACTATGGGATAGCATCATTCATTATAACGAAGTTCAAGCTACAAAGTCTTTTTACCCAAAGGACCAAGAGTAGGACCAAAAGCAATATTCATTCGGGAGCGAGAACCAATGGTTATTCATGAATATTTTGTTCTTGGACTATTGGATACCGTATACACAAACGGAGGAAGCATCAAATAATTTCAAGAATTCCAAGAATTCCCGACACGTATTCAGAACGTCATTAGAACATATGATGATTATTTTTCAAAGAAACGATCATTGTTTTTCAGCATTCACTCAAGTTATCCAATTTTCAGCAAGGATCACCAGCTATTAGTACCCTCCATCATGATAGCAGAACTAGGAGTCGCAACGCAGTATCTATCAGAGACAAGATACCACCAACAACTTTATCCATCGGAAATTTCGTGGAAGCACTAGCGAAGTTTTACCGCATCATCGAATTAGGAGCAGGCGAAGACAAAGATCAAAAGTTAAATTCAATTATTTTCAAAATAATATTTTGATTTTTCACACTTCACAGAGCAAGTATTAGTGAAGAAGATCAAAAATCTTAGCGAAATTAGAAGCCATTTGAAGATTTTTCGGACCACTTGCGGCATTAGGAAGATTTCAAGAGAGCACTATGTCAACAATTATCAAGTTCGGGAGACATATCATGAATCTGTACCAATACGGATGCAAGAATGAAGACAAAAACTAGAAATTATTGATGACGAGAATCCAAGCAAAAGACAAAAATGAAGAATTATTGAAGGCGCGTGAAGAGATAATCGCATGACTATCCGCCAACCACTTTTCATCTTTTCAACTTTTTCTTTTTGAATGGTGTGATGTAGTTTGTATTTTAGCAATAATGTGAGGCTAATCATGTTGGGCACATCCGCCGCAATCGTATCATTATGTAAATTAGGTAAGCAATGGCGTAGGATGTAACTAGTACACTACTCTCCTCTTGTATAAATAGAGGCCTTGCCTCATGGAATAAAGTGTGTGAAAATTGATGTGAATTTTGTGTTAAACACACAAGAATTAAACTTTGATAAGTTTAATTAGAGATCATCGCATCTCACAATCTGTTGAAACGATTTCGGTTTCGTTTCGAATAGCAAATCAACTATCCTTGTAAACATCATCAACCATCATCAAAATTCCAAATCACAAAGTATCAAATTACCATTCAACCATTACCATTTTAAAGTTATGCCGACACTTTTCAAAGAATCATCAAAATCCAAAAATGGAATCAATCACAATCCGTAATTATCATCATAAATTCTATCACTATTTGAATATTATAATCAACCCAATTGATTATAAAAATGAATCAAGAGCCATCCTCAAGAATCACCATATCAATCAATTATTTTGATAAATATTTTTCGGTATCATCACTATTCCGGCCTCTATATTTCTAATTATGAGGGCGCGGAATAGTGATGATACCCGCAAAATAATTATAAAAATAGTTGATTGATACGATGATTGTCATGATTGCTCTTGATTCATTTTTATAATCAGTTGGGTTGATTATAATATTCAAATGGTAATTAAATTAGTGATGATCATCATGGAGTGTGCTTAATTCCATTTTTGGATTTTGGATGATTCTTTGAAAAGTGTTGGCATAACTTTAAAATGGTAATGGTTGAATGGAAATTTGATACTTTGTGATTTGGAATTTTTGATGATGGTTGATGATGTTTACAAGGGATAGTTGATCCGCTATTCGTAAACGAAATCGAAATCATTTCAACGGATTGTGAGATGCGATGATTCCATTAAACTTATCAAATTTAATTTTGTGTGTTTACACAAAATTCACATCGAATTTTCACACACTTTATTCTATGAGGCAAGGCCTCTATTTATACAAGAGAGAGAGTAGGCATTAGTTACATCCCACGTCATTGTTTGACTAATTTACATAATGATACGACTAGGTGACGACTGTGCCTACATGATTAGCCTCACATTATTGCTAAAATACAAACTACATCACACCACTCAAAAAGAAAAGTTGAAAAGTGTTGTTGAATGGTCGGGCATTATCTCTTCACGCCTTCAATAATTCTTCATTTTTGTCTTCTTTGCTTTGGTTCTTCGTCGTCAATAATTCGAGTTTTTGTCTTCATTCTTGCATTTGTCTATCGATGCGATTCGCGGATATGTCTCTCGAACTTGATAATTGTTGACATAGTGCTATCTTAAAATCTTCCAGAATGCAAAGACAAGTGGTCCGAAAAAATCTTCAAATGACTTCTAGAATTTCGCTAAGGGCCACGATCTTCTTCACTAATACTGCTCCCGAGAAGTGTGAAAATCAAAATATTATTTTGAAAATAATTGATTTTAACTTCGATCTTTGTCTTCATCTTGTTCTAATTTTGATGATGCGAAAGACTCCGACTGGTGCTTCCACAAAATTTCCGATGGATGAAGTTGTTGGTGGTATCTGCCCTGTGATGGATACTGCCGGTCGACTCTAGTTCTGCTATTGTGATGGATGGTACTGCGGTGGTGATCCTTGGCGAAATGGATAAGTTGAGTGAATGCTAAAAACAATGATCGTTTCTTTGAAATAATCATCATATGTTCTAACGACGCTCGAATACGTGTCGAGAATTCTTGAAATTCTGATGCTTCGCCGTTTTGTATCGGTATCAATTGTCCATGAACAAAATATTCATGAATAACCATTGGTTCTTGATAACGCTACACGCGTCGTTCGGGGTCAAGGAAACTTCCTTTTCTTCGAGCAAGTTTTATAACACCCTAGGCAGTGAACCTAATCGTTGTAGTGTAGTAATTAGGGTAAGCCACGGGTATTGATATCGTTCTCTAGGGGAATAGGAATGCTAGTAAGGAGTTACTACGCTAAGGTTAAGGTTGAGGAAGATTATTTTTGTATTTTTATATTTTATGAAATGGAAAGGTACGAATCTCGGGTATTGGATTTGGGGGGTTGGTATTTCTACCGATTACTCTACTATTATCTAATTATCTAAACTAAGGTTGTGGGAGTCTATGTCTAATTAATGTGTGCTCGTATGATAGTTTAAAGATGTGTTTACTTAGGTTGTACTACTCCTTAATTATCTCCTATTGATGGTTGAGTTGTCACGTCTTATTCTTAGTTGCGTTGTGTGTCTAAAGTTGTGGGTATCGTTTCTCCCTAACTCTTTGAACTTACCAAAGGGTCTCGTCTACAAACCCACTAGGGATGATAAACTCTTACTCTAACTCTTACTCTAAGGCACTCTTTGGATGGTTTAGCTTACAACTACTCAGGTAATTATATTCTAAGGTTCACAAAGATGAATCAAGCATTAAGTACACAACGAATGACCTATCGCATTACTAGATCATTAATCAACTAAGATAAGAAACAACCAATCAATATTCAATAATTAAGTTTCATACTTCCTAAGCAAACACACAAATAAATTAGCCGGACATGGAGACATGCAAGCATACACACAAATAATCAAAGACATAATTGAATTAATGAAGTAAATACTTATCTTGATGTAAGATAGGGTTTAAAACCCTAAAATACTGTACAAGACACCTTAGGTTCGGTTTTAGGAACGATATTAAGCAATAACGGATACAAAAGTGATCAAATAAGGACTTAAACGACCCCTCAAAATGGTACCTTTTGAAACCTTATCAAATATCCCTACACTTGTTATTTGCTTGTCCTCAAGCAAATGTGCTTTTAACCAATTAATTTATATGTTGGGGTCATGAAGCATTAATTCAAAGCGGTCCACAACACATATAAGCCCATAAAAGTCATAACAAGCACGAAAGTACATACTAGCACCTCACATGGGGTTTTGGATACTCGCATCTCTCTCGGGTGTATATATGAAATATAACAAATAGGAAATGGAAGATAAACACTCATTAACTGGTCCTAGTACATAGATTACCATAGGCTTGAGAATAGATCAAACCTCCATCGCTTTGGCTTAGGCACCTAGGAAAGACTATCAAAGAGGTCTTTTAAAGGGTTGTAATGTTAGGCTTACGGTAAGGAAACAAGGGTTTGGTGGGATAGGCTATTTAGTGGTGGCAAGTCAAAAATCTCTATGTTAAATGCATATGAAGAATGGCGTTGCTAAGCCAAGACTCGACACTCTAAAACTCTAGGTAACGGAAATAAACAAACATAAATTTAAAGGATAGATGTAGGATGGTAGCCCGTATTTTTTTTTTCATACACTTTTACTCTACCATCCTCTAAGATAACATCAAAATACTAGGGATTTATAGGCATATCCCTACACTTGAGTTTTTATTACTCTAACACTAATTTGACTGATTTGAAAAGATCAAAACACTTGGGGTACATTATTATGCAAACAAAGGAATTTGAATTTAATGTTCCTTTCCGTCATTTCATAAACTTTAACTTTTCTCATGAATCCCAACCGTCCCAAAAGCGTATACAAAGGATATGACTCGACTTAGCAACTTATGCAAGCAACTAGATAATTGAACTAAGGGTTTAGGGTAATAACAATAATTTGCACTAAAAGTGAGTGCATAAGGGTAGGCTAAGGCGATTTGGGTGTATATTTGGGGTGAGGTGTAAACAATGCTCTTCATTGATATTCGGAAAAACCGAAACATCACGAGAACCGCGAAAAGGATAGGCTCGAGGGGTTAACTAGGGTATCGTGTACTAAAGATGAGTACAACGCAAAGGGTGTGGGGAATTAATCAACCGATATGGAAGAAGTAATTATATTACGGTATCAAACAAGGGTTATCCTAATGCCTCTTATCATTTAGTTATTCCTAACTACACAAGTGTAGTCTCACTTGCGATCTCGGAATGCATCACAAAACAAGTTCTAGAATCTAATATACTACGGTTCACACTCTAAGCATTGAAGATGAATGTTTTTAATTCCTACTAATCTAAGGCGATCCTCGCATTTTGGTAGAATTTGGGTGGTAAAGGGTTTTGTGCTAGTCATGCAACTTCCTATCCATGAGACGCTTTGGTTAAGACTAATGGCCCACTCCTATATGTCATAAAAATTTTAAATTTGGTGCCAAAATTACCCTAACCGACATTTTCTCATGGTTTATTACACAATCATAATTGGACAAAGCAAATAGTCAGGATAAGCATAGTTTCAAAGTTCCCGTTTTATTTTCCCTCCCTACACTTAAAGCGAACATTGTCCCCAATGTTCCCCGAAAGTATCAAAGTTATGATAATGGAAGGTAATTAAAAGCGAAAGAAACTAATACTCCCCGATTAGCTTGGTAGGATCCGTGTAAAGTGGTGGTTAAATCCTTTTCAAGAAGAATTATTGCGTGAAAAGCTCCTTCCAATCTTATGTAACTTCTTCTTGACAAACTAAACTGCACACTTGAAGAAAACAAAGCGAAACCTTCGCGTAAAATCGGCGGTAATAATATATATAAGACTCGATTTAAACTAGGATATAATGCTTGTGGAATGGATGTTTACTGAATTTGTAAGAAAATTAAGACACGGAAAATTCCAAAAATTTATAAGTAGCTCGTAAAACGAGAAAAAAGTAATCCGATGTATTTACTCCTTCACGGCGCGTCGGTTGCAATCTGACGCCGTCGGTTATCCCGACAAAAGCGGTGCGATTTTCGAAAAAATTACGGAAAATTTACATCTTTAGAATCTGGAAAAATTTACGCAAAACATCCATTATGACTCGATACAAGCATTTGACTCGAACAAACAAATATAAATATCTTTTAGTTAATTGTTATTCTCATGTTTACGTTTCTTTTGAAAGCGTGTGTAATCCTCCTACACTTATCCTTTATGTAAAATACCTTTATATGCAATTAAGGCGAGGCTAAAAACAAAATAAAGCATTTTACAAATTTAAACATGAGGATAAAAATTAATAAAAGATATATGACACTAACAAGCAAACAATTAAGCATGGGTTGCCTCCACGAAGCGCTTTTCTTTATTAAAGAGTCTTGTAGCTAGACTCATAGTCGTGCTCTCGTTTCCTCACCACCGCCCTCTTCACCCTTTGTTTTCCCTTCATCGAAGGGTGTAGACGCTATATGCTCACCGTGGATTCCTTGCCAACTGTCAATTATGGCGACGATTTTATCTTTTAAATTGGTCTCCTTAGCGTGAAAGGCCCAAACCATCTTGGTTTGTTTCTTCCTCGTAGCGCCTTATCCGAGATCTATATAAGAGCACTTTTTCTCCCTTTAGAAATTCCTTAGGGTCCTTTTGTACCTTAGGTATTGAGGTGGGATTGCTTCCTAACTTTTATCGGGTTTCCACAATGTCGCATACAATCCTTGAACCATAAAGTCTCTAAGCCCTTTTCCCGGTCATTAATCTTCTTCTTAACATTGTTGCCGGGCTTTTCGATTTCCACCGTAATCATTTCCATGATCTTAAGAGGGTATCTTGGGATGATGGGTATCCTAGCGCACCCTTCCCGCTTTTGAGTATCATGATGCCTTCTCCGCATTTGATGGTTGCCTTGGCGGTGGCGAGCGGTGTCCCAAGAATGAGGGTGCGTTTTATCTTCCTCAACATCAATGATCACGAAATCCACGGATAAACTATGTTAGCCACCTCAATTAGAACATCAACAGTGATTCCTACGGGGTGGTCATAAGTATGATTAGCTAAGGAAAGTCTAAGGTCGGTCTTGGCTGGTTTCTCTTTAGTTAACTTATTATAGATTGACAATGGCATTATGTTCACATCGGTCCCTTGATCGGCCAAGGCATTTATATTGTCCATGTCACCGACACTAAGCGGTATCACGAAATTCCTTGTGGTGTCTCGTTTTCTTGTTAACGGTTTTTATAACCAACTCATACAGAGGTTCCATAGGTAAGGTGTCGTATTCTTCTTCCGTCATTTTTCCTTCAAGAGCTTCCCTATGAACTTCATTGTACCTAAAGTTGTTTACTTGGTTTGCAATGGTTTTCTTGTTAATTTCGTGCTTAAGGTAGTACTCAATGGTCTCGGGTTCATCATTAGGCACAGACTCATCCTTCGTGATTTCCTCGTTTTCACATCTCACCCTTGCATTCTCGGGCATAATGGAAACAGGCGTTTACAAATGAAGTGGGAGGGCAATCATTGCTTCTTACGAGTACTTTTTGGGAACCTTTGTTTTGGTAAATTCAATTACCAAATTCATCATTTCTTTCATTTTGCTTGCATTTCCTCTCTCGCCTATAAACCTCCTCTTCAAATCGGCTAATCTCTCTGTATGAGCCGCCATGTACTCCTCATTTGATCCTTGAAGCTTGGTGGCGGTATTGGGAAGTAGAGCAGGCGCCTTCGAACTTGGGTTTTGCTCGCGACTTGGGGATTCCGAAAGAGGTGTGGAGCGGTTGGTGGAGTGGGCGGTTTGACGACCTCTCGAGGAATTTATACGGGTGCTCTTTTACGCCTTTCCATAAGATAATCAATTCCTCTCGATGGCACTCAATTGCTCTTGAGTGTATCGAAGGATTCGGAAGGAGTGGATATGGCATTAACCACGTTAATCGGAGTTCCGGAGATTCACTCCAATATTCGTAGCTTTGATCGCAAGCTCCTCTATAATATCCCATGATTTCTCGCATTAAAGTCGTTGAGTCTTCCACCGTGGCTCGATCAATGGATCGACGAGTGATGAAATCGGTATGATCATAGAAGATTTGGATTTGAAGCCAAAGATCAATGCCATGGTGTGGAAGTCTCACGGAGTAGTTCCTTAAATCGAGTCTATGCTTTGTAAAGAGACTCACCTTGGAGCTGCTAGAATGTCAAGATGTCTTGCCTAAGCTTAGTGGTTCTCCCGGTGGGAAAAATTGAGCAAGAAGCGAGAGGTAAGATCATCCCAACTTGAGATGGGTGGCGGAAGTCGCTCAAGCCATTACTAGCTTGGTCCCGTAGAGAGAATTGGAAGAGACGCAGCGCGTGGTCTCCCGAGTAGTAGCATCAAGGTCGATGGAATCGGCGATTTTGAGGAAATCCTCGGATCTTGATTTGGATCTTGAACGAAGTCCATGGAATGCACATCCGTTTTGCACCAACCGGATGGTGTCGGATCGCAGGCCGTAGTTTGGGCTTGGTCGGGAAGCTCAATGGTGTTCCTATAGCCTAGGTGGCTTGGTCTCGAGTATTCACCAAGAGTACGGACTCTTGGCGGGTCATTTGCGGTGGGTTGATGAATGGTAGTGGGTTATCACCTTCCATGATGAAAAGTGATGGGATTACGAACAAAGGTCACGAAGAAGGGGATAGACTAAGAAAGCTAAAATGAGAAAAATTTACTTGATAAGAATCAAGCAAAGAACCTAAAGCGAGGTGGACTACTAACTAGCTATTCTATTCCGGCGGTGGCGCCAAAAACTTGATAACGCTACACGCGTCGTTCGGGGTCAAGGAAACTTCCTTTTCTTGAGCAAGTTTTATAACACCTAGGCGATGAACCTAATCGTTGTAGTGTAGTAATTAGGGTAAGCCACGGGTATTGATATCGTTCTCTGGGGAATAGGAATGCTAGTAAGGAGTTACTACGCTAAGGTTAAGGTTGAGGAAGATTATTTTTGTATTTTTATATTTTATGAAATGGAAAGGTACGAATCTCGGGTATTGGATTTGGGGGTTGGTATTTCACCGATTACTCTACTATTATCTAATTATCTAAACTAAGGTTGTGGGAGTCTATGTCTAATTAATGTGTGCTCGTATGATAGTTTAAAGATGTGTTTACTTAGGTTGTACTACTCCTTAATTATCTCCTATTGATGGTTGAGTTGTCACGTCTTATTCTTAGTTGCGTTGTGTGTCTAAAGTTGTAGGGTATGCGTTTCTCCCTAACTCTTTGAACTTACCAAAGGGTCTCGTCTACAAACCCACTAGGGATGATAAACTCTTACTCTAACTCTTACTCTAAGGCACTCTTTGGATGGTTTAGCTTACAACTACTCAGGTAATTATATTCTAAGGTTCACAAAGATGAATCAAGCATTAAGTACACAACGAATGACCTATCGCATTACTAGATCATTAATCAACTAAGATAAGAAACAACCAATCAATATTCAATAATTAAGTTTCATACTTCCTAAGCAAACACACAAATAAATTAGCGGACATGGAGACATGCAAGCATACACACAAATAATCAAAGACATAATTGAATTAATGAAGTAAATACTTATCTTGATGTAAGATAGGGTTTAAAACCTAAAATCTTGTACAAGACACCTTAGGTTCGGTTTTAGGTTTTCACTCCAAAGACTCTCTTAAAACTAAAAATTCGGATTCTATATATAAGATTACATATGCGACGGCGTCACCTTATGTTTCGGGATGCCGTCGTGTCGCCGTCATTGGGTTTCGTCTTGGCCACGTTAACCTTGCGACGGCGTCACCTTATGTCCGTGACGCCGTCCTCTTCAACTTCGGCGTCGTCGGATTGCATCTAGGCCGCCCGAGTAGCGACGGCCTACTCTTTTACAACCGGGCGTCGTCACTAGAAAATAAGAGTTTTGGGTTCGAACCGTTACAAAATCCTCGACGGCGTCGCATTAGCACCGACGCCGTCGCTTCTATTTTCAAATTTGTGAGTGTCTCGATTTTGACTTTGGCCATTTTCTTCATATATTCGCCTTTTCGTCCAAATAAGTGCCATTCCAGATTTTGTCTTCAAGAGACCTAAAAAGTGAAAAGGAACGATATTAAGCAATAACGGATACAAAAGTGATCAAATAAGGACTTAAACGACCCCTCAAAATGGTACCTTTTAAAACCTTATCAGTTCTGCTCCTGGGATGAATATTGGTTTTGGTCCTACTCTTCAGTCTTTTGGGTAAAAAGACTTGGTAGCTTGAACTTCGTTATAATGAATGATGTTATCCCATAGTTGCTGGAATTTTTCAACTGTTGGCTTCTTCGCGGCTTCTTTTTCTCTTGTAGTTGGAGTGATTCTTAGTAAATCTATTGATCTTGTTCTGGATGTCTGCTCTTGATTCAAAAACATGAATCTTCTGGATCTCTTGATTTCTTCTGTTGCGACGGTCTTGTATGTTTTCTCTAGTGCTTGTTCTGCTGCTACCCTTGATGTGTAGCTTTTGTGACCTATACTTTTTCCGATTATGTGTGGTGGCGAGTACCCAATCCGAATATATGCCTCTGTTTAGTCCGTCAAAGATGACGTACCATTTTTATTTCCTATGCTTGAATTTCGGACAATTTCTTGGACTTGCTCTTCCATTTTTTAAAATCATCTTTTGATGATGAGGATGAACATGATATCCGAGTTTTTGGGTAGTATCGGGGTTTTTGGGTAGTATTTGGTGGTATGGTCTTTTAGGTAGAGTGGATGTTGTTGGTTTTGTTGGCGTTTGTCGTTCGTTGATTCGAAATTGATTACAAATTGTGTTCGGGTTAAATATCTTCTTGTGCTTGATAGTTCTTCTTCTTCTTCTTAACAATGACTAGTTGTTTTTAATGGAGATGCATTCTTGATTTTTCTTTGAGTTGTTGTTGAACTTGTTTTACTATTCCTTCCATTCTCGGTGAGGTATCTGCAAAGGTGTTGTTGTCGGTTTTGATATATTTGATGTATGGATGGAATTGGTGTAGTTGCGATTTATATGCATTAGTCGACCTCTACAATAATCTTCATGTAATTTGTATCTCCAAAAACCTTTTACATATTTTGAGTCCGTTCGTAATTTGAATCTTGTTTGTAATAGACCAATCTTCCATTTTTTGAGTGTCTTTAAATACGCTAATGTTTCCTTTTCATGAGTGCTACATTTTTGCTCAGCCTCTGAGAATGTTCCAGAGATATATTTGCATAATTTAGATTCATACTTTTCTGTTTTTAAAACAGATGTTTGCTCATTTCTTAAAAAAGCTATTTCTAATGAGTTTAATAATGCTGAATCTGATTGAGGAATTTGTCTTCCATCAATACATAGTGCTTATAGATTAGATTGAGGATTGGAATCTGTCAATATCTAATCTTAGTAATTCTTTACCATTTTGAATGGCCTTAATACATCACCTTAGTCTTTGTCGATGCATCTGTTTCAATAATCAAAAATCTTTTGTTTTCGAGTTATACAACTCGGTAAACATTGTCTGCCAGCTTTTAATCGTTGTACAAGTTGGGTGTCGATGGTGTCCATTCCCAAGCTAATTTTTTCGAAATTTTCTTTGTAAAATTTTTCTTTCTTTTGCCAAATTTTCAAAAATCCTTGTAAAATTTTATTCATCAATAAAATACTTATTTTTTAAAAAACGATGTTTCACTAGAATAATCACTAGTGTCAGTATATGCATATATTTCAATATCTGAGTCTATATCCGAATCCTCAAGTGGTTCATATCCTAGATTATATGCTATTTTTAATACTTCTGTTCCTTTCTTTTCTCCCTTTTTAGGATATTTATTTGCATAATGACCTTCTTCATGACATAGCCAACATCTACAATCTTTCTTATTAGATGGACAATATTTAGAATTATCTTGCTTTTTATATTTTTGACGATGTTGTTTTCTATTTCTAAAATAATTCTGTCTCGAATTCTTTTTATGAAAACTTTTATATCTTGGATTGTATGTTTTCTTATCCATATCTTCTTTCGTTTTTTATATGCTTTTTGAGAACATCCATAATTTCCTATCTTATCAGATTGTTTTTCACAACAAAGTTCTATTTGTGCTTCTTTTCTAGATATTTCCTGTAAACATTGTTTTCTAACCCATGCTTTTACTGTGGTAATTCGAGCTCCTAAAGTATCTTCTATTATTCTATCGTTATCTTGTAATATTGTTGCATACGAATTTTTTAATTCTGTTGCTATGGACTCGGGAAGTTTATTAAAAAACATTTCTAAAGCTAATTTTTGCCTTGCAATATCTAATTTATAGTATTGATCCAAAAATTCACATATGAATGAATCTAGATAACACATGTTACATATCTTAAGATTAACTATCCTCCAATATGCGTGTTCCCTAAA
The DNA here is from genome assembly GCA_022545495.1 of Chrysanthemum lavandulifolium. Classification (NCBI taxonomy): domain Eukaryota; kingdom Viridiplantae; phylum Streptophyta; class Magnoliopsida; order Asterales; family Asteraceae; genus Chrysanthemum; species Chrysanthemum lavandulifolium. Next base: position 73,529,436 of record CM040241.1, on the reverse strand, counting down.
AGCTTCAGTTGATACTTCTTTTCCTGGAATTCTTCCTATAAATTCTTGTATTATGCATGCTACGACGATTTTAAAGGTTATCTTAGCATCAGTTGTTGCTATTCTTGACAATTCTAATTCATCTATAGATTCTAAAAATCTATAAACATTTCGTGATGTTTTAAGCATTATGAAATTGAGTAAATCTCTTGGTTGTAATGCTCGTAATTCTTCAGTTAATTTTATTTGAGCGTTTAATTTATTACTCCAATCTTGAATTTTATTGTCTATTTCTGTTTCACAATCGATGTTTAAAACTTCGTCATTCATTCTAGTTATCGGTATTTTTGGTATATATTTGCTCAATATTTGTTCCCATTTTCCTTTCTTATTTCTAATCATTCCCTGTTGATATAAATACCTTTCAGTAGGTGTTGGAGGTTTATAATCAAATTGTCTTTGAAAATCTTCATCTACATAAGATTTTTTTCGTTTTTGTGCAAAATTATAATTTGTATAAGAACTTTCTCCTGGATATCTATATGGATTTTCATCCGAACTATAATCTTGAACTATATCTACATCTTCTTCTTCATTTGTTTCAGATGGTATATCTAATGATGCCATTAATTTAGTAAGAGTTTCAATTGATTCTTCGAGATTTTCCATTATATTATTCGTATTGGTGGATCGATTTTAAGGGTTGAATTTTTTAATAATGTTTCTTTTATTTTGGCAATAGTGATATCTTTACTTTGATCTTGAGTATCAATTATATTTGATAATTGTTCCATTATATTTATTTGGCTTTGTTCTAGAATTTCAATCTCTTACGTCTTTTTATCTAATAATACTTTTATATTATTTAACTTCTCTTGAGTTGTTTTAGATAATTCGATAAACGTCTAAATATTAAAAACATAATATTTCGATTATGTTATTAAGTGTTGAGATTAGCGTATCTATTTTTTCCCAATAGGTTGATTTTTTCATTTTTATTTATTAAAATAATACCGTATGATGTTCCTTTTGGTAGGTTTTGAGGTATTTTAAATAATGTCGATTATATGGTATAAATGGTTCGAAAGATGTAATATTTTATCATCTCCAAAGTCTATTTTTGATCGTTAATTTTCCGAAATATGATTCATTTTCCCTTAACAAATTATCAATTCTGATTTTAATTCTTTCATTACTTCTATATTTTCTTTTATTGTGTTTCTCATTATTACTAAATATACGTGTATATCAATTGTTAGAAAACCATTAAAATGTGTTCTTTCACCTTTTTCTATTCTTTTACTTATGTTTTTTATTTCTTTTAATATATCTTCTCTTAATTCTGAAAGCATTTTTAAATTTCTAATGTTTTGTTTATTTTTCTCTATTCTCATTTGAATATTAGTGTCACTCATATTCTTAAACTTAATGATCTTAACATTCGTTTCATTTCTTTTATATCTTCTTGATTACTGGTAGATTCTTCATTTGATTTCTCAATTTGTGGTATCCATATTGATAATATATCATATGTTGATTTTCTACTTCTTTCAATATATTTTTTTCTTGTAAACATATTTGGTGTTTCAAGACTAAGTAATGGTTCAAAAAGTTTATCTATATGAATTATATCATTTGTTTTAAAAGTGATACTATGATGTGAGTTAGTGAGTGCATAATTTATTTGATATGTTACTGTAAAAGGGTGATTTCCTTTATACATTAATGCTCTTCTTAATAATTCATATCTAATAGTAATACTTTTATTTATATCTTTGTCTTTTAAACTTAATCCCATTTGTATATTTACATCGAATTTTATTTTTCCTTCAGATAAATTTCCTTTTCCTTTAGCAATAATACTTTCTTCTTTATTAATGATTCTATCATCTCTTAATTCTAATTCAATAGGTGTATTACAATCCATAAATGTACTTTTTAATATTGTTTGTATCGTTGATATATGAATATTTGTTATTTTACTTCTATCACCTTCTTTCATTTGTTTTATTCGATCATTTATCCGTTGTTTATTAATTATAGGTATAATAATATTTTCTTGTGTTTGTTCAATAGGGCTGGTTCTTCTCAATTATTTTTCCAAAATATATTATATTTTTCTTGAAAATATTTCTCTTAATGACCTTTGAATATCAAAATTATGTTTCTCGATAATGTAAAATTAGATCTTCTAATAGCTTTTCTATCAATAATAGCATCTAGCATAAATCCCGATTCATTTTCATTTTCACGAACAATAGAAATTTCTTCTTTACTTATCGTTGGTGACTTCGACATGTTTAATAGAAATAGTATAAACTTGATAAAAATAGTATTAAATGATACCTTATTCCTAGCAATTTTATTCTTCTTGACTGTTGATGGTACTGTTTTTCCTTTTAATCGTTGTTAACGATTTTTCTTCTATTTGATGACTTCTAATCTTTTCCAAGCTCTTGTGTTCTAGCTCCTTAGATCTTTCTCCATGCTCTGATACTAGAAATATAGAAGGGCGCGGAATAGTGATGATACCTGCAAAATATTTATCAAAATAGTTGATTGATACGGTGATTCTTGAAGACGGCTCTTGATTCATTTTTATAATCAATTTGGGTTGATTATAATATTCAAATGTTGATAGAATTTATGATGATAATCACAGATTGTGATTGATACCATTTTGGATTTTGGATGATTCTTTGAAAAGTGTCGGCATATCTTAAAATAGTAATGGTTGAAATCGAACTTGATACTTTGTGATTGGAATTTTTGATGATGGTTGATGATGTTTACAAAGGATAGTTGGATCTGCTATTCAGAAACGAAATCCGAAATCGTTTCAACAGATTGTGAGATGCGATGATCTCCAATTAAACTTATCAAAGTTTAATTATTGTGTGTTTAACACAAAATTCACATTGAATTTTCACACTGAATTTTCACACACTTTATTCCATGAGGCAAGGCCTCTATTTATACAAGAGAAGAGTAGGTGTACTAGTTACATCCTACGTCATTGCTTACCTAATTTACATAATGATACACCTAGGTGGCCGATAGGCCTTACATGATTAGCCTCACATTATTGCTAAAATACAAACTACATCACACCACTCAAAAAGAAAAAGTTGAAAAAGTTGTTGCTGAATAGCTGGCGCATTAAATGGAATAGAAATTCTTTGTAAATTAGGTATGTTAGGATTTAGTAAATCCAGTTATTAAAGAGTCAATCACCTCAAGTATATGTAATCGTTAGAAATCTCGTAGTCGTATATTATTAATGTTATGTAGTATTTAGTTAAGTAACACCGTGGAGGACGGACGGGTCTTTACCTACTGTATGCCTGATCCACAACCCGTAGGTGGCGATTTGTGTAAGACTATAAATACTCTCTACCTCCCAAGGTAGAGAGTTGGAGCTCATAATAATACTTTTATTTTCTCTCACTAAGTTCCCAAACCTCTAACTCTTTCTCTCTCTAAAACCTTGAATTATACGCCTATATGTGATTATGATATGATGTGTTTGTGAAATCCAATATGTTACAAATGGTATCAAGAGCCATGGTTTGATCATCTCTCTCACATATCCTTGGATTTCTAGTGGTTTTAGATGGTTTTTGAGTTTGAAAAAGTTTAGTGGTTTTTGCATCATTTGGATCATTTCTTGTGTTAAACTTTGAATTTTGGGTGTGCTTTTGTGTTTAGAATCATTGTAAGTGCTTTGGTTTTGATTTGGAAAGCTTGAATCACTGTGGTTGGGCTTGTTTTGGATTGAAAAGTGTGTTTTTGAAGTTTTTCTTGCTAGTGACTTGACTCTCGTAGTGTTTTTCTTCGTAGCGACTTGCTTCAGTAATTGTTAGCGAGTTGTAGTGTTAATTGTTAGCGACTTGAGCCTAGCGACTTGTCTATTGAGACAAGCCGACAAACAGTACAAGTTAGTGGATTCTCCACTATGGCTAGCGACTTGGTTAGGCTCGCGACTTGCTTTCAATTTTCTTAGCGACTTGTACTTTGTATTCTCAATGACTTGATATTAGCGACTTGGATCTTAGCAAGTTGTTCTTTAGCAACTTGACTGTTTAGTGATTTGGTATTATAGCGACTTGTGTCCAGCGACTTGGGCTTAGCGACTTGATTCATAGCAACTTGAAGTCTAGCGAGTTGCTACTTAGCGACTTGGTTCAAGGATTCTTAGCGACTTGGTTGATTTTTGTTTCTAATACGGTTTCTCTTGATTTAGTAAAATCCGTGAAAGAATCTATTTCCGGTTTAATCATAGAGTTATAAAATCCGTGAAATCTGTAAACATGTCTACCAACGTACCTACAATCATCTCCATTTATTCGAGGATGTTCAAGCATTGGTTCAGACACTCATCCACCCATGCTTGACAGGCGACTATGACTCATGGGCTCAACGAATCAGGTTGTATTGCCTTGGAAAGGAAAATGGAGTCAACATTCTCAAGTCTATTGATGAAGGACCATGTCGATTGAGACTACAAGAGACATAATTGATCTTTGCTGCAGATGGAACCATGATCTTTGGTTTGGACGGTCAAAGGCGTATGATGAGCTCGATGATAAGGAGAAAAGAGATTCGATGTGATATCGTGGCTTCAAACGTTATACTTCAAGGTCTTCCAAAGATATCTACAAGCTTATCAATCACAACACGAAGCCAAGGCTGTTTGGGATAATGTCAAGATGCTTCTCTCGGGTTCTGAATTAACTAAAGAAAACAGAGAATCATAGCTGTATGATGAATTTGAGCACTTCAAGATGAAACCAGAAGAAAGTATCTATGAATATTACGTTAGATTCCACAAACTTGTGAATGATATGAGGAATATCAAAATGACTATGCCAAATATTCAGCTGAACTCAAAGTTTGTGAACAACATGAATCCCGAATGGCACAAGTTTGTCACCTCGGTGAAGCTAACCAAAGGATTGAAGAACACCAACTATGAGCAACTGTATGCCTTCCTTCTTCAGAATGAGAGACATGCTATGTTTGAACGAAGGATTCTTGAATAGTTCAAATCAAAGCAGGGAGAAACTAGTTCGTCAAATGACTCTACAGCTTTTTACACCAATGTTAGAATTACCACCAAAGCTTCTCAAGTCATACCCATGGGTAATAGAAATTACAAGCTCATTCCTGATCCAGCATATAAGCCTCCCGACTCAAACACACTCATGGAAAACTTCATCAATAAACTGTCTCTCATGGTTAGTCAAAACATTAATTCTCTCCCACACACCAACAATAACCTCAGAACAACATCCAATCTACACAATCAAGCTACTGTCAGAAATGGGAAGGTTATTGTGCAACCAGTTCAAGAAAGGCAGTATGAACAGGGAAGAGGTGGATTTGGTAGAGGATATGTGGCAAATTAGTATCGTGGAAGGAATCCAAATCAAGGACAAGCAAAGCCAGTCAAGTGCTACAACTGTGGTGGTGAGGGACATATTGCGAGGAACCGCACATCTCCAAAACGTCCACGAATCGAGAATACTTGAGAGACAAGATGTTGCTTGTGCAAGCTCGGGATAATGGAGCGACTTTGGATGAAGAGGAGTTGTTGTTTGTTCTTGAGGTAAATGCCAAAACCTATGATCTTTGGTGTTGATGAGCGACCAATTCGAAATAGGTCATAATCATCAAAATACCTTTCAAGTAGTCGATCGTGATGCATTTGACTCGATGTCGATGATGAACCACGCCTGACAATCTTCTGGCTAGCATCTCACCTATGGTCTCTCCAAAGGTCTCTTCACCACAACAGTCTGGTCCATCCAAAGATTCAATCATCTCAGAGGTATTAAAATTATATGATGAAGTTAATGAGCAAAAGATGCATAATAAAGTACAATCTCTTGAAACTTATGAATCATATATTGATGATGAGGGTAATAGCAATATTGTCCCATATGATCAATATGTGAAGCAAAGTGAAAGTGAGATTGTACCAAGTAATCATCTTCCGCATCAATGATGACTATGTTTTTATGAATACACCGCATGTGCCTCGATGAGTCCATTATTTACGAATCAATGCATATAAAGAACACGTTGCCATTTATGAACAACGTTCTAAGTTTGAGTTAACTACTCGTGAGAAGGAGTTGGATAACCAAATGCGTACAATTATCAGAAAAAGTAATTTTAGAGAAGAAGTGTTAAAACAAGAGTTAAACTCCTTACAAGAAAAGCTTTCTAAAACTGTTAAGCAAAAGTAAGAGCTTCAAGATAATGTTAAAGTGCTTAAACAAGAATTTAATGTTAAGGAATCAAAACTTTTGAATGACTTTTCAAATCTAAAAAGTTTGAAAAACAAGCTTGAAAATAAGTTGTACGTACAACGGAACACCATTCAGACTGCTCACATGATCACTAAGCATAGAGTCTTAAGCGATAAGCATAGTATCCCCATTATAAAGGAATCCAACCCTGAGTATGGTAAGAAAGCAAAAGCTGCTCAAAATGTATTCTATGATGGCAATGAGATTCTTAAACCTAGACATAAACCTAGTTGCGCTGAGTGCACTGAGGAAGATAAGAAATCAGATGAAGTCACTAGAGAGAAAATGAATAAGAAGCTATAAGATCCTGAGTGTAAAATGAATAATATACATGATTACACTAAGGAAAATTGGATATCCTTAAACAAGTTTAAGCCTCGGACTCTATTAACCCCGAACAAGTGTTCGGAAAAGGATATGGATATGCAAAAGTGAAAATCTTGTTGAAAAGAATCCCCTTGTAGGAAATTCCTCGAGCAGCTGTGTATCCTCCTAATACACCAATGCATTTAGTTCCTAGATCTATTGCCACTAATAGAAAGACCTTAATCAACATGTATGTTGTTTATCACCGTTTGTTGATTTTGAGAAAGCGTAAGAAGAGAATCACACCTACGGGATAATCGAGGGGAAAGGGTTTGAGCAAACTAAAGAATGTTATTTAATCGAGGTCATGCCTTTCTTTACACAATTAAAGGTCAATTTGAGAGTCTTCAAAAAGGATAAATTCGGATATAAAAAAAATGGAAAAGGAATTTGATGCAATGATAGTTGAGGTCAATGATTATGAACAGGAACTCAAATATAATGAAGTTGAAAGGAAGAACTTGCATATCTTAAATGAAAATTTGATTTCGAGTTGTGTTGCTCAAGATGTGTTTTATACTGTTACTAAGCCCTCTATTACTGCTTCTCGATCTCATGAATTATCTATTGCATTGAAAGTTTCCCATGATCGTGTCATTAAGCTTGAAAACAAAAACTCAGAACTAAATGAGAAAATTGATCAGGATGATCACGATAATTTGGTAAAATATCTTTCTAAACTAGAAGTTGAACATTTTGATTTACAACTAAAATATCAACATCTTAAAGAAAATGTCAAAACCTCAAATATCAAGACATCCTCGGATGTTCCGAGTTTGATGCGCTTTTCGGATAAACAAACGTGACGAATAGATTCAAGCTCATTGTAACACGATCGTAAAGTTGAAAGCCCAAATTTCTCAATTAAAGGGTGAAAAGAACAATGTGACTAAATGCCTCCTCCTTTAGATTCTCAGTATTCTCAAACTTTTTGGTTAATGCTTTACAAAAAGAAAAAAAGAGTTTTCTAGAAGAAAATGAAAAAGTTAAACGACACTTTAAAGAGTTATATGATTCAATAAAAGTCACTCGTGACAAAAACAACGAAGAAATAACGTCTTTACAAAAAGAAATTGAGAATCTGAGGAGTGGGAAAAAATGGAAACTGCACTTGTCTTTAATGAGAATGTTGCATCAAAGTCATCCTCAGACAGCAAATATACTGTGACTGGTAAATACATTCCTCCCCATCTTAGGAATAATGAACTAGTGTTTCATAATTACTTTGCTCACCTTAAGGATAGTCTAGAATGTCTCCATGAGATTGTGGAAGAGGATTTCATAAATAAGCCTCTTGATAGAAATTAGGTTTGCTTGCATTCGTGCCAAATGATCTCGGGAGCGCTAGAATGTTTAATAGCAACATGTCCTAAATCCTTAGGTGCGAAAGGAAAAGTCTGTTATGCCTTGTTCTATGCCTAGTGCCAAGCATACAAACCATTCTATGCCCGTTTAAGAAAGTGAACACTAATGTGCCTTCAAGTAGTTCAAATCCTGCGCGTCTAGTTCGTGAATGTAAAAAGTAGATCAACCAACTAATGTTCCCATAATTCCCTCTACAGAGTAATCGGTGACATAAAAGCAAGCAAGTCAAAGCCTCCAGGCAATACCAAGAAAGATAGGACCTCGCAAGATAAGAGTGTGCATTGGAAGAGTAGAAGATCACCCTAGGAATATTAAGTTTGAGTTGAATAAAACGAATCGTGTTGATTCTAGTATTAGCTATAAGCGTCTCGTAATTAATTTGAATTCGCTACTATCCGCAAACCATGTAATGATGACCGCTTGATTTACATTACTAATCATGAATGTGGTATGAATGATTTTCTAATGATGTCAAATGCCCGCTTAAAGCGTAATGTTAAAATCAAGCTAAGAAGGCTAAAAGGCAAAGGCGAAAGAAAGTTAGAAAACAAAGGAACAGAAGAATATTTAGTAATATAGGTTATCAATGGATACCTACCGCCGTAAGGTTAATGAGTTTTGCCCTCAATTTGCTAAGACAATGCCCACTAGAAAATGGATGCCTCTTGGTAGAACTATTCCTTAAGAAGTGAACACACTTTGAATAGGTCAACACGGACACTAGCACCGCATCTATTTCGATGATTCCATTGTTTCTACTTCTAATGTGGGTGTTTCAATCATCGTTACTAACCATGTTGAACCCATTATTGCATCGGGATCCCAATTATCCGCTTATCCATTCTTATGCATGTTCAACCGCAGATCGTTCAAATCGCTTACGTGGTACCGGACTCATTGTTCCAAGCATATGATTTGGAGATCGCTCATGGCTCATGAACTACGTGAGTAAATTCATCGGATCTGTTAGATTCGGGAACGACCATTTTGGTGCAATTATGGGTTATGGTGATTATGTTGTTGGTAAAAGTGTAATCTCTAGGGTATATTATGTGGAAGGTCTTGGTCATAACTTGTTCTATGTTGGTCAATTCTGTGATTCCGATCTAGAAGTGGCTTTTAGAAAACATACTTGTTTCGTTAGAGAACTTGATGGTGTGGAATTATAAAGAGGAACCCGTGGTTCAAATCTATACACCATCTCTATCGAAGACATGATGAAGTCCTCTCCAATCTGCTTGTTGTCAAAGGCTTCGAAAACAAAGTCATGGTTATGGCATCGTCGTCTCAATCACTTGAACTTGGCACCATTAATAACCTTTCCGTAAAGGACCTTGTCGAGGCTTACCCAGATTAAAGTATGAAAAGATCATCTTTGTTCACTTGCCAATTGGGAAAAAGCACGAAATATGCCCACAAACCAAAACCCACAAACTCGATGAATGGAAGTTCTTCATACCCTTCATATGGATCTGTGCGGACCAATGAGAGTGCAAACGATAAATGGAAGAAATACATTCTAGTCATTGTTGATGACTACTCTCGATTTACTTGGGTAAAGTTTTTGAGGACAAAGGATGAAACTCACATATCATCATCAAACTTATCAAAGCGACTTGAGTTTGACTCAACAATCTTATTAGAATTGTTCGAATGCAGACAATGGCACAAAGTTTGTTAACAAAGACTTAATTCAGTTCTATGAAAGTGTTGGAATCAGTCATCAAAGAAGTGTTCCACGAACTCCTCAACAGAACGGTGTAGTTGAAAGACGAAATCAAACTCTTGTGGAAGCCGCGAGAACAATGTTAATTTATTCAAAGGTTCTGTTAGGTCACTAGTTTTACAAACACAAGTAATATAGAAAGAGATAAGGCGGTTGAACAAGAACCAAACACACACACACGATAATATAACACGGTTATGCGTAGATGTGAGTGAAAGGAAATAACTTGAACAACCAACCTTCAAATGAAGGTTTACATAAGGTATATATAGCAGGATAGCTAGGGCAACACTCCTAGTTTCCATCCTTTCTTTAATGGACTTGGGCCTAAGCTCATGGGCCTTCTACATAAGCTTAAGGCTAATAACAAACATGTTAGTGCAAATATTACGATATTTAATCTATACAGTCTCGTTTGTTTTGATTGATGACAAACATGTAACTTGTAATACATAACGTAAAATGTACAAGTTACTTGTAATCACATTTGTCTCAACATACATTCAACACATCTCGACGTCTCAAGTCCTCGTATGTTACAACACAGGTTCGTACATGTTTGTTATGTGGCATTATGATCAAACCCATTAACAAATCATTTAGAATGTTTAAAATACGTTTAGAGTCACTAAGTATTTTAATAGGTTAACCATTCTATTTGAACCTCATTTTACATCTTGCATTCACAAGTATTTTATACAAATACATCTTTTGTAAAATGTCTAACAAATATATACTTTTATTTGTACAAGTAAACTAACTATAATATTCATACAAGTACTAAAGTTTACTTACACTTGACAAAATATATATTATTTTGACAAGCACCTAACTAGATATTTTATTTTATAAAAGGCAATTAGACTTTTATAAACTAGTTACATAATACATTTTACAAGTTTATTTTCATGAACATTTTAATCTAAATGAAATTATAATTTTACATCACTTCATGCATCATCATATCTTTAGAAGATTTGGTCAATATTTGGTTAGATTTGTAAGATCTTGAAAGATATTCTAAGATATCAAATCTAAAAGTATTATTTTTTAGATTACATTTTTGGCTATAAATAGAGCCCATTGTCTTCTCATTTCAACCATCCCTTTCAACACACATTCTTTCTATCTTTCTTTCATCTTTTAGATCTATAGATAACCATGTAGTAACATACATTAATCACCCTCATCATCACATGATCATAATGCTTCTAACATTCATCTTTGTTGTAAGCATACTTTACATTTTGATCAACCAAGGAAAGCTTGGAGATCTAGCCATCCTCATTCACCAAAGCATATCAACATATGAAAATTCAAGATCTCTTGATATCCTCATTGATTGAAGACTTCTTATTTAAGAAGATCATTTAGATTAGTCATTCATATCCATTAGACATTTATGTCATGGATCATCATTGTAAACATTATTGCATCATCACAACACTTTCACCAAACTAGATTAGATGGTTTATGTGTTTGTACCATAAAACACAAGGTTTGTTATGTTGGCCATAAAACATAGTGGGAGTGGTTGTACCCTTGAAAAGAACTCGACATCTAGCTTAGTGTCGGAAATATTGTATAAGCGACGTTAGGTTGGTTCTACCTCGAACTAGAACCCGGTATTTAGCTTTGTACCGGAAAAGTGTAGCGGACGATTGTAAGGTTTTCTCCGTCGAGAAGGGATCTTGTTGATTTAGTGAAGTAACTCTCGAGTTGGGTACTCGGGGAGTGGAGTAGGGCGGAGAGGAGATCCGTGACCGAACCACTATAAATCCTCGTGTTCGGTTTGCACTTTCCTTTCTTTATCTCTTTACTTTTATAATTGCTTGTGATGTGGTTTGATGTTTATGCTTGTGTGACAACTTGGTTTACTATGTTTTATATTAGTCACAAACAATAATTGGTACTTTCATATTATAACAAGTTTCATAAACGATTTGATACAAAAGATCTAACGTTTTTAAACGGTAACGTATTCACCCCCCCCCCTCTACGTTTTCACAATTGGTATCAGAGCCTCGTAGCTCTTATTTTCAAAACAAATGGTTTTTAAAATGGAGCACGATCCATGTATCAAATTACCATTGAAGCAAAATATAATATGAAAAATGTTTTGCTAATTATACTTAGAAATTTTGTTGTTAAATGTTTAGATAAGTCACATTAGTAAAAATAATAAACAAAATATGTGTATTATATTTTTTCTATCAAATCTAGTAAGTCCTACACTTTTTCGCCATGAGTAAGTACATTTTCAACTTTACGTGAAGACCACGGATCAAGTGGAACCAAAAAGGGCTCCTTGCTTGTAAACTTTTGGTTCCTTGGTGCATGCAAGACGCAGCTTTTTGCCAACTTAAAAATTCATAACTTATTAACCGTAAGTCCGTAGGAGTCGAACCACCTATCATTTTAAAGGAATTGAGTCTACTTTCATTTAAAAATACTCTCATGGCCTGAGTCAAATTTTAAATAGGTGAAATAGACCAAATACTACCGTATATCTAAGATATTAAGTTTCGCTTTAACATAAAAACTCAAAATTTTGAATCAAGTAATTTAAGTTGGTATTCTTGAAACTTGGATACAATTTCTTTTGAAACTAAATAATTTGGTAATATGTTTAAACAAAACTAATTAAGCTTGGTATACATCGTCATTCTTAAACGCAAAATGACGAAAAGTGTTTTTTGTTATGCTATGCTAAATGACCACTTGTTTATGTTGTTTGCATATATGTTGCTTGCTTATTTTCAAATTGCTGTTTACACTTGTTTGTTTGCATAATATAAGTGTCAATCTTGCCATGTTATTTATTCGCTTGCTTGACGATTTCTTGTTTATGCACAATAGAACATTTGCTAGATTTTGTGCACTTAGTTGGAAATTTGTTTTACCATCACTTATAGACTTAGATCACTTTCTTTGCATAGGTTATACTAACATCTCGCATAACTTATGAAATGTCATGACTCGCTTAGCAATGAGTACTAAGTATATTAGTCAAGTATTTTGAAAAATGGAGGTTTTAAGAGAGTGTTTGGTACAAGGACAAAAACAATGTTTTATGATGTAATTTATTTGTTTTTACTTTGTAGGATGATAATATGACTTAAAACAATGTTGTATGCTAACCGGTTTATGCAGGTGGATAGCACAAGTGTGTTATCAAATTTTACCCATTTTCACTTTTATGTGAAAATCGTTAGCCCTTGGTCAAAGTCTATGCTCCACTATGTTTGTATATGTGTTATCGACTTTTCCTAACTAGAAGTAATTAATGTCACATTTTTAAGCAAAATTTGGTTTCGAAAACTCCCGACACCTAAAAAATGGGTGCATGAACTTTCTAGTGTCCACGGATCGACGGCACCAAATGTTGGTACCGTCTGTTATGCATTTTGTACCGCCATACCTATCTGAGACGGACCAGCGGCACCAATTTAAGGGTTCCACTGTAAAGAAATGGTGCCGTGGATCCTACGGTAAGTTGTTGAATTTTACTAAATCCGCAATCTAATTTACCAAATTTTGTTTCTAGGATAGTTGTTAATGCATATCTTTCATATCTCACTCAACACATCCTCAATGGATTAACTTAAGATGTTTGACATGATCTTAGACACTTCCATCTCGTTAGAAACTATCATCTTTGTATGAATTAACATCAAACAAAACACATCTCCGTGAATCCTTAGTTCCATAAATCGACACATTTAGGATGCTCATTTTCACCTTCCAACTATTAATTCTCCTTGAGCTTAGCATTTCTTTAAGCAAAGTCAAAATGACTAAATCCTTAGCCTCATCACCTTCAAACAAGACACTTAAGAAAACCACTAGGATTAGCGTTCGATCTTGTTGCTTCGTCAGCTTGAACTCTTCATCCTCAGACTCGTCACCTCTCAACATCTCATCACCCACTCGAGATAAGAACTTTCTAAACCTAAGTACTCCAACTCCAGCACCAAAATCACCCACCATTATGACTTCCTCACAACCATCCAAAAACACCTTCACTACCAAAGTTTCCAAAACTTGTACCTATCGAACTTTGTGTAACACCACCAACATATTCTCATCTATTTGCGGATAACTTAGATGACTTGCCACCTAGACTAATCCAAACTCATTATTTGCAAAGATATCATACACAAGTCTAACATATGACTTTAGATATTATTTTGTATCTACATGTATTGCCTCACTTGGTTAACATGAAAATAATGTGTCATCCTCCAAGACGATAAGCATTTACATTGAGTCATAACTCACATGTATGTTAAAGAGTCTTGCTATCCTCGAGTGCAATCTAAGATCCATAGTCTCAACAAGGTAGGATTGACAACTTAAGTATTTCATCCGAAATATTCAAGTATATGCGACTTACGATTGTAGTCATTAAAAGTCATATCCGAAAAATCAACACCCAAGTATTTTAACAACACATGCTAAAACACTAATCCTAAAATGAATCAAACACTTATCTAAAACAAACAACCCACTGTGCCACTTATCTCTCTTTGACACCTACTATCCCTCTTCCATCTTTTGGCACCATTAAGCGTGTTGCTCATGAACTTCCAAGAGCATCCTTTAAACCAAACGTGCCCTTTCAAAGATGAACCTATACCTCAGCCCCTAAGCTTCATAGACATGACCAAAACTTCAAGCACTTCACCTACTAGTTTTAGCAACCAATGAACCATAAGAATTAGTATCCGTACTTTTTGTGTTCAACATCTATGGACAAATAATCAACCTAAGTACTCCATAGCACAACAAACCCCTACATCACCACATCCTTATTTAGACACACTAGAAGACCTACCACCTAGATCAACCAATCCACCATCCTTACCATCATTTGAATTCGTTGAGTGTATTGCTCAAAAAGCCCTTGTGTCCAACACTTATACTGAATCAAATGCACGTTTGAACAAACTCAACCATCCTTTCCCACATATAGGGACTTAGATAATTCATTACGGCTAGAACCTCAACTATCAAATAAGCATGGTGCTCTTGGTAATTGTTGTCAATTTCCACTAGGTATAAGTAGTACTACCTTCACAAATTATCAAAGTATTAGTAATACTTTGTCGTTAAACTTCTGCATAAATTTCGTTAAACCTCAAATCAACATTTTAACAACATATGTTAAAATGCAATCTCAAAGCCAACATCATACACCCCAAGCAACAATGACTCTTGAGGAGTATACATAAGAAACTCGAGTGAATTCCTCTTGTCATCATCTAGTGAATATAATCTTGAGACCAAGTTTATTTAGACGGCACTATCCAATTCAAACACTTTGGCTTCATATCTTCATTTAGGAAAACATTATGCTTAAGAAATTATGCGTTAAGTATTCATCTTGTTAAAAGGATATTGTATATCATATGCATCATTCTATCCTTGCGACATAAATGGTTATGTTACAAGAGATTTCATTACACCTCATTGGCTAAATGATCTTGAAACGAACATCCACAAGTTCTATGAACTAGCATATCCAATTCATCTTGTCATACTTATTTTCATAAGCATGATAACTTTATCCCATGCGTTGTTGAAAGATACTATTTGTATCCATTTCCTTTCAAGCATACATCATAACCTAACCTTGCTCAAACCTTGTGCACATTCAAGGTTAAAACTACACATCTTTAGAACATACACATGATCTATTGAAGTTGGTAACCTTATTTAGATTCTTGTTAAATAAAAAGGAGCTTTCTTGAGAACGTTCTTAATTTAACATATTCCATTCCCTAGTCTTAGATAATCAAATCACATTTAAAGTATACATTTCAACTCAACGCAAAAGATGTCATCCATTAGATCATACAATTAGCTATGTAATTTGAACAACCTTAGATTCTAAACACAAGATTAAAACATATTGTTTATCAACACACCATTGATAAAATTCATGTGTATAACATGACATCTTCATCACCTTAGTTATATTGCATATTAGTTGTGTCACATTGCCAAGTATTGGTAAACTATCATCTTTATGCACTTTAATAGGCAAAAGTAGAATTCCATCTTTCAACATGAGAATGACTCTTGGAGAACCTATTGCACTAGAAACTCAATTTGACCTAACGGTTGAATTGCTTCCGGAGAGAAGTTGGGTATGTGGAATCACCGTAAAATGGTCGTGTTTAGCCTTAATTGAGCACCGCTAGTAATAGTCTCATATTCATTCTCCAACTTGAAAAATCTGTTTTCCTATACTTGCCTAAAGTAAGTGTTAAAACATTGATAGTTTACCTCGCCTTAGGAATACTAATCAAACAAGTAGTATATATGACTTTTCTTTTAAAACCACTTGCATTGCACTTACATGTGTTGATTATATGTTCTTGTTTGATATGATAAGTTGATTTGACATTTATCTTAGTGTTTGATAACTAGTCAAATGTGTAAACCTTAGTAAAACCACTTGCATTGTACTTACATGTGTTGATTACATGTTCTTGTTTAATACGATAAGTTTATTTGACATTATCTTAGTGTTTGATAACAAGTCAAATGTGTAAACCTTAGTACGGTTTTATCTTTATAATGCTTGTATTCTTGTTTCATGCTACTAAACGTTTAAACCTAAACTTTATTTGCATGATACTTATTTTTGAATTATTTTTAACATGATTAACATGTTACTTATGAACTCATAATATGTCATTTTGATACATGATATTTGATATATTTGTATTTAAAAGCTATTAGTTGGCATTCATTATAACTATGTGTAGTACGATCCAAATGATACATGCTCCAAATTTTTATGTCTTAAACATGGTTTGCATGAATCTTTCATCTTGTTTCTTTTGCTTCTTGTCACACTATTTGTTTGCTACGTGTGCACATATAATCATCAAAGTGCTTTTGGTATGACAAACTTTTAGAAGCCTTTTATCTTACAAATTAATCACATAGATTATTGTATATCCAAGTATGCTTAAGTGTCTAAGTCTAACGACAAAACAATCTCATAATGAAATGTCTTGAATAAAGTCGTATTCTTGCATAATATGATTGTTTTGATGCTATCTTGTGTGGTGATTTCTTGTCTACTAAGTGCAATGTGTTTTTTGTGCTTATATAATATGTTATCATTTGATTTCTATCATGTTAACATCTTTTGTCACTGACAAATTTGTTTGTAGGTTGATGGCAAATTATTTGTTATCTCACTTGGTTCTAACCTTTATATGCTCATTTTGCATAATCCTCTTTATTACTACGTAGATTAGTACTATGCTTTATGGGACCCCTACACTTGCATATAGTTCAAAAGCATATAGAATTAAGTTCTAGAGGGTTGGCTTTGCATTTTTGTCTTTCAACCGATCTCTTTCCAAATCTCATTTTTGCTTCCGCTTTCCAAAAATCACCTCCATCATTATTTAGTTATAACAATACTCTAATCCTCTTCACTTCCTATTAGGAAACCACATGCCTCATCATACGATCATCTCGTAGTAATCGAGAAGAGGTATGTGACTTTAAGGATGAAGTTCATCACTAAGCTCATCTCTTTCATTAACCCGAATAACCTCCTAAACATTTTGTTGTCATTCCTTATTTGATACACATTATGTTGGATGTCCACCAATTAAGGGGGAGAGAAATCCATTCACATAATTGTCTTTTGTCAAATTTTATGTCTCTTAGACTCTAAAATACCAACACATAGGCAAACACCACTTAGCTAAAACCGGTTCACGAAACCACAACTAGTTCAACCTTTTAACCTTATATCACAAGTTTGCACCAATACCTCATCAAGTGAAAAACACATCATGTGTTTTACAAACTTTTCATCTCCACAATCAACGAATCTAGGATTTTCCTTAACCTAGCACCTTACAACTTCACTATCTAGAACACCATCATAGGATCTTATCCTTTTCTCGCTTGACATATATCATGCATGTCATTGTCGGCAAATGATATATTAATCAAAAGCGACCATTTCCAACACGTTGGTCCATTCAACTCTCACTTATATGATGTCATTATCATCCTCATATAGGTACCCATTATTATTATTAGTATTTTCCATATTGTCTTCACTTCTTTTCAAAGTGATAATCATCTATGTCGGTCAAAACCATGCTAATACTACATTTCCCATTGTCACCTAGAATAGGTCATTTTATAATTCGTGTCAATCAATGAACAATTTATCTTCATGTTATCACTTTTATATATTCTTAGATAGAACGATTATTGATTACTCTTGTGTTGAAGCATATGAGAACTTGCTCAAAACAATAGGTTGTTAGCATCAATAAATCATTCAAATCATAACCCTTATGCATCATTGAAATGCAATGTCCATTCATATTTTTTTCTCTTAGCTTTGGTCACTTGACATGCCGAAAGGATTGCATGAGTCTATATTTTTTTTATTTGATATACATATGAGTTTCTAACTCCTTAATAGCTTCCTACCTAATCACCACCACCCTCCATCACCACTTTCACTAAATCATCACCACCATGGATTAGTGAAAACTTACTTTTGTAAATCTCGAGTCATCTACCATCTCCACATGAATCCTAATAGTAAACCGACACCAACACTAGCACCACTAGTGGCACACCCGGTGGGAGACTTCATATCTTCTTTATAGGAACTATTTTGTAGGTTTTTATCATATTATATTCTCACTTTTCTTATGATTGTAATTAGGATACTACACTTCATGAGATCTTTGATTATATCATTTATCACATATATACATCTTATTTTTCTTTGTGAAAAAGATGAAATATATTGCACTAATGGTTTTCATTGTAGGTTCATCCTCATATACACTCGATTGTATATATATTACTCATCTAAAGATGAAGTTTTCATCAATTATTTTATTTTAGGTGCTTCTTGACACCCTATAACAAGGAGGAATGTCCTTTAAGCACTCATATTGCATCGTCTATACACTTAGTTGTATATGACATATTTGTCTAAAGACAAAGCTTCTATTATACTAATATTTATTTTGAAGGTTCATCTTGACGCCCTAGAGCAAGGGGAGCTTCCGTCAAGAATTTATTGAATGCATCTTATATACACTTTGTTGTATATCACTTACTCGTCCAATGACGAATATAGTTTTGCACTAATATTTGTTTTGTAGGTTTTTAATCATACCCTGGCGCCTCAAACAAGGGGGAGCATGCACGCTTTTATCATCATTCTCACTTTTCAACAAGCATTGGTGCTTCGATAAAAAGTGGACAAAATAGGCTAACAATGCTATGCTTTTTTTTTTTTTCATATATTTCTCATAATTTTGTTGCATAAAACTAACCTTGATGTAGGTTAAGCCTCTTAATTTGATCCATGGATCCGCTACCTAACAAGGAACGGATTGAAGTAGACGATTTAACTTCACTAGGGATGATGCAAGCTCGCCTTTTGGGAGAAATGAAGTTAAACTCAAGGACACGCCTTTTTGTTTCGACAAAAGGGGAGAAGAGTGTAAACGGAGAAGGTAATGTAAAGGTAGTAAGGATGCAAGTAACTTTTACATTTTACTTTCTATTACGTTTACATATCTTTGTCATCATCAAAAGGGAGATTGTTAGTGCAAATATTACGATATTTAATCTATACAGTCTCGTTTGTTTTGATTGATGATAAACATGTAACTTGTAATACATAACGTAAAATGTACAAGTTACTTGTAATCACATTTGTCTCAACATACATTCAACACATCTCGACGTCTCAAGTCCTCGTATGTTACAACACAGGTTCGTACATGTTTGTTATGTGGCATTATGATCAAACCCATTAACAAATCATTTAGAATGTTTAAAATACGTTTAGAGTCACTAAGTATTTTAATAGGTTAACCATTCTATTTCGAACCTCATTTTACATCTTGCATTCACAAGTATTTTATACAAATACATCTTTTGTAAAATGTCTAACAAATATATACTTTTATTTGTACAAGTAAACTAACTATAATATTCATACAAGTACTAAAGTTTACTTACACTTGACAAAATATATATTATTTTGACAAGCACCTAACTAGATATTTTATTTTATAAAAGGCAATTAGACTTTTATAAACTAGTTACATAATACATTTTACAAGTTTATTTTCATGAACATTTTAATCTAAATGAAATTATAATTTTACATCACTTCATGCATCATCATATCTTTAGAAGATTTGGTCAATATTTGGTTAGATTTGTAAGATCTTGAAAGATATTCTAAGATATCAAATCTAATAAAGTATTATTTTTTAGATTACATTTTTGGCTATAAATAGAGCCCATTGTCTTCTCATTTCAACCATCCCTTTCAACACACATTCTTTCTATCTTTCTTTCATCTTTTAGATCTATAGATAACCATGTAGTAACATACATTAATCACCCTCATCATCACATGATCATAATGCTTCTAACATTCATCTTTGTTGTAAGCATACTTTACATTTTGATCAACCAAGGAAAGCTTGGAGATCTAGCCATCCTCATTCACCAAAGCATATCAACATATGAAGATTCAAGATCTCTTGATATCCTCATTGATTGAAGACTTCTTATTTAAGAAGATCATTTAGATTAGTCATTCATATCCATTAGACATTTATGTCATGGATCATCATTGTAAACATTATTGCATCATCACAACACTTTCACCAAACTAGATTAGATGGTTTATGTGTTTGTACCATAAAACACAAGGTTTGTTATGTTGGGCCATAAAACATAGTGGGAGTGGTTGTACCCTTGAAAAGAACTCGACATCTAGCTTAGTGTCGGAAATATTGTATAAGCGACGTTAGGTTGGTTCTACTCGAACTAGAACCCGGTATTTAGCTTTGTACCGGAAAAAGTGTAAGCGACGATTGTAAGGTTTTCTCCCGAGAAGGGATCTTGTTGATTTAGTGAAGTAACTCTCGAGTTGGGTACTCGGGGGAGTGGAGTAGGGGAGAGGAGATCCGTGACCGAACCACTATAAATCCTCGTGTTCGGTTTGCACTTTCCTTTCTTTATCTCTTTACTTTTATAATTGCTTGTGATGTGGTTTGATGTTTATGCTTGTGTGACAACTTGGTTTACTATGTTTTATATTAGTCACAAACAATAATTGGTACTTTCATATTATAACAAGTTTCATAAACGATTTGATACAAAAGATCTAACGTTTTTAAACGGTAACGTATTCACCCCCCCCCCCTCTACGTTTTCACAAAACATAAAGGCAATAATAAAGCTAACTATTACATATTAATTACAAACACTTGATTATGGTTTAGGAGTGATTCCAACAATCTCCCCTCAAGTGTTGGTGATGAACGTGAAGGCGTTGATGTAATAGTAGCTCGACGTCTTCGACATTCTTCTTTCTTGTGAGAAGAATTGCCTTGATTCGAACAATCTCCCGGTGTAGAGATAGTTTTCTTTGAACGGTTATGCTTTGACATCATCATTAACTTTGTTCTTTGATTATTGTTCTTTGTGGTGAAAGTGATAGTATGTTGTTATCGCATCAAGTGCGCCTCAGTGCCTTCATTGCTAAAGTGTCCCCACGTCATTCTTCAACATGCTCACACGCTCTTTGATGTTGGAATTCGATCGATGAAGTTCTTTAAGTCTTTAACTTTGTAGATTCTTTGATTTGACGAAGAATCATTACGACTGTTGTGTTGTTTTGGATAGAACTTCCATTAGTGATGATGTTGGTGTGAGCATGAGAAGAATCAAGACGATCATCCCGCTCCCGAGCTTCCATAAGAAGAAAACATTTCAAGCGGTTAGTAATAAGCGGATTCCGGCACTTACAAGTTTGAACTTGAGATTGTTAATGACATAGTGTGAAAACACAACTCTAATTCTTACAAAGGCCTTTCTGAACCGGAGTCCCACAAGTGAGATAACGCGATGTCTGAAGTACACCTACAGTTCGGATGAGTCGCTAAGGTACACCAAGCATCACCCACGATAGACCATTTGAGACACACTAAGCGTAATCCACGAGGAGTTACGAAGTGACTGCTTTGTCAGTCTGTTTGATGTTGACCAGGCGGATTTTCCATTCAATCACCGAGGATCACCGATAAGGTTTTAAAATGTACCTTTTTGAGGGTCGTTTAAGCCCTTATTTGATCACTTTTGTATCCGTTATTGCTTAATATCGTTCCTTTTCACTTTTAGGTCTCTTGAAGGCAAAGCTAGCGTAATGGCACTTATTTGGACGAAAAGCGCGGATATATGAAGAAAATGGCCAAAGTCAAGAATCGAGACACTCAAGCGGCTAAATTACAGGGGACGGCGTCCTTTGCTAGCTGCGACGCCGTCGGAGGGTTTTAATGACGGGATAAGCCAAAACTCTTATTTACAAGTGACGGTTTGGGGTTTAAAAGATTGAAGGGGCGGCGTCACGGGCATAAGGTGACGCCACAAGCTACAAGATGCTGCAAGTAGTTGATATTGTTTTAGCCATAACTTTTGCATACGAACTCGGTTTAGGTGGTTCAAAAGCCCACGCGACCGGAACAAGAAAATCTACAATTTGGTGAAAAAATCGTAACGTCGTCACTCTATAAGTGTGACGCCGTCGCTCTTCCGACATAAAATCGCCTATAAATTTAACATTATAACTTCACTTTTTGTAAGCCCTAAACCCTAAGTCCGATTCCAGGGTTTTGGAAGGTGTTTTTCCAGCAACTTAAAGGGTTTCAAACACTCCATAAACATCGTGCAATGATTTTTTTGTTAATCCAATCCTATGGTATGTCTTCAATTATCACAATTGTTGATTGCTCTTCATTAATTATGCTTGGCTGATTCACCTTGTGTTTGCTTATGATTGTATGAAACTTGTATATAATTAATTAGATCTAATTGATTTCTTAGTGATGCTTGTGTCTATCTTCATCATTAGGGGTGTGACAATTTCAATAAGTCTAATTGGTTTAGTTTATAATTCTTGCACCCTACTGTCTCTTGTTTAATTGGTTGTCTCTTATCTTAATTGTAATTAGCTTAGGAGTGCGACTAGGCTATCGTTGTGTTTAATACTTGATAAATCTTGGATAGTTTATGAATGACTTATGGATTTTGTTTACTAAAACCAAAGATAACCTTAAAGTTTGTTTATGAATGACTTAGTGGATTTTGTTTACTACACTTAAAGGTGACTTTAAAGAGTTAGGGAATGCACACCTTACGACCTTAGAAAACAAAACACGTTAAGAATAAGGACGTGACAATTCAACCGTCAATAGGATGTGACAATTCAGTAGGTAGAATTGGATAGCTAGCAAGGAGTAATATATCATAAGTAGATACGCTTCACGTTCCTGGTAGACCCATATTTTAGTTAGTATCTTTTGGGATAGTTGACTAGCAACTAATTCCACCCTCCTCCAAAACCGAGATTCATAAAATATAAAATACAAATAATCATCCTCGCCTTTAGACTTAAATCGACATACACTTCAACCTAACGACACTATTCCCTAGAGAACGATATCAATACCCTTGGCTTACCCTAATACTACACTACAACGATTAGGTTCAACGCCTAGGGTGTTGAAAACTTCTTTCGATTTAAAAGGAAGTTCCTTTGACCCCGAACGCAGCTGTGTAAGCGTATCAAGTTTTAGGCGCGCTGCCGGGAATAGTTATTGTTTAGGCTTGATTTCTATCTCATTTAGGTCTACTCACAAGATTCCTATCAAGTGAGATTTTTTCTTTTATTAGCTTCCTTGTAGTCTATCCCCTTCTTTGTGCCTTTGTTCGTAAAACTTGTCCATTGACTCTTCCGTTCACCATTATGGAGAACGCGAATCCACTATATTCGCGATTAGGTTTTTTCATAAGAAATTATGATATTACTAAAGCGGATTATTCAAGATGGTGGGAAGAAAGTAACCAAGTCCATAAACCTTTTGAGGGTTTCACCATTCCATCAAGCCCACAAAACACCTCATCTAGTGAAACCTATGCTTCGTACGAGCCTTCACCTAGGATAGACTTTCGTGAACAACCTCCGTGTTTAGAAACTATTGTTAGTAAGGCCCTTAGGAGAACTGACCAAATTTGTGAAAATATTATGGAAAGCAACCAAGCATTAAACCATAAGTTGGATCAATTACTAAGTTTGGTTTCATCACGACCTAAGGAAATAGCACATGATGAGCATATAGATGATGTAGATGTGATTAAGGATAAGGTGAAAATTCTAGACCCACAAGGTATCCCACAAGTCCCACCATCATTTAAGGCATACACACCGCACGTGACTTACCCGGAAGTAGTAGAAGAGACTTTAGGAATCCCAATGGAGGTAGAACATTTGAACCAAACGCAACTGGGGAATATAGGTTTGAATACTTGTAGTCTCAGTCTTACTCTTAGTTCTAGGGAATTTTCTAGTGTTGATGAACCGGAACCTCAATCTTTATTTCCATCCTTAGATAAAAGAGGAACCGACCCACCCATCAACCGATTTAGTCCGGGTAGTTTTAGGATGAAGGAAGCCATTCACACACCCCCTTCACCTCACGTGGCAAATTGCTACCCTAAGGGTGTGTATCGCTACTATCACCCGCACTTAAACTTAAGTGTAGGGAAATCCTCCCCTTTATCCGTTAAATAAGGGTAGAGTCATGCTCGTGACTCGAACAAAAACAAGCGCTTCTTGGGAGGCAACCCATGTGTATTTGTTTTTCATTTTTATTTGTGTGTCATATATCTTTTAGTGATTGTTTATTCTCATGTTTAAATTTGTAAAATGCTTTATTTTGTCTTTAACCTCGTCTTAATTACATATAAAGGTATTTTACATAAAGAATAAGTGTAGGAAGGATTACACACGTTTTCAAAAGAAACGTGAACATGAGAATAACGATTATTAAAAAAGATATACATGTGTTTGTTTGAGTCAAATGCTTGTATCGAGTCATAATGGATGTTTTGCGTGAAATTTTCCAGATTCTAAAGATGTAAATTTTCCGAATTTTTTCAAAAAATCGCAGACCGATTTTGTCAGGATAACTCGACGGCGTCAGATTGCAACTTGACGGCGTCTGTGAAGGAGCGTAAACAATGATTACTTTTTCTCATTTACGTGCTACTTATAAATTTTGGAATTTTCAAGGTCTTAATTTTTAGAAAATCGCAACCATCCATTCCACAAGCATTATATCTTATTTAAGTCTGGAATTACATCTTGTTGTGATTTTTCTTTGTTCGGTTTGATGCGTTGGGTTGTTTGTTTTCTTAAAGTGTACAGGTTTAATTTACCAAGAAGAAGATACATAAGATTGGAAGGAGCTTTTCACGCATAAATTCTTCTTGGAAAGGATTTAACCACCACTTCACACGGATTCTACCGAGCTAATCAGAGGAGTACTAGTTTCTTTCATTTTTAATTACCTTCCATTATCATAACTTTGATACTTTCGAGGAACATTGGGGACAATGTTCAGTTTAAGTGTAGGGAGGGAAAATAAAACGGGAACTTTGAAACTATGCTTATCCTTGAATATTTGCTTTGTCCAATTGTGTTTGTGTAATAAACCATGAGAAAATGTCGGTTAGGGTAATTTTGGCACCAAATTTAAAATTTTTCATGACATATAGGAGTGGGCCATTAGTCTTAACAAAAGCGTCTCACGGATAGGAAGTTGCATGACTAGCACAAAAACCCTTTACCATCTAAATTCCACCCAAAATGTGAGGATCGCCTTAGATTAGTAGGAATTAAAGCATTCATCTTTAATGCTTAGAGTGTGAACCGGTAGTATATTAGATTCTAGAACTTGTTTTGTGATGCATTCCGAGATCGCTAGTAAGACTACACTTGTGTAGTTAGGAATAACTAAATGATAAGAGGCATTAGGATAACCCTTGTTTGATACCGTAATATAATTACTTCTTCCACATCGGTTGAGTAATTCCCCACACCCTTTTGCGTTGTACTCATCTTTAGTACACGATACCCTAGTTAACCCCTCGAGCCTATCCTTTTCGCGGTTCTCGTGATGTTTCGTTTTTCCGAATATCAATGAAGAGCATTGTTTACACCTCACCCCAAATATACACCCAAATCGCTTTAGCCTACCCTTTATGCACTCACTTTTAGTGCATTATTGTTATCACCCTAAACCTTTGGTTCAATTATCCGTTGCTTGCATGAGTTGCTAAGTCGAGTCATATCCTTTGTATACGATTTTGGGACGATTGGGACTCATGGGAAAATTAAAGTTTTAAATGACTAAAGGGAACGCCAATTCCCTTATTTGCGTAATAACGTACTCCAAGTGTTTTGATCTTTTCAATTGGGTCATATTAGTGTTAGAGTAATAAAACTCAAGTGTAGGGATGTGCTATAAATCCCTTTTATTTTGATGTTATCGTAGAGGATGGTAGAGTAAAAGTGTATGAAAAAAAAGAAAAAAAAAAAAAAAAGAAAAAAAAAAAAAAAAAAAAAAAAAAAAAAAAAAACGGCTACCATCCTACATCTATCTTTAAATTTATGTTTGTTTATTTCAGTTATCTAGAGTTTAGAGTGTCGAGTCTTGGCTTAGCAATGCCATTCTTCGTATGCATGTAACATTGAGATTTTTGACTTGCCACCACTAAAAAGCCTATCCCACCAAACCCTTTGTTTCCCTACCGTAAGCCTAATGTTACAAACCTTTAAAGACCTCTTTGATAGTCTTTCCTAGGTGCTTACGCCAAAGCAATGGAGGTTTGATCTATTCTCAAGCCTATGGTAATCTATGTACTAGGACCGGTTAATGAGTGTTTATCTTCCATTTCCAATTTGTTATATTTCATATACACCCTAGAGATGTGAGTATCCAAACACCCTATGTGAGGTGCTAGTATGTAATTTCCGTGCTTGTTATGACTTTCCGGGATTATATGTGTTGTGGACTGTTTTAAACCAATGCTTCATGACCCTAACTTATAAATTAATTGGCTAAAGCACATTTGCTTGAGGACAAGCAAATACCAAGTGTAGGGATATTTGATAAGGTTTTAAATGTACCTTTTGAGGGTCGTTTAAGCCCTTATTTGATCACTTTTTATCCGTTATTGCTTAATATCGTTCCTTTTCACTTTTAGGTCTCTTGAAGGCAAGCTTTGTAATGGCACTTATTTGGACGAAAAGGCGGATATATGAAGAAAATGGCCAAAGTCAAGAATCGAGACACTCAAACGCTAAATTACAAGGGACGGCGCCATCGCTAATCTGACGCCGTCGGAGGATTTTGTGACGGGACAGAAGCCAAAACTCTTATTTACAAGTGACGGCTTCGGGTTTAAAAGATTGAAGGGGACGGCGTCACAGGCATAAGGTGACACCGTCACAAGCTACAAGATGCACGCGAAGTAGTTGATATTGTTTTGGCCATAACTTTTGCATACGAACTCGGATTTAGGTGGTTCAAAAGCCCACGCGACCGGAACAAGAAAATCTAAAATTTGGTGAAAAATGGTCATGACGTCGTCACTCTATAAGTGTGACGCCGTCGCTCTTTGCCGACAGAAAATCTGCCTATAAATATAACATTATAACTTCACTTTTTGTAAGCCCTAAACCCTAAGTCCGATTCCGTGGTTTAGGAAGGTGTTTTTCGACAACTTAAAGGGTTTCAAACACTCCATAAACATCGTGTAATGATTTGTTTGTTAATCCAATCCTATGGTATGTCTTCAATTATCACAATTGTTGCTTGCTCTTCATTAATTATGCTTGGTGATTCACCTTGTGTTTGCTTATGATTGTATGAAACTTGTATATAATTAATTAGATCTTATTGATTTCTTAGTGATGCTTGTATCTATCTTCATCATTAGGGTGTGACAATTTCAATGAGTCTAATTGGTTTAGTTTATAATTCTTGCACCCTCATCTCTTGTTTGATTGGTTGTCTCTTATCTTAATTGTAATTAGCTTAGAGTGCGACTAGGCTATCGTTGTGTTTAATACTTGATAAATCTTGGATAGTTTATGAATGACTTATGGATTTCGTTTACTAAAACCAAAGATAACCTTAAAGTTAGTTTATGAATGACTTAGTGGATTTTGTTTACTACACTTAAAGGTGACTTTAAAGAGTTAGGGAATGCACACCTTACGACCTTAGAAAACACAACGCGTTAAGAATAAGGACGTGACAATTCAACCATCAATAGGATGTGACAATTCAGTATGTAGAATTGGATAGCTAGCAAGGAGTAATACCTCATAAGTAGATACGCTTCACGTTCTGGTAGACCCATATTTTAGTTAGTATCTTTTGGGATAGTTGACTAACAACTAATTCCACCCTCCCTCAAAACCGAGATTCATAAAATATAAAAATACAAAAATAATCATCCTCACCTTTAGACTTAAATCGACATACACTTCACCTAACGACACTATTCCCTAGAGAACGATATCAATACCCGTGGCTTACCCTAATACTACACTACAATGATTAGGTTCACTGCCTAGGGTGTTGAAAAACTTGCTCGACGAAAAGGAAGTTCCTTTGACCCCGAACGCGTTGTGTAAGCGTATCAATCACAGTTGTGAACCTCTCATAAATGTTCTCGACAGATTGCTAAGATCTTTGAAGGACTCGATATGAACCACTGATGATCTTAATTGTT
The DNA here is from genome assembly GCA_022545495.1 of Chrysanthemum lavandulifolium. NCBI lineage: Eukaryota > Viridiplantae > Streptophyta > Magnoliopsida > Asterales > Asteraceae > Chrysanthemum > Chrysanthemum lavandulifolium. The sequence goes on along the minus strand of CM040241.1, from coordinate 73,501,008 downwards.
TATCAACAAGTGATGAAATGTCAAGTGTACCTAAGAGATCTTTTGATGAATCTCGTGGCTCTAGACTCAATAGTGCGTTTTGGTTTTCTAGAGCGGAGACTAGGGAGAGGGTCTCCTTCTTCAATACCAGCGATCTCTAAGAGAAAGCCAATAGTTTACATAGGGTTCCCAGTGAGAATGAAACAAGCTTCTGATGAGAGAAACTTGAGTGGCTAAGAAGGTTTAGTGCATGCGTCACTGGGTCCATGATGACTTTAATCTTCAATACCGGTGTCACGAAGTGACAACCAAGAGTATATGAATTGAACCCGGTTATGCGCCTAAGTTGAATAATTTGGAGGGCTATTTCTTTTCACCCTTTCTTTGCATTTCTTTTAATTTTTCAACTCCTTCTTTCTCCGATTCTCATTTTCTCCTTTTTATAATCATACCTAAGGACTTCTAAGTACTAACTATTTGTGATGTCCTTGGGTAGATCCTTCCGACTCAAGCGGATCATAGGACAGTTATTCCTAACCTTAGTCACCTTATATCTCCATGACTAACCTATGTTGCCTTTAAAACCATCATTGTGAAGAATCTCTCAAAGGGTTTGTAAATGAAAAGCATGTTTGAACCATCGTGAGAGATAAGATTTTGCATAAATACTCCCCTCCACATGTGCTTAAGAGTTTTGACGAAATCAGACCTTTGTGTAGGAAGAGCACGCACTTTTGAATTAATCAACTCAAGATAGACAATCCCCATGAGACACGGTTACGTTGCATAGTTAAAGAGTTACATTGTCGCCTTTTAGGTGACAACTAGCTCTAATAACTACCTTGAAGGTGTAGACCAACCTCGAAGGTTATCATACCCGTCGAGTTCATGTCTACCAAGAGTTTCACGAATGGTACTTTCTACTTGGACAAGTCCTTTGCGAGACACGTTTACATTACTAGCGAACTAGCTTGAAATTATTACCCGTCCAGGACAAGTCTTTTCGAGTTACTAACAGTTTAGTACCGTTAATTATTTGGTTAAGTCTATTATACAAAGATTCATTTGCATTTGCACAAAGATATTTCTTATCACATAATTTTCTCCCCCTCAAAAATGGCATATAAAATGTTATTTTTGAAAATTTGAGAATAAATATGACCATTTCGAGTGTTGCGGGAAGATGACCACTATGAACAATTTGTGAACAAAGTTTAATTCAAATACTCCCCCTCAACTAGTGATATAAACGGTTGAGGTTTTGAAAATCATATGGGGAAGTACTTGTCCTTTTGAGCAAAACCTTGAAAAATGAAAGGTTTGATAGGTTGTACTCAAAACTAAGAAGCTTTCGCTCCTTTCATAAGGATTGTGGCACTGAAACATACCACAGGGTCCTTTCTTGACAATTACGGGTTGTGCCTTCGTTATGTGTGCACAAGCCATTGACATATATAATCACACATCCAAATGTAATAATGAAGGAAACAATTCAAGGGTACCGTGAAGTCCAATGATGTCGTGGGAGTGCGAATAGGGCATTGATAGCCGGTGATGTTAATCCTGGGTCGACCACCAACAAAGCTTTCCAACGTTCTGAACTGATACCTTCGAAACAACCTTTCATCAATCATCTTGATAATTCTCCTCACATCTCTTCGATCTTGAGAATTCCATCGCTTAGGACACCTAATCTTGTGACGTATGTCCTTCAACCTATATGCCAATCCATCCCTAACCATCTTCAAGTGTGATCCCCAAACTTGTGAAGTTCACTACACGCCATTAAGCAATTTCTTTGAAGTTTCTGCGGTAAACAACGAAAGGTTTCTTGATGAGTGTATATTATGAGAGCTGGTTGAGGTCGGGAAGATCTAGGCGAGGTGGTGTGAAGTTGACATGGGTCCGATAAGATTCAAGCGCCGGTGAAGATCTTCTACACGTTCCTTGATGACTATGCGTCGATGAAGATGAGCAATGACTTGATGAATTCACGTTGTACTTGGTTGAAAATAGTCTCATGCGACCTTGTACATTGGCAAGGTACATGTCTTCGATGTCGTTGATAGACAAATTCTCAAAGTCGACCAGAGAAAGAATAATCCCTTTCATCTTGTCGTTTGACCACGATATTCTTTAGGAAGGTGTAGTCCCACTTAGATGACGAACATGTTTGATGGCAGCGATATCCTTAATCTTGAACACCGCATGTTAAGACTTCGAACCGGCGACACGTAGTAGATTCGTCGGCGTTCACGCCAATGATGAATCCCGTACATTGCATCTCGGTCGTATGCTTCCACTTTGTCAGAGAACAAGTGATTGACACGTTCCTGCTGGGAATGGAAGTGTCAACGATGTAGCGTATTTCCTTGAACCATCGCCACCGTGTAGAAGAAATTCCAGGTCTTTGTTGAAGAAATATCCTTATGGGATCCTAGGTTCATCTGGTTGGCCTATTGTTGGTAGAGGTTTTGACCAGTCGGTGTCGTATGGAGGGTTGTCCCGTTTGGTGAAGTCGATGTTTGCTTCTGGGTTGAGCCAATCCATGTTGTTAGACATAGCTCGAGCAATGTTTTCAAGGTGATATTCGACCTCGATGGCACTTTCTGAGCTATCTTTCCACAGTTGAAAAGCTTCATTCTTGATTCGCCTCAACTCGGATTTCGTCATCTTCTTCACCTGGAACTTTTCTTGCAAAAGTTTTGTATGCTCCAATGTGTTACCGTCTACCAAATCCTGACCTTCTTCAGGGTAGGGAGTGTTGTTAACAAGAGTAGAGAACCATTCAAATTCTTCAGTTTTATCGTCATCTAGCCAAGATATGACGTCAGTCTGAGGCGTCTTCTTCTTCTTCTTTTCAAGGCCTAGATGATGATCTTTGGTTTCGAACTTGTTTGGGAGAGGTGGGTTGTTGTAGGGGCTCAAGGACCTTATCATTGTCACCACCCGTATACTCAAAGTGATCACCGATTTTACGAGTCGGGGTGGTAACTCGGAATCGTCACGAGGTTTATCTGTAGAAGAACGGGAGGAGACCTTTGTTAAGTAGGAGTCCGTTGGAGGAGGTAACATAGAAGATGATTCATTAGACTTCTTCGACGTTTAGCTTTATCTTGCTTATCCCGATCCTTGTCTTCATCGCCTCTAGGACGTTTAGACTTTTCTCGCTTCGAATCTACATGCTTCTTTGAGTTGGTAGTCCGGAATGCTTGAAACACTTTCCTTCCTCGAGTAAATGTCCCGGATCGTGTAGACATTTGTGTGACAAGCTTGGCCACCAATTCATTATCCGAGAAAACTACAGGATCGGATGGATTGATTGTGACGGTTAAAGGTGTGGATCTTATAGTTTGCTTGGCTATCGCATAAGATTCGGATATAGTTTTCCGTAAACATCTCCTTTGTGACTTTAGGAGCGATATCCGAAAAGTACTTGTTAGTGTAACCTTGATCATTTCGTTCGGTTCCTCTTGACGATGACTTTTCATGAACTCTGGATAAACTTCCTTTCTTCTTGCATCTTGTCGTTCTCGTCATGTAGATATTGTATTTGTCGATTGAGAAAGTTCGACTTCATGTATAGCATGTCTTTCTTTCGACTGTTTGTGACTTTCACAATTCTTTCATGTGTCCGAGAAATCCAAGATCGAGGTGGTTTCTTCACAAATTTGGATTTTGATTTCTTTGATGGTGGTTGGGAAGAGTGAGATGAAGAGTCGATGAGGAAGAGACATGAGGAGACTCGGGGTCCTTGGGCGGTTCGAAGTTTCCTTACGTGAGCGTGTAGGACTTTCGAGCGACTTGTCATAATCAGCATCTTTATCTTTCTCGGACTTCTCGGTTTGGGTTTCTCAAACTCATATTCGATAGTATCCTCCACAAGCTTTTGTTGTTGCACAAGAGTGGTGGCACGGATCCCTTATCGTGTCGATTAACCGCATCGAGGATCCGGTGAAGAGCAAGATACCACTTGATCCTCAAGGGCCCACATTTGCTCTTTTGGAAATTCTTGACTTTATGAAGGTGTCGACGATTTTAAATTTCTTCCTGTAGGATTGATCCAGTAGCTCTTCTTCTTCTTGAGCTCTCATCATAGGGCACAAGTCGGAGTCTTCCCTTTTCCTTTATCGACTTGAGGACTTGGAGGTTTTGGTACTAAAGGATTGTCATCCTTTGCGCTTCGTGAGTAGGTAATCTCTTCATCGTGTCGGTGCCTTGAGCTATCGTCCACAAGCTTTCTTTATGTTCGGTGTGGGAATAGGTTCACTTCCTTTACGGAACAATCCTTTTACGAGGAGGATTCCTTTGGGAAGCTTCCTATAACTTTCGTAACTTATCGCCCTTCCAAGACTTCCTCTTACGGTTCTCCGGTAGGAGTTCATGAAGGTTTTTCATCAACATGACCGACTTTACCTTCTTTTCGCTACTAGATACCTTTTGTATGTTTCAAGCTTTTGATTTCTTTAGATAGAAGGTGATCGGGTAGCACGGCACCACCGCTTCTTAGTTGTCGATTCCTTGATTTTGATAGAAAGGATAGGTTCGGACAACAAGTCGTGATTGTCGGGGTCATTGAGCCTCATGGGATATCGTGATTGAGTCCAAGTGCTCTACGGATCAAAAGCTTAGTGTATCCGACATAGGTAATCTTTGAGCTAAGCTTCTTGTGAAATAGCATCATGTCCTCCCATATTAGTGCTTCGATTTGATGTCCTTCTTATTGATCGAGACCGGAAGATTTGTAGTTCCATGAGCTTTGGATGCTCATAACCACCATCACGACCGAAACAGACTTGGTAATGATGATGTAGAGGGTTCTCCACGGTTGAGGAATGTTCTTAAGTTCCACGTGAGAATGCTTAGAAACAATCCTGAAGCTTCATCATAGCCAATGTCAAGAAGAAATTGCGAACTGTCTCTTGATGGGTGTAGCAAAGAAGTCGGTTGGCTCGATTTCGGAATGAGAAGAATAGCACGTAAGTCTCGCATGAGTGATGGTGACTTGTTTGTGATTAAGTGTCACTCACACCGCACTTTGACTCGTGATCCTCCGCATAGATTTCCGAATTGCTGAATGTAGATTTCGATGCGATGGTGAGTGTGAGAGCATGTTACGGTAGGGATGATTCCTTAGAATATCCACAAACAATGAGACAAGAAGATTCGTGAGCGGTGAGGGTTTCAAAGTCAACCCTAAGGTTGTTCTTTCCAATCTTTCTAGGATAGCCATTGGGAAGATATCGCAATAGTGAGAATCTCGGGTGCATCCACATTCATTTGAGCGACCATGTCGTGATCTAAAATAACATTAGCCAAAAGAACCAACATATCGAAAGACATAATGTTAGTCAACAGAAGGTATTATTGTCTAGTTATTGAATGTACAGTGATAATGATTGTTATGAGTCCTAAGTCACTTGTTTGTCCAATAGTCCAACGATGTCGTGAAATGTTTCGTGAGTTAATTAACTTTAAGTTTTAAAGTTTATGTTATCACTTATTGTTCACAACATATCAAATGATTAAGTTTATTAGTGACATTATTTGATTCGTGACGTTATGATTAGTTTATTTACAAGTTTGTACACGTAACAATTCATAATGAAGGTCAATCAAGGCTTAGGCGCAGTTTTGGCAAAGTTAAGCGTAAGCAGGAAATATATATATGCGTGAGCGAAAGCTTACGCGTGGGATCCTAATCGCACGCGTGAAATGTTACCGTGAGGAAAGAGGGACCTTATGCGTAGAGCTTACGCGTGGCGTATAAAAACCTTACGCGTAAGGCTTACTCGTAAGAGTAGACCTTATGCGTGAGGTCCTTTGCCACGCATATCCTTCACGGGATACGCCGAGTCCCATTGTAGAACCTTATGCGTAGTAGTTACGCATAGGATTTCTCTTCACGCGATAACTTCCTACGCGTAAGGTAATCCTTATGCGTGAGTAACAATCAACCTTGATTCTGAATTTTTATGCGTCGCAAGCCTGAAATAAAACATCATAACATCAATTTTGACACTCAACATTCATTCAATTACATATTTAAACATAATCACTCATTTAAATTGTTAGGCGTAGAAAAACCTTACGAGTAACCTAAACCCCTAGTTTCAGAATTTACGCGTATGAAATCTAGCCATAGGATATGCACCAAAGTATTTCTGGTAAGTCTAAGATGTTGTGAGAGTGTAATGACCAAGTTATAACATCTAAATCGTGGAGAATCAAAAATACCCAAACTTATGAACTTTAAACCCTAATTCCAAATTTTAATCATTTAAAGTTTAAGGTGGTTATAAAGCACGAAACCTTTAATTCAACATGATATGAGTATCACACAACAATCCTTTTGACCAAAACCCTTCACATTTGAAAACACCCAAATCGACTCATAAACCCTAATTATCAAAATCCATTAATTCGTGTTTCTGGGTGTATTTTGAGCATAGAAAATATATCATTGATGTTTTTAAAGCATTTTGAAACAATCTTTTTAACCAAAAAACACACAACAAATGATTATATGTTCTAACCCGTACGCGTAAAACACAAAATTCATTGAATCTTAAGTTTTAACCATTGGATTCGTATGAAATTCAAAACCATTGTTTAAAATTACGTTAAGAACACAAAACCACTTACAGATTGATGATCAGAAACACAGATTTCTTGAATGAATATTAGGCGTAGGATCTTTTAGGTTAGAAGTAATAAATATGAGGGTAATGTTAGGTGGAGAGGTGTTTTATTAAAATATCTTTAACATTTTGACAGTTTTGGTCCCTCCACCTTTTCCTTTTTCAAACAAAGCCTTTTAATTTCCATTTTGGTTACCAAACAAAGATTTTAGGAAAGAGATTTGACGACACTCTCCCTTGACTTAAGAAAAATGATGAAAGGTTATTAATTTTAGTCCGAGAGTGTCATTAAACCGGAAAATTTACCACCATTGATAATGAAACAACCGATATATGATAACATGCAAGTACGGATGTTTTGAAATAGTTTAAATCTTTGTATTCTCCCCTCAACACTTGATCGGAAAAATCTTGAATTTTGAAAGATTCTAGTGTTGATGGAAGAAATGTACTAGCCATGGTGAAAGAGAAGTAGATTAGAAGAATCTTTTGTTGTTTTTAAAAGATTTTATATTTTTGTATTTTGTTTTTGAAAATTTATTTACAAAAGATATTTTGATGTTTGTGGGTTTTTAAGGCAGTTTAGGAGGTCATCCAATTCCTCTTGAGTCAACACCTCATACCAATCCGGTAGACCAACTCATTAAACCTAGCGGGAGGCAAGGCTTTGGTGAGAAGATCGCCAATTGGTATTCTGCACCCATGAAGTATAATTCAATAGTACCTGTTCCACGTGGTCCTTGATGAAATGATAGCGAAGATCGATGTGCTTTGATTTAGTGTTGAACCGAGTTTCACGAGATCGCAATGACACTCCGATTGTCGCAGACACCGGATTCTGTCAAACACGTAAGCATAGTCTTTGAGTTGTGTTCTTATCCGGTGATTTGAGCACAACACGCGGACATGGCTACATATTCGCTCGTTGATGACAATGATGTACAATCCTGTTTCTTCGATTGCCAAGACACCGGTTTATCACCAAGAAATTGTAGTGCTCACAAGTACTTTTCCTTGAGTCTAGGCATCCTGCGTGGTCGGCGTCTAAAAAGCGATTAGTTCAAAACGAGAATCCTTCGATACGGATCCCCAAGTTAATGGTTCCTTGATGTATCGGAGGATTCTTTTAGCCTCGAGAGGTGGGTTTCGGTTGGTCGCGACCCGATAACGAGAGCATAGATAAACGGCAAAGACAATATCGTCTCGCTAGTTGTTAGATACATGAGAGACCTAATAATACTTTGGTATTTGGTAGGTTTAATTAATTTCCCATGTAAATCGGTCGAGCTTCTTGGTATGAGTCATTGGTGTGGCATAAGTTTCACAAGTTTTCATTCCAAATTTGTTTAACAATTCAAGGGCATATGTGGAGTGACTCAAGAAAATACCACGGGGTGATTGATGAACTTGTAATCCTAGAAAGAATGTAAGTTCACCCATCATGGACATTTCAAAAATTTTCTTCATTAGTTTTGCAAAAGCGATTGAAAACTTTTTATGTGTAGACCCAAAAATGATGTCATCCACGTAAATTTGAACAATTAAGATATGTGCCCCGTGATATTGTATAGAAAGAGTTGGGTCAACCGAGCCTTTGGTGAAATTATTAGCAATGAGGAAAGATGATAGCTTATCGTACCATGCCTGAGGGGCTTGTTAGAGACCATAAAGAGCTTTGTTCATTTTGTAGACATGGTTCGGGAACTCAGGATCAACGAATCCTTCGGGTTGGTGACATAAACCGTTTCTTTCGGTTGTCCGTTGAGAAACGCAGTTTTGACATCCATCGAAAGACCGTCATGTTCATACAGCGCATGACGCGAAACATCCGAACGACCTCAAGGCGAGCAAGCTGGAGCAAAGATTCTTCAAAGTCTATTCCTTCTTCCGGCGATAACCCTTAGCAACTAGGCGTGACTTGTTTGGATGACATTCCTTGACATCAATTTGTTTTTCCAAATCCATTTGAGACCAATGACGTAGACCCTGTTGATCTTTCAACCGGTTCCCATACTTCAAGACGTTTGAATTGGTTGAGTTCTTCTTGCATGGATTCAATCCGATTATCTTTTGTCATTGCGTCTTTAATGTTTTAGGCTCAGTTGGCGGACGGTGAGTGCATAAATGCAATGTTCACCATCGTGTGAAGACGTTGTCTCGTAACGGTTGGTTGATTCGGGTTGCCAATAATATTAGCCGAGGATGGTCTTTGTCCATCGATGTGTAGAGGTTGATGTTGGTATACATTATGCGATTCGAGGATTCAAATGGTTTGTTGAAGATTCCGCGACATCGGTGCAACGATCTCATTAGCAAACGGGTTGAAGAGCATTTGGATCAAAATCTGCGAGGTTGGGGTACTTCATTCGAATATCATCAACCGGTTCATCATTGTTAGGCGGTTTGTTCAAGCTGTTGTGGTGGAGTCAATGGTGTAGGTGCATCTTCAACGATAGTTGTTGTAGCAGTGTATCGGTATAAGAGTATTATCGGGTTGAGCGCGTGAAGCAATGGATACTCTGGAGCACATTCATCAATATCATCCTTTGACAGTGAGCAAATAACCTTTCCATTTGTTGTGAGTGAGCTAGGGGCTTTGTTCGGTGATGATGGGGTTGAGGAAGTTTAAGCGGTTGTGACGGGTTCTAAGTATTATACTCGAAGCCATTTCCATGAGTTCATCAAAATGAGCATGAATCGTTTCCATCACTGCTTTTGTACGACGATTCGGATCCGGTAACCTTTAGAATTATCACAATATCCAATAAAGACTCCAATGTCGACTTTGGCTTTGAGCTTTCCAAAATCATCACGATCATTATTCGGATAGCAAAGGGATCCAAATACATGAAAGTGTTTGAGATTCGGTTTATGGTTGTGGACAAGCTCGAAAGGTGTTTCATTGTGGCGTTTGTAATCATAGAACGGCTTTGAGTATAGCATCGATGATCTGACACGCCCATAAGTAATCTGGAAGTTTAGCATTGATTAACATTGTTCTTGCGACTTCCACTAACGTTCGGTTTAGTCTTTCAACAACTCCGTTTTGTTCGGTGTACGTGCAATAGATGTTTGATCTTTGAATTCCCACTTTCTCATAGAATTCACGAAGGGTTTGGTTTACAAATTCGGTTCCTTTGTCATTACGATTAGCGACGGCGGTGTTGCGGCTGAACACGTATTTTCGTGAGAAAGGTGATGATCATTTGTGGAGCTTGGTATTTGCTTGAAGAAAGTAGACCCAAGTCCATCGTGAGTAGTCATCAACAATTACTAAGATGTAGCATTTACCATTGATCGTTTGCACGCGCGTCGGGCCACACAAATCCATGTGAAGAAGATGAAGCACATGCAGAGTTGTGTTCCACCTTTGAAGGAAAATGAGCACGAGTGCTTTTCCTTGTTCCAAGTCGAGCAAAGGTGATCTTTTGAATACCGGAATCGTGGGAGACCTTCAACTAGTTTGTGTCGAGCAAGGTTGGTGATGGTTTGAAAGTTTAGATGTGAGAGACAGCGGTGCCATAGCGAGATTTTGTTGATGTTGCCTTTGAAAGTAAGCGGATGGGAGATGAAGCAACCATGTCTTGCATAGAGATAGTGTAGAGACTAGAATTACGCGAGCCGGACATAAGGTCATTTCCGTGTAGATCACGAATGAAACAAGTTTTCTCCCGGAAAGCAACCTCCAAATCTCCATCACAAAACCGACCTACTAAAAGCAGTTATGGTGAGGCCTTCCACGTAGTAAACCTCGCGATTTCGATGTTCCCATTGACATAATCTCCGTAGCCCATGATAGTCTGCAAGTGATCAACCCGAACACGGTGCCAATGAACTTTGCAATAAAGTTTGATAACGGTTTAAGGTTGCACTCGTCATGTGTCGGGAACATCCGCTATCAACAATCAGAGAATGATCTGTATCACTGCATTACACATGCGGGCGACACGGATGGAATAGAAGTAGATGTGGAACCCGAAATGTTAGAGGGTTCCAAGGTGTATATGAGACATGCACATTAATGATTTTAGGCATCCATTTAAATCCTAGTGTGTTATATATCCATTTCGCCATCTATAACTACTCTTTGCTTTAGTCTTAGTGAATGCACTAGGTGGTACTACATTCTTAGGAGGTGAACCGGAGCTACGGATGTGACAATGCTTGCCTTAGAATCTAAAGAAGGCGGTCTACCAAACACGGACTTAGAGTGATTAGTGGGCCTAGAGGTATTCCGATTCTTAGGATTCCGTAAGCGAGAGATTATAGCATTAGCAACACATTTGTCATGACAATCGAATTAATACTTTACGACAAATAACACAAGGTGCATCGATGAATATCAAAAGTGCTTAAAGGTTTAGCATTCGTTACATCACTATTTCTATTACATTTGCGACGCAACATCTATAGTGGAAGCAACGTGAGTCTTATTCATAGTCCTAGGGTGTTCTTCTACTTTAGCATTCCTTATTGATCTTTTCTTAGGTCGTAACTTCCTATTCTTGATTGAGTGCTCCTAGGCGTGAAGTGCGGACGTTTGGAAAAGACGAACTATTCTGTTTCGAGAGAAGGAAGCACGTTAGCAACTTGAGATTTGGCGGTAGGGATTCTAGGTGCACGATTACTAAGTGTTACGGTGCTAATCTCTTAATGATTGTTGGCGGAAGTTGTTCATACTTTCCTAACATTTCTCTTAGCTTAGAGATAGTGTGAATCAAATCTTGATTTTCGGATCGAATATTACCAACAAAATTCATGACTTCTCTAGTGTGAGCAAGATAGTGATCAAGTTTGTTTGATGCTTCATGACGAGTCTTATTGAGTAAATCAAATATGACACCATATTCTGTTTAACTTTTACAAGCTCTTGTTCATATTTTGAGATTTGACCTTTCAAAGACACGTTTTGATCATCCGTTGCTCAATTTTAGGATCAAAAGATTTTGTTTGCAAGCGGCGATTTTCTTTTGAAAACTAAGTTGATGATTGTGAATATCTTTTCACACCAATGAAGACGACGTTTTGCATTGTAAAGTTCGTTAAGTAATCGTTTATTTTCACTTTTAAAGACTCGATCCGAAGCACATTATCGGTATTCTCATGATTTACCACAGAGTCAACATTATCGCAGAGATATGATCGGATGCATGTGGCAAAGAATAGAATAACACAACATTATGGATATCAAAGCCTGAGATAACATCTTCCAAGAGTCGATCAACATCTTTTCTTAACGGTTTCTTTTACGCTTAGTATTAGAAATAGATGTCAGCTTTTTTCTCGGCGACCTTCATTACTCAAGTTCCTTATGAAAATCCTTTTCCCAAGCTAATGCATAACTTTTCAAATTTTTAACGTTAGGTAAAAGATTTTTACGAAAAATGTCTCTTAGTTCTCGCGCGAGGCGATTGAAAATGATCAATTTTGATTTCGAGCGATATTCTATCTCATGTTGTAAAATTTTGAGGTCGACCATGAAAATGTCAAAATATCGAAGAATTTTTCGATTTTCGGGTTTTGAGTTTACTTCAGCGATGGAAGATAAAGGACCATAAGTTTGTGCATAATCGGTTGGGGATTAACATTAGAAGACTCGGTGTTTTGATGATAACCCTTGGTGTGTTAGAAGAATCCGTTGGTGTGTGAAAGTGACCGGTTTTGAATAATTAAAGGTTTGTTGTAAACAACAGTTTTAATTTTGATCGACTCTCGTCTTACGCATCTAATTCCTCTTGACGATGGTATTCAACAACACTCATAACAAGATCATTAATTTTATATTTACCGAAACTTGTGATTTGGTTTGAATGTTTTTAGTGAAAGCTTTGGTTTGTAATCGCTACATTTGGTCCATATCCGTTTGGATTGGGTTTTAACGTAAACTTTTCAATAGTCATTCTTGATTCACCATGTTTGTAAACAACAGTTTTAAACTCTTTGATTTTGTTTTGCAAGCCGATAATTTCTTCAAAAGGTTATCTACCCGATTCGTTGAATGCTTTTTGTATGTAGAGAACTGCTTTTGACAAGTTAACAACTCACCTTAGCTTTTGATTTTCCAAGGTGAGCGTTAATTTGCTTTTATGTTCATGTTTCAGTTGTTCTATTTGGACAACAAAGCATTCTTGAGCGGCTAGATCACGATCTGTCTCTCTAAATATTTTTCGCTTTGATGAGATTTAGCAAAGCGGCTTGAAACCTTTTCACGGTTTTCTTGAGTTTTGAAAAGTTGAGTTGCATTTGTAAGCATTCAAAATCCTTGGTTAACAGTGCATTTTTCTTTTTAAGTCCTTATTTAATGCATAACATTCCTCCATTTTGATTTGATGGTCTTGAATTAACCGAGCAAAACTGGATGAGGCAACAGATTCGCTTGTTCAACGTGAGTCACAACATGATCATTATTTAGATCCTCAAGTACAACCACGGAGTCAATTTGATTATCAAAGGAAACCATAAGTTCATCTTGATCATCAAATGTAACTCTGTGGTTAATTTGAAAATTGTCAAAATGAGATGTAGATGACTCATTTTGAGCGATCGAGCCGTCCGGATTCGGATATTGGCGGAGATATTAGTTCGAGATATGATGATGGTTTGTTCGGTACCGAGACAAGCCATCGATGTCATACACGGAACTGTTTCACTCATGTGTAACTCATGCATATTAGCCATCAACATAACAATTGCATTGGCTGCAAGTCCTCCATATCATCATCGAGTCTCGCATACGCCATAAAGCTCTGTTCTTTGTTTGTGAGAGATCCACTTCATCCTTAAGAGCCAACAGAAGAGCCTCTTTGAAATAAGCACCGCCCCTAGTCCTTGGCTTTGGGCATGCATTAGCAGTGTCCTTCTCATTGCGGTTGTAGCATCGAAGACCATTCAACCCATTCTCGAGCATTTCCTGTTCCACCACTTGAGCTCTGTTGTTATTCCTACCCATAGCATTAAACCCTTGACCACCTCCCATTTGACGACCATAACCACGATTACGAACTTCAACTCGTCCATTGTTCACAATGACTGATTTCGTGTATTGGATGAGGAACGAATACCATTGTTGGATTTGTTGGTATAATGACTAAAAGCATTAGCAATCATAACAAATCCACGTTGCAAGGCTTGAGCGGATCGGATTCCTCATTAGTTTGACTATGAAGTGCTTGATCATTGTGGTTGTTGTAAGGAACCAATTGATTTTGTTGAGGTTGTTGTGATTGATCGTTTGGTGTTCTTGGGCGGTTGGTTGAGTTGCTTGTTGAGGAGGATAACTTTGTTTTGCATATAAGGCAAGTTGTTGATTTTCGAATGTGTAGATGGAGCAATTTATCAACAACAATTTAATCAACAACATACTCCATAACTTGGTGCAATTCCCCCACCACAAATGGTTCAAACACCGCCAAGTCTTCAAGTTCAACCCTACACAAATGATTTCAATCAACATCCATCAATGAACACAAATTTGGTATTTTCTTGAGTCAGTCCAAATATGCCCTTGAATTGTTAAACAAATTTGGAATGAAAACTTGTGAAACTTATGCCACACCAATGACTCATACCAAGAAGCTAGAGGCGATTTACATGGAAATTAGTTGACCCTATCAAATACAAGTATTATTGGGTCTCTCATGTATCTAACGACTAGCGAGACTGATATTGTCTTTGCCGTTTATCTATGCTCCCGTTATCGATCGCGACCAACCGAAACCCACCTCTCGAGGCTAAAAGAATCCTCCGATACATCAAGGGAACCATTAACTTGGGATCCGGTATCCGAAGGATTCGGTTTTGAACTAATCGCTTTTAGACGCCGACCACGCAGGATGCTTAGACTCAAGGAAAAGTACTTCAGAGCACTACAATTTCTTGGTGATAAGCGGTGTCTTGGTAATCGAAGAAAGCAGGATTGTACATCATTGTCATCAACCGAGCGAATATGTAGCCATGTCGCGTGTTGTACTCAAATCATCCGGATGAGAACACAACTCAAAGACTATGGTTACGTGATTTGATGAGAATCGATGTCTTTGCGACAATCGGAGTGCCATTGCGATCTCGCAACTCGATTCAAAGACTCGAAATCAAAGCACATCGATCTTCGCTATCATTTCATCAAGGACCACGTGGAGCAGTGTACCGTTGAATTATAATTTGTGGAGTGCTGAATACCAATTTGCGATCTACTCACCAAAGCCTTGCCTCCCGCTAGGTTTAATGAGTTGGTCCACCAGATTGGTATGAGGTGTTGACTCAAAAGGAATTGGATGACCTCCTAAAAGCAGTCTTAAAAACACATCAAACATCAAAATATCTTTTGTAAATAAATTTTCAAAAACAAAATACAAAAATATAAAATCTTTTAAAACAACAAAAATATTCTTCTAATCTACTTCTCTTTCAACATGCCAAGTACATTTCTTCCATCAACACTAGAATCTTTCAAAATTCAGTATTTTTCTGATCAAGTGTTGAGGGGGAGAATACAAAGATTTAAACTGTTTCAAAACATCGTGTACTTGCATGTTATCATATCTCGTTGTTTTCATTATCAATGGTGGTAAATTTTCGGTTTAATGACACTCCTCGGACTAAAATTAATAACCTTTCATCATTTTTCTTAAGTCAAGGGGGAGTGTCGTCAAATCTCTTTCCTAAAATCTTTGTTTGGTAACCAAAATGGAAGTTAAAAGGCTTTGTTTGAAAAAGGAAAAGGTGGAGGGACCAAAACTGTCAAAATGTTAAAGATATTTTAATAAAACACCTCTCCACCTAACATTACCCTCACATTTATTACTTCTAACCTAAAAGATCCTACGCCTAATATTCATTCAAGAAATATGTGTTTCTGGTCATCAATCTGTAAGTGGTTTTGTGTTCTTAACGTAATTTTAAACAATGGTTTTGAATTTCATACGAATCTAACGGTTAAAACTTAAGATTCAATGAATTTTGTGTTTTACGCGTAAGGGTTAGAACATATAATCATTTGTTGTGTGTTTTGGTTAAAAATATTGTGTCAAAATGCTTTAAAGACATCAATGATATCTTTTCTATGCTCAAAATACACCCGTAAACACGAATTAATGGATTTTGATAATTATGGTTTATGAGTCGATTTGGGTGTTTTCGAATGTGAAGGGTTTTGGTCAAAAGATTGTTGTGTAATACTCATATCATGTTGAATTAAAGGTTTCCGGGCTCTATAACCACCCGTAAACTCTAAATGATTAAAATTTGGAATTAGGGTTTAAAGTTCATAAGTTTGGGTATTTTTGATTCTCCACGATTTAGATGTTATAACTTGGTCATTACACTCTCACAACATATTAGACTTACGAAATACTTTGGTGCATATCCTATGGCTAGATTTCATACGCGTAAATTCAAACTAGGGTTTTAGGATACTCGTAAGGTTTTCTCACGCCTAACAGTTTAAATGAGTGATTATGTTTAAATCGTAATTGAATGAATGTTGAGTGTCAAAGCGATGTTATGATGTTTTATTTCAGGCTTGCTACGCATAAAAATTTAGAATCAAGGTTGATTGTTACTCTACGCATAAGGTTCTACAATGGGACTACGGCGTATCCCGTGAAGGATATCGTAAACAAGGACCTCACGATAAGGTCTACTCTTACGAGTAAGCCTTACGCGTAAGGTTCTTATACGCCTACGCGTAAGCTCTACGCATAAGGTCCCCTTTTTCCTACGCGTAAGCTTTCGTCTACGCGTATATATATTTCCTGTTTACGCTTAACTTTGCCTAATCTACGCTTAAGCCTGTATTAACCTTGATTATGAATTGATACGTGTACAAACTTGTAAATAAACTAATCATAATGTCATAAATACAATAATGTCACTAATAAACTTAATCATTTGATATGTTGTGAACAATAAGTGATAACATAAACTTTAAAACTTAAAGTTAACTAACTCACGAAACATTTCACGACGTCATTGGACTATTGGACAAACAAGTGACTTAGGACTCAGTAACAATCATTATCTTGTACATTCAATAACTAGACAATAAGACCTTCATTGACTAACATTATGTCTTTCGATATGTTGGTTCTTTTGGCTAATGTTATTTCGAGATCACGACATGGTTGCTCAAATGAATGTGGATGCACCGAGGTTCTCACTATTGCCGATATCTTCCTAAATGGCTATCCAGAAAGATTGGAAAGAATAACCTTAGGGTTGAATTTGAAACCCTTACATGCTCGTAATCTTCTTGTCTCATTTCATGGATATTCTAAGGAATCATCCCTACGAACATGCTCTCACACTCTACCACTGCATCGAAATCTACATTCGCAGCTCGGAATTCTATGCAGAGGATCACAGGTCAAAGTGCGATGTGGTGACACTTAATTACAAACAAGTCACCATCACTCATGCAGACTTACGTCTTTGTTCTTCTCATTCTGAAATCGAGCCAACCGACTTCTTTGCTACACCCTCTTGAAGAGACAGTTTGCAATTTCTTCTTGACATTGGTTATGATGAAGCTTGAGGATTGTTTCTAAGCATTCTCACGTGGAGCTTAAGAACATTCCTCAACCGTGGAGAACCCTCTACATCATCATTACCAAGTCTTTTTCTGGTCGTGGCGGTGGTTATGAGCATCCAAAGCTCATGGAACTACAAATCTTTCGGTCTCGATCAATAAGAAGGACATCGAAATCAAGCACCGATATGGGAGGACATGATGGTATTTCGAAGAAGCTTAGCTCAAAGATTCCCTATGTCGATACACAAAGCTTTTGATCAAGAGAGCACTTGGACTTAATCACGATATCCCCATGAGGCTCAATGACCCCGACAATCATGACTTGTTGTCCGAACCTATCCTTTCTATAAAAATCAAGGAATCGACAACTAAGAAGTAGGGTGCCGTGTTGCTGATCACCTTCTATCTAAAGAAATCAAAAAGCTTGAAACATACAAAAGGTATCTAGTAGCGATAAAAAGAAGGTAAAGTCGGTCATCTTGATGAAAAACCTTCAGAACTCCTACTCGGAGAACCAAAAGAGGAAGTCTTTGAAGTGCGAGAAGTTCGAAAGTTATAGGAAGCTTTCCAAAGGAATCCTCCTCGTAAAAGGATTGTTCCGTAAGGAAGATGAACCTATTCCCACACGAACCGCAAAGAAAGCTTGTGGACGAAAGCTCGAAGGTGCGACACGAGATGAAGAGATTACCTACTCGAAGCGCAAGGATGACAATCCTTGATGCCAAAACCTCCAAGTCCTCAAGTCGATAAAGGAAAAGGAAGACTCCCGACTTGTGCCCTATGATGAGAGCTCAAGAAGAAGAAGAGCCACTGGATCAATCCAGGAAGAAATTTAAAATCGTCGAGACACCTTCATAAAGTCAAGAATTTGCAAAAGTGAAAATGGGTGGCCCTGAGGATCAAGTGGTCTTGCCACTCTTCACCGCATCCCGATGCGGTTAATCGACCCGATAAGGGATCCGGTGCCACCACTCTTGTGCAACAAAAAGCATGAAGGATACTATCGAATATGAGTTTGAGAAACACAAACCGAGAAGTCCGAGAAAGATAAAGATGCCGATTATGAAAACATCGCTCGAAAGTCCTACACGCTCACGTAGGAAACTTCGAACCGCCCAAGGACCCCGAGTCTCCTCATGTCTCTTCCTCATCGACTCTTCATCTCACTCTTCCCAACCACCATCAAAGAAATCAAACAAATCAACATCCAAATCGTGAAGAAACCACCTCGATCTTGGATTTCTCATACACATGAAAGAATTGTGAAAGTGTCAAGCAGTCGGAAGGAAAGACATGCTATACGGAAGCGAACTTTCTCAATCGATAAATACAATATCTACATGACGAGAACAACAAGATGCAAGAAGAAAGGAAGTTTATCCAGAGTTCATGAAAAGTCATCGTCAAGAGGCTGAATGAAATGATCAAGGTTACACTAACAAGTACCTTCGGATATCATTCCTAAAGTCACAAAGGAGATGTTTACGAGACAACTATATCCGAATCTTATGCGAGATAGCTAAGCAAACTATAAGATCCACACCTTTAACCGTCACAATCAATCCATCCGATCCTGTAGTTTTCTCGGATAATGAATTGGTGGCCAAGCTTGTCACACAAATGTCTACACGATCCGGGACATTTACTCGAGGAAGGAAAGTGTTTCAAGCATTGTTGGACTACCAACTCAAAGAAGCATGTAGATTCGAGCGAGAAAGTCTAAACGTCCTAGAGACGATGAAGACAAGGATCGGGATAAGCATGATAAAGCTAAGCGTCAAGAAGTCTCGTTGAATCATCTTTTATGTTACCTCCTCTCCAACGGACTCCTACTCAACAAAGGTCTCCTCCCGTTCTTCTACAGATAAACCTCGGGACGATTCGAGTTACCACCCCGACTCGTAAAACCGGTGATCACTTTGAGTATACGGGTGGTGACGATGAAGAGCTCCTTGAGCCCCTACAACAACCCACCTCTCCCAAACAAGTTCGAACCAAAGATCATCATCTAGGCCTTCAAAAAGAAGAAGAAGGCGCCTCGGATCGAGGTCGTATCTTGGCTAGATGACGATAAAGCGAAGAATTTGAATGGTTCTCTACTCTTGTTAACAACACTCCCTACCCGAAGAAGGTCGGGATTTGGTAGACGGTAACACATTGGAGCATACAAAACTTTTGCAAGAAAAGTTCAAGGTGAAGAAGATGACGAAACCGAGTTGAGGCGAATCAAGAATGAAGCTTTTCAAGCTGTGGAAAGATAGCTCGAAAGTGCCATCGAGGTCGAATATCACCTTGAAAACATTGCTCGAGCTATGTCTAACAACATGGATTGGCACAACCCGAAGCAAACATCGACTTCACCAAACGGGCAACCTCCATACTACACCGATGGTCAAAACCTCTACCAACAATTGGCCAACCGGATGAACCGAGGATTCCATTCGATATTTCTTCAACAAAGACACGGAATTTCTTCTACATGGTGGCGATGGTTCAAGGAAATCGCTACATCATTGACACTTCCATTCCAGTGACTATATACTCGAATCTGCATAGCCATCGAGGAACGTGCCAATAACTTGTTCTCGAAAAGTGGAAGCATACGACCGAGATGCAATGTACGGATTCATCATTGGCGGAACGTCAAGAATCTATTACGTGTCGCCAGTTGAAGTCTCAACATGCGATGTTCGATTACTAAGGATATCATTGCCATCAAACACGTTGTTCATCATCTAAGTGGGACTACACCTTCCTAATGAATATCGTGGTCAAACGACAAGATGAAAGGATTATGCATTCTCTGGTCGACTTTGAGAATTTGTCTATCAACGACATTGAAGACATGTACCTTGCCAAAGTACAAGGTCGCATGAGACAATTTTCAACCAAGTACAACGTGAATTCATCAAGTCATTGCTCATCTTCATCGACGCATAGTCATCAAGGAACGTAGAAGATCTTGGTGGCGGTTGAATCTTATCGCACCGTGTCAACTTCACACCACCTCGCCTAGATCTTCCCGACCTCAACCAGCTCTCACAATATACACTCATCAACAAACCTTTCGGCGAAGTTTACCGCGGTGAACTTCAAAGAAATTGCTTAATGGCGTGTAGTGAACTTCACAAGTTTGGGGATCACACTTTGAAGATGGTTAGGACGGATTGGCATATAGGTTGAAGGACATACGTCACAAGATTGGGTCTCTAAGCGATGGAATTCTCGGGATCGAAGGGATGTGAGGAGAATTATCAAGATGATTGATGAAAGGTTGTTTGAAGGATCGGTTGTAACATTGGAAAGCTTTGTTGGTGGTCGACCCAGATTAACATCACTTGCTATCAACGCACTGCTCGCACTCCTGGCGACATCATTTGGACTTCTGGTACCCTTGAATTGTTTCCTTCATTATTACATTTGGATGTGTGATTATATATGTCAATGGCTTGTGCACACATAACGATGTACAACCCGTAATTGTCAAGAAAGGACCACGTGGTACGCTTGATGCCACAATCCTTATAAAGGAGCGAAAGCTTCTTACTTTTGAGTAAAACCTATCAAACCTTTCACTTTTCAAGGTTTTGCTCAAAAGGACAAGTACTTCCCATATGATTTTCAAAACCTCAACCGCTTATATCACTAGTTGAGGGGAGTACTTGAATTAAGCTTTGTTCACAAATTGTTCATAGTGGTCATCTTCTCGCAACACTCGAAATGGTCATATTTATTTCAACTTTTCAAAATAACATTTTATATGTCATTTTGAGGGGAGAAAATTATGTGATAAGAAATATGTTGTGCTAAATGCAAATGAATCGTGTACTTCAGACTTAACCAACGAATTGACGGTACTCAACCTGTTAGTAACTCGAAAAGACTTGTCTGGACGGGTAATAATTTCAAGCTAGTTCGCTATTAATGTAAACGTGTCTCGCAAAGGACTTGTCCAAGTAGAAAGTACCATTCGAGAAACTCTTGGTAGACATGAACTCGACGGTATGACAACCTTCGAGGTTGGTCTACACCTTCAAGGTAGTTATTAGAGCTAGTTGTCACCTAAAAGCTAAAATGTAACTCTTTGACTATGCAACGAACCGTGTCTCGGGAGATTTTCTATCTTGAGTGGATCAATTCAAAAGTGCGCTCATTCCTCATTGTGCAATTAACCGTTAAAACTCGTAAGCACATGTAGAGGGGAGTATTTATGCAAAATCTTATCTCTCACAAGTGGTTCAAACATGTTTTCATTTACAAACCCTTTGAGAGATTCTTCACAATAGTGGTTTTAATGGCAACATAGGTTAGTCATGGAGATATAAGGTGACTAAGGTTAGGAATAACTGTCCTATGATCCGCCAGAGCCGGAGGGATCTACCCAAGGACATCACAAATAGTTAGTACTTAGAAGTACTTAGGTATGATTATAAAAAAGGAGAAAATGAGAATCGAGAAAGAAGGAGTTGAAGAATTAAAAGAGATGCAAATAAAAGGGTGAAAAGAAATAGCCCTCCAAATTACTCAACTTAGGGCGGACACGGGTTCAATTCATATACTCTTGGTTGTCACTTAGTGACACCGGTATTGAAGATTAAAA
This sequence comes from Chrysanthemum lavandulifolium, assembly GCA_022545495.1. Classification (NCBI taxonomy): domain Eukaryota; kingdom Viridiplantae; phylum Streptophyta; class Magnoliopsida; order Asterales; family Asteraceae; genus Chrysanthemum; species Chrysanthemum lavandulifolium. Next base: position 73,479,260 of record CM040241.1, on the reverse strand, counting down.
GTCGTCATGGACCCGGTGACGCATGCACTAAACCTTCTTAGCCACTCTAGTTTCTCTCACGAAGCTTGTTTCATTCTCACAGGAACCCTACATAAACTATTGGCTTTCTTAGAGATCGTTGGTATTGAAGAAGGAGACCCTCCCTAGTCTCCGCTCGGGAAAACCAAAACGCACAATTGAGTCTAGAGCCACGAGATTCATCAAAAGATCTCTTAGGTACACTTGACATCTCATCACTTGTTGATCAACAAATAAGATCATCGGTGGTTCATATCGAGTCCTTCACGGATCTTAGCAATCATCGAGAACATTTATGAGAGGTTCACAACCGTGATCCTCGGTGATTGAATGGAAACTCTGCCGTGGTCAACATCAAATGCCTCGACGGCAGTCACGGTAACTCCCGTGGATTACGCTTAGTGTGTCTCAAGCGGTCTGATCGTGAGGTGATGCTTGGTGTACCTCAACGACTCATCGAGAATGTAGATGTACTTCGGTACATCGCGTTATCTCACTTGTGGGACTCAGGTTCAGAACGGCCTTTGAGAATTAGAGTTGTGTTTTCACACTATGCCGTTAACACTCTCAAGTTCAAACTTGTAAGTGCGGAATCCGCTTATTACTAACCGTTTAAAATGTTTTCTTCTTATGGAAGCTCGGGCGGGATGATCGTCTTGATTCTTCTCATGCTCACGCCAACATCATCACTAATGGAAGTTCTATCCAAAAGCAACACAATCGAATGATTCTTCGTCAAATCAAAGAATCTACAAAGCTAAAGACTTAAAGAACTTCATCAAGATCTTGAATTCCAACATTAAAGAGCGTGTGAGCATGTTGAAGAATGACGTGGAGACACCAGAGTGGCGAAGCGGACACGAGGCGTAATTGATGCAGACAACAACATACTATCACTTTCACCACAAAGAACAATAATCAAAGAACAAAGTTAATGATGACGTCAAAGCATAACCGTTCAAAGAAAACTATCTCTCTAAACTGGGGAGATTGTTCGAATCAAGGCAATTCTTCTCACAAGAAAGAAGAATGTCAGAAGACGTTGATCGGTGCAAAACCGTCAAGTTTTCTCACGCAAGCTGACCACTTGTGAATGGCTAACGGTAAGAAACTTAAAATAGCTCAGACACCAATGCAATGAAGATCCGGGGAGTATAGTGTTTCCCGGTCGTTATGTCCCAATGAATGTATCGAAGAATCACCAAACGATAGTGATCGAGAGATTTGAGCGGAAAGAGTTGAATGATTTATTATAACTAAGGAAAAAGTACATAAACTACGTGGGCTTAAATGCAAATTAAAGAAAATTTAAAAGATAAAAATATTAAATAAACGCTATCACTATTTGCAAAATGATGTTTTTGATTTTATGTTTTTATAAAACTTGAATTAAAAACTACGCGAAGTACAAAATAAAATGTGAAACTTAAACAATATAAATCCTAAAAATATGAAAATGAAATTTTTACAAACCTAATGATAAAAGAAAATTTATAGAAAAAGAAAATTATTTTTATAACTATTTAATTAATTATTATTAATTAAAAACTATTTTTAACTATTTAATATTAGCTTAAAATACAAGAAAATATGAAATAAAGCTAGAAAAATAAAATTATGACTTGGAAAAATCTAAAATAACAAAAGAGAATTTTCAAAACTATTTTTGTATTTTTATGATTATTTTGTATTTTCTAGGAATTAAAACTATTAAAACTAATTAAATTGCTTAAAATACAAATTTAACTAAGAAAATCTAGAAAAATATTTTTTGACTTTTATATTTATCTTAACTTAAGAAAATGAAAAATTATTTTTGAAGCTTTTCTTAATTATTTGTATTAAATACTAATTAAAAAGGCTTAAAAACTAATTTAAATAAAGAAAAATACCAAACTGACTTGGAAAAAATCTGAAAAATTCAAGATAAGTCTAAAATAATATTTAGAATCTAGGAAAAATATAAAAAACAGGGGTTGTGTACAAGAATATGGGACTGCTAAGGAAATTGCTTATAAATAAGCACTTGAGAAAAGCCAAAAGGACCAAATGACTACAAAATTGATCTGAAGCTAAAATAAGCTAAAATTACTCAAAATAAACTAAAACAACTACTCTTAAGCTCTGAATTGCTAACTACCAAGATTTGATGATAAGAGCTTAAGTGTGCAAAACAGATTTGGGGTGCCAAGTTTAAGCTAAGAAATAAGCTACATAATAAGTCGAGACATGAAACCAAGACTTGGATCCTACACTAGACCTAGGTGGCTATGTCTAGACCAAAGAACAGACCAAGATAAGCTTTTTAAAGCTTGTGACAAACTTCAGAAGACCACAATGCGAGACTCAAACTAAACCGAGTCGAGTTGCACAGGGCATATTAAGCCCATTTGACAAGCTCATTTGGAGCTTATGGAAAATTCACAAAAATACACAAAAATGATAATAAGAAAGTGGACCAGTAGAAGTTATAAAATCCAGAGTTTGACATGATTTGGCCCAAAACTGAGTCCATGAAAATTCATCTCAGTTGGGCTAAAACTGAGTTTTTGCAAATTGACTTTTGAATAAAGAAATGGAAAGTTGACTTATTTGAGATTTGCAACCAATTCAAGGACTGAATATGATGTTTAATGGTGAAATGAAACTAGTACAAGCTATCCCTATGAATTTTAAACATAAAACAAGATCTTGATTTCACAAAATCTTCAACAGTTAAGTTATTAAGACAGTTGAACTGATTTTTGACTTTGATCTATGCAGATGCAAATTTTAAGATAGCAATGAGTACATATGAGCTAGAAAAGCCTAAACTAACAAGTATCTTCCACTGAACTAGCCTATAACACAGATTAAGCTACTGATCCAAACACCCTATTTATGACTGTTTAGCAATTTAAATGAGACAAACTACTGAACAAGCAAGTAATAATGATCAAAATGAGTTAAGACATCCTAAATACAACTAAATAAACTAATTTATACTAATGGTGACCACAGATACACTTACAAGTACAATATGCAAAATGGATGAAAACTGAAATTGAGATTTATACTCACAAATGTCCAGCTGTTGTTGCAGGCTAAACCAAACCCAAAACTACTCTAACCTAATCTATTTAAACCCTCCAAGCTCTGCATTACCCAGATTCATCACCATTTCCAATTATGCATCAGCAGTTGACTTTTGTTGACCATCATTCAAAATTGATTTAATCTATTTCATAAGCTTATTAAAAGCTTTAATAAGCTTAAGTTAACTTGTTTCAATGAGAAAATAAACTATTGGAAGTTTGAATATAGGGACATGAGGTTGAAATTTTCAATAGTAAACACAAAAACAAGAATTTTAACCAAACTTTGAAATTGATTCTTAAAAACAGATTACAATGATAACATAACTTGAGTTTGGATCATAGAAACAAAAGATTACAGATTTTAAGCTACACTAATACATTGATAAAAAACGACATTAAGGAAATTTTAAAACTAAATTCTACTACTCCACTCTCTTTCTTCCTCCTCTTTTATATGCCAAAGACCTTCCCACTTGTTTCGAGCGGATCCCACCTTCTTTCATGACCATTGGATGAGTTGAGTGAATCTTGGCCCTTGATTGCATTTTGGCGGAAATATGGTCTTAGCCAGTTGGGTTGAGATTGAGTGTTAGGAGGGAGCATTTAATGTCTTTTGGATTGTTAGGAGATGGGTGATAAGGTGGTAGGATATGATTTGGGTGACGGAGGTGGAGTATACGCAATACTTGGCAGGGAAGAAAGAAAAAGGGCGCCAAGGTGTTTGACTGGCTATTTTGACCAGAGGTGCTAATATGTGAAGGGGGTCCAAATTGATATTGACAGGGGTCCAATTGGGTAATGGCAGGTCCAAAAGGTGTATTAAAGGTTTAATAACATAGGGACCTTTTGTGTAATTTCTGAAAAATGGAGGACCAATTCTGCCAATTATGCAAAGTTGTTCCAAGGGACCAAAAGTGACAAGTTTCAATAGTGCAAGGACCAAACTTGACATTTTCAAATTTCCAAGGACCATTTTTGCCAATTTTGAAACTTGGAGGACCAAACTTGTAATTTCTCAAAACTTTTGATATTTTTCACCAAAGGACTAATTTTGACAACTCATGATTTTAAAAGGACCTTTGGTGATTTTTCGTTTGAAATTAAGGCTCGGGGACTATTTCGACAACTTTTTGAAACTTGGGGACTCGAAGCGCCAATTATGCAAACTTAGCTCATTTTCATCGATTTTGAACATTTTGCATCCGAAACATATAAAATGCAATTTTGAGATATTTTCAGTATTTTGATGCATTCGAGCTTTTTAAACGTTTTGCGCTCAGATTGACCAAAATGATGAGTATTTACACACTCATCAATCCCCACACTAAACTATTGCTAGTCCCTAGCAATCTTTTGAGAAAAACTTAATGTATTTGAATCTCTTTACCAAAAGCCATTACTCGGAGTAGCCAAATGTTTTAGTTCAAGTAAGAACCATGGTACACCGATAACCATGTGATTTTGAGCAAACCACCGACTTCCAACGGATTTGATTTGTCTTTACCGAAGCCGTTTGCTCTGGACTAGCCAACTCTTAGATAAATTATCAATATTATCTTTGGTGAGTGATTACCAATTATGGTTTTTCCATCGCCTTTACCACAAGCCATAAACTTGCGGGCTAGCCAACTCTTCACTTATTAGGATATGGTGGTGAATACCATACAATTTTGGGCAAATTGCAAGTCGTCAACGGATTTGAGATATCTTTACCAAGAGCCGTTTGCTCTGGATTAGCCAATCCTTTTGTTTATTAGACAAGGCGATCGATAACCAATTGAGTAAGTGCAAAACACTTACTCAAAAAAAAAAAAAAAACAAAATTGGCCAAAACGGGGAATTAGGCGGTGTATTTATATGATAAAATTAGTGAGAATTCCCCACACTAGAAATGAATATTGCCCTCAATATTCAAAGTACCGCGGTTATGCCAAACCGAGAACGTAAAAGGAAATACTAAGGCCATTATTTTGAAAGAGATTTCTTTTTTTTTTTTTTTTTTAAATTTATATATATACACAACATGGGCAACCCCCCACACTAGGGTGGTAGAAAGATAGAAAGAAGTCGAAATATGGGTGAAAACCCATATGACATGCTCTTGTTTTTGATTCCCGAGTCGCTAGCTTGACTCGACCCAATTCATTGGTTCATGGGAAGTAAGTGGAAGAAACAATCTCCATCGGACTTTCGTTCAAAATGTTTGGACAAACATTTGAAGCACGTGAAAGTTCCACACCGATGAGATATACATAGAACCGCTCAAGATAATGGTACATGGAAATGCCGGGATCAAAGATAATGTCTTCATTCCCGAAGGAGTGAAGAGCAGGAGAAGTGATGAATATATGAAGAAAAGAAAGAAAATCATGATAGAGATCATGACTAACTCTTCATCCTCAATAGGAGAATTCATAGTTTCATGAATCTCATCGGTTAAGCGTGCTTGATCAAGACATATTATGGGAGTGTCTAGATCAGTAGAAATTATCATACTCCGCGGAGATATGATATGAGCGAGTTCATCCGAGAACTCCATGAAGGTGAATGAATCATATTCGAATTGATATGAGTGGGTTCCTTGGTGAACTCCTCCAATGTAAATGATTCATAATCGGGAGAGAATTATGAGAATGAAGAGTGGTGCGCCACTAATCTTCTCTCCCATATTATCAAACAGAAGGCTTTCATTTCGGATTAGAATCATCGGAAAGAATGTCACTACCCTTAATGGGGATAGGAGATGAAATAGGTTTCTCTTTAAAGCCTCGATTTTAGAAATGAGAAGACCGACATTCAATAATGTAAGGCGAAGAGCTTCATCTTCGATTTCGATGTCGATAACTTCATCATTCTCTTCTTCTAAGCTAACAAGCTCGGAAGGTAAATCTTCCACATAAACGATGTCTCCACAAGATAACGAATCGTCATCATTAGAATCGGAGAACATCTCAACATGATCATTTTGGAAGACAAGAGGAGGAGGATATCACACACATGATCAAGAATTCCTGTGACTCTCTTGGGATTGGGACAAGGTTCTCAACACTAGACTTTATGAATTCGTCCGATTCCTTTTCGTGAGCAGTGTCAAGATGCTCGTCCCCATGCTCGGAGAGTGAGTGGGAGCTTGGTGTGATAGCATTTGTTTGAGATGGAATCTCAGCTGCTGGATATCAAGCGGCGAGGAGTTGAGAAATAATATCCTTAAAAGAAATACTCTCTCATCATCATCATACATAGTTGCCTTAAGAAATTGGGAGCGCTTAGAGCTACTTGCTCTAGGACTAATAATTCTTCCCTAGATTTGCGGGCCTCTCGTTTTTCTCGTTCTTCGCCGACAATTCTCCATGGTCTTTTCACTACTCACTTGATTCTTAAAGTTACTAATCATATCATCAAGTGTTTTCATTACGGTTTCAAAATCTTGGGAGATTTCTTGAGACAACGGCTCGGTGGAGTTTGAACCGTATGGTCTTTGTGGAGGTTGGCAATTGTCAAACTGTGAGAGTCATGATTGTTACAAGGTAATGGATTCCCTATTTGACAATCGAGTGGTGGGGACCTCCACGGTACTCACAACAAGAAAGCTTCTTTGAGTCAGACAGTGAATTATATGGATAATTGTCATAACCAAAGTTACGAGCATCACCGAAAACATTCATAGACAAGCGTGTTTCGGATTGACACTCAAATCCTTGGTGAGGACCTCCACAAAATTCACAGCAGTTATGTTGATTATATGAAGATAAGTCGGCTGTGGTGGGTAATTGGAAAAGTTTGAGGGTCGTTAAATGAGTTCGGATTAGGATCATAATCAAATGAATTCCTCGAACCACAAAACAAACAACTCCGTTATGAATATCATTACCACATTGTACACACGTACACCAACGACGTGGTGAACCAAAAGAGGTTCACCACAACCGACACAAGGAATAAACGATTGCATTTGATAGTTATGAAAAGGAATCAGTTTATTCAAAGAATCAACAAAACCAACATGGTGATCCGAATGACTATCAAGTCTTGAAGAACATTTTGAAAAATCCGGAGGTGGGACAAGTGGTGTGCTCTGAGAGCTAGAAATTTCCACCACTTCCGTTATGGTCTCTGGTTCTGGTTCTCGAGAAACGTGAAGATTAGGCAAGTCATTCTTGCTAGTCACCGGTGTTTGAACGGGTTCATCGTAATCAATTCTGATTCGCGACCTTTTTTCATCAGCATGAATTTGTTCAATTAGATTACGGGCTCTAAATTCAAAGAGATTGTCCTCGTAACCCTCGGTGGGTGCTTGAGGTAACACTAACATTCGAACGGGTTTGTCAACATTAGAACGTATTTCGGGATGTGGCGTGGGGTGAAATAACTTTGAAAAGACTTTTGATGGATAATTCGCACAAATCGCAAAATTCGCTTGAACTAGGCCTTCCACACCGCTCACACACGCATTTGTGACAATGATGTTGATCCTTTTCCATACACGAAAATGATCGTCGTCATTAGAATTAAACATATAGAGGTTAAGAAGAGAATCAAATGGTCATGAGGATAAAGATGAGTATTTTGGATTTTTATAAGAAAATATAATATATATAGATGGATGGTATGAACAAAGAGTGAATATTCAAATCACTAATACGCTAAGCGGAAGATAATCAAGCCTGACTCCCGGCGGGCGCCAAAATTTGATCGGTGCAAAACCGTCAAGTTTTCTCACGCAAGTGACCACTTGTGAATGGCCAGCTGTAAGAAAGTTAAAACAATGTACACCAATGCAATGAAGATCGGGGAGTATAGTGTTTCCCTGTCGTTATGTCCCAAATGAGTTGTGCGAAGAATCACCAAACGTATAGTGATCGAGAGATTTGAACGGAAAAGAGTTGAATGATTTATTATAACTAAGGAAAAAGTACATAAACTACAGGGGCTTAAATGCAAATTAAAGAAAATTTAAAAAGATAAAAAAATATTAAATAAACGCTATCACTATTTGCAAAATGATGTTTTTGATTTTATGTTTTTATAAAACTTGAATTAAAAACTACGCGACGTACAAAATAAAATGTGAAACTTAAACAATACAAATCCTAAAAATATGAAAATGACATTTTTACAAACCTAATGATAAAAGAAAATTTATAGAAAAAGAAAATTATTTTTATAACTACTTAATTAATTATTATTAATTAAAAACTATTTTTAACTATTTAATATTAGCTTAAAATACAAGAAAATATGAAATAAAGCTAGAAAAATAAAATTATGACTTGGAAAAATCTAAAATAACAAAAGAGAATTTTCAAAACTATTTTTGTATTTTTATGATTATTTTGTATTTTCTAGGAATTAAAACTATTAAAAACTAATTAAATTGCTTAAAAATACAAATTTAACTAAGAAAATCTCGAAAAATATTTTTTGACTTTTATATTTATCTTAACTTAAGAAAATGAAAATTATTTTTGAAGCTTTTCTTAATTATTTGTATTAAATACTAATTAAAAGGCTTAAAACTAATTTAAATAAACAAAATACCAAACTTGGAAAAATCGAAAAATATGACTTGGAAAAATCTAAAAATTCAAGATAAGTCTAAAATAATATTTAGAATCTAGGAAAATATAAAAAGCAGGGGTTGTGTACAAGAATATGGGATCTATGGAAATTGCTTATAAATAAGCACTGAGAAAAGCCAAAAGGACCAAATGACTACAAAGCGTCGATGTGAAGCTAAAATAAGCTAAAATTACTCAAAATAAACTAAAACAACTACTCTTAAGCTCTGAATTGCAAACTACCAAGATTTGATGATAAGAGCTTAAGTGCAAAACAGATTTGGGGTGCCAAGTTTAAGCTAAGAAATAAGCTACATAATAAGTCGAGACATGAAACCAAGACTTGGATCCTACACTAGACCACGGGTGGCTATGTCTAGACCAAAGAATGAGACCAAGATAAGCTTTTTAAAGCTTGTGACAAGTTTCAAAGACTGCGAGACTCACTTAAAATCGAGTCGGTTGCACAGGCATATTAAGCCCATTTGACAAGCTCATTTGGAGCTTATGGAAAATTCACAAAATACACAAAAATGATAATAAGAAAGTGGACGAGAGAAGTTATAGAATCCAGAGTTTGACATGATTTGGCCCAAACCGAGTCCATGAAAATTCATCTCGGTTGGGCTAAACCGAGTTTTTGCAAATTGACTTTTGAATAAAGAAATGGAAAGTTGACTTATTTGAGATTTGCAACCAATTCAAGGACTGAATATGATGTTTAATGGTGAAATGAAACTAGTACAAGCTATCCCTATGAATTTTAAACATAAAACAAGATCTTGATTTCACAAAATCTTCAACGATTAAGTTATTAAGACAGTTGAACGATTTTTGACTTTGATCTATGCAGATGCAAATTTTAAGATAGCAATGAGTACATATGAGCTAGAAAAGCCTAAACTAACAAGTATCTTCCATCGAACTAGCCTATAACACAGATTAAGCTCTTGATCCAAACACCCTATTTATGATTGTTTAGCAATTTAAATGAGACAAACCACTTGAACAAGCAAGTAATAATGATCAAAATGAGTTAAGACATCCTAAATACAACAAAATAAACTAATTTATACTAATGGTGACCACAGATACACTTACAAGTACAATATGCAAAATGGATGAAACCGAAATTGAGATTTATACTCACAAATGTCCAAATTGTTGTTCAGAGGCTAAACCAAACCCAAAACTACTCTAACCTAATCTATTTAAACCTCTCCAAGCTCGCATTACCCAGATTCATCACCATTTCCAATTATGCATCGTAGATTGACTTTTGTTGACCATCATTCAAAATTGATTTAATCTGTTTCATAAGCTTATTAAAAGCTTTAATAAGCTTAAGTTAACTTGTTTGAATGAGAAAATAAACTATTGGAAGTTTGAATATAGGGACATGAGGTTGAAATTTTCAATAGTAAACACAAGAACAAGAATTTTAACCAAACTTTGAAATTGATTCTTAAAAACAGATTACAATGATAACATAACTTGAGTTTGGATCATAGAAACAAAAGATTACAGATTTTAAGCTACACTAATACATTGATAAAAAAACGACATTAAGGAAATTTTAAAACTAAATTCTACTACTCCACTCTCTTTCTTCCTCCTCTTTTTATATGCCAAAGACCTTCCCACTTGTTTCTGAGCAGATCCCACCTTCTTTCATGACCATTGGATGAGTTGAGTGAATCTTGGCCCTTGATTGCATTTTGGCGGAAATATGGTCTTAGCCAGTTGGGTTGAGATTGAGTGTTAGGAGGGGAGCATTTAATGTCTTTTTGGATTGTTAGGAGATGGAGTGATAAGGTGGTAGGATATGAGCTGGGTGATGGGAGGTGGAGTGTATGCAGCACTTGGCAGGGAAGAAAGAAAAAGGGCGCCAAGGTGTTTGACTGGCTATTTTGACCAGAGGTGCTAATATGTGAAGGGGGTCCAAATTGATATTGACAGGGGTCCAATTGGGTAATGGCAGGTCCAAAAGGTGTATTAAAGGTTTAATAACATAGGGACCTTTTGTGTAATTTCTGAAAAATGGAGGACCAATTCTGCCAATTATGCAAAGTTGTTCCAAGGGACCTAAAGTGACAAGTTTCAATAGTGCAAGGACCAAACTTGTCATTTTCAAATTTCCAAGGACCATTTTTGCCAATTTTGAAACTTGGAGGACCAAACTTGTAATTTCTCAAAACTTTTGATATTTTTCACCAAAGGACTAATTTTGACAACTCATGATTTTAAAAGGACCCTTGGTGATTTTTCTTTTGAAATTAAGGCTCGGGGACTATTTCGACAACTTTTGAAACTTGGGGACTGAAAGCGCCAATTATGCAAACTTAGCTCATTTTCATCGATTTTGAACATTTAGCATCCGAAACATATAAAATGCAATTTTGAGATATTTTCGTATTTTGATGCATTTCGAGCTTTTTAAGCGTTTTGCGCTCAGATTGACCCAAAATGATGAGTATTTACACACTCATCGACGTCGAGCTACTATTACATCAACGCCTTCACCGTTCATCACCAACACTTGAGGGGGAGATTGTTGGAATCACTCCTAAACCATAATAAAGTGTTTGTAATTAAAATGTAATAGTTAGCTTTATTATGGCCTTTATGTTTGTTAGTAGCCTTAAGCTTATGTAAAAAGCCCATGAGCTTAGGCCCAAGTCCATTAAAGAAAGGATGGAAATTAGGAGTGTTGCCGTAGCTATCCTCTTATATATACCTTATGTAAACCTTCATTTGAAGGTTGGTTGTTCAAGTTATTTCCTTTCATTCACCTCTACGCATAACCGTGTTATATTATCGTGTGTGTGTGTTTGGTTCTTGTTCAATCGCCTTATCTCTTTCTATATTACTTGTATTTGTAAAACTAGTGACCTAAAAGATTCGGGTCTGATAAGATTCAACTGCCAGCTGAAGATCTTCTACATGTTCCTTGATGACTATGCGTCTGATGAAGATGAGCAATGACTTGATGAATTCACGTTGTACTTCAGTTTAAAATTGTCTCATGCGACCTTGTACTTTGGCAGGGTACATGTCTTCGATGTCGTTGATAGACAAATTCTCAAAGTCAGCTTCAGAGAATGCATAATCCCTTTCATCTTGTCGTTTGACCACGATATTCTTTAGGAAGGTGTAGTCCCACTTAGATGATGAGAACAATGTGTTTGATGGCAACGATATCTTTAATCTTGAACACCGCATGTTGAGACTTCGAACTGGCGACACGTAGTAGATTCTTGACGTTCGGGCAATGATGAATCCGTACATTGCATCTCGGTCGTATGCTTCCACTTTGTCGAGAACAAGTGATTGGCACATTCCTCGATGGCTATGCGCTCGAGTATATAGTCTGCTTGGGAATGGAAGTGTCAACGATGTAGCCTATTTCCTTGAACCATCGCCACCATGTGGAAGAAATTCGTGTCTTTGTTGAAGAAATATCGGAATGGAATCCTCGGTTCATCTGGTTGGCCAATTGTTGGTAGAGGCTTTGACCGATCGGTGTAGTATGGAGGGTTGTCCCGTTTGGTGAAGTCGATGTTTGCTTCGGGTTGAGCCAATCCATGTTGTTAGACATAGCTCGAGCAATGTTTTCAAGGTGATATTCGACCTCGATGGCACTTTTCGAGCTATCTTTCCACAGTTGAAAAGCTTCATTCTTGATTCGCCTCAACTCGGATTTCATCATCTTCTTCAACTTGAACTTCTCTTGCAAAAGTTTTGTATGCTCCAATGTGTTACCGCTCACCAAATCGACCTTCTTCGGGGTAGGGAGTGTTGTTAACAAGATTAGAGAACCATTCAAATTCTTCGCTTTTATCGTCCTCAGCCAAGATACGACGTCGGTCCGAGGCGTCTTCTTCTTCTTCTTTTGAAGGCCTAGATGATGATCTTTGGTTTCGAACTTGTTTGGGAGAGGTGGGTTGTTGTAGGGGCTCAGGACCTCTTCATCGTCACCACCCGTATACTCAAAGTGATCACCGATTTTCCGAGTCGGGGTGGTAACTCGGAATCGATCCGAGGTTTATCTGTAGAAGAACGGGAGGAGACCTTTGTTGAGTAGGAGTCCGTTGGAGAGGAGGTAACATAGTAGATGATTCACGAATTCTTCTAACGTTTAGCTTCATCATTCTTATCCCGATCCTTATCTTTATCGTCTCTAGGACGTTTAGTCCTTCGCTCGAATCTACATGCTTCTTGAGTTGGTAGTCCAAAGAATGCTTGAAACAGCTTTCCTTCCTCGAGTAAATGTCCCGCATCGTAGACATTTGTGTGACAAGCTTGGCCACCAATTCATTATCCGAGAAAACTACAGGATCGATGGATTGATTGTGACGGTTAAAGGTGTGGATCTTATAGTTTGCTTGGCTATCTGCATAAGATTCGGATATAGTTGTCTGGTAAACATCTCCTTTGTGACTTTAGGAACGATATCCAGAAGGTACTTGTTAGTGTAACCTTCGATCATTTCGTTCAGTTCCTCTTGACGATGACTTTTCATGAACTCCTGGATAAACTTCCTTTCTTCTTGCATCTTGTCATTCTCGTCATGTAGATATTGTATTTGTCGATTGAGAAAGTTCAGCTTCCTGTATAGCATGTCTTTCTTTCTGACCTGTTTGACAGCTTTCACAATTCTTTCATGTGTCTGAGAAATCCAAGATCGAGGTGGTTTCTTCACAGATTTGGATGTTGATTTGGTTGATTTCTTTGATGGTGGTTGGGAAGAGTGAGATGAAGAGTCTGATGAGGAAGAGACATGAGGAGACTTGGGGTCCTTGGGCGGTTCAGAAGTTTCCTTCTGTGAGCGTGTAGGACTTTCGAGCGACTTGTCATAATCAAACATCTTTATCTTTCTCGACTTCTCGCCTGGGTTTCTCAAACTCATATTCGATAGTATCCTCCACAAGCTTTTGTTGTTGCACAAGAGTGGTGGCACGGATCCCTTATCGGGTCGATTAAGCGCATCGGGATCGGTGAAGAGTGGGCGACCACTTGATCCTCCGGGCCACCCATTTGCTCTTTTGCAAATTCTTGACTTTATGAAGGTGTTTGACGATTTTAAATTTCTTCCTGTAGGATTGATCCAGTAGCTCTTCTTCTTCTTGAGCTCTCATCATAGGGCACAAGTACGGAGTCTTCCCTTTTCTTTTATCGCCTTGAGGACTTGGAGGTTTTGGCTTGAAGGATTGTCATCCTTTGCGGTTTGAGTAGGTAATCTCTTCATCCGTGTCGGCACCTTGAGCTTTCGTCCACAAGCTTTCTTTCTTGTTCGGTGTGGGAATAGGTTCACTTCCTTTACGGGAACAATCCTTTTACGAGGAGGATTCCTTTGGGAAGCTTCCTATAACTTTTAGAACTTCTTGCACTTCCTCTTACGGTTCTCCAGTAGGAGTTCTGAAGGTTTTCATCAAGATGACCGACTTTACCTTCTTTTACCGCTACTAGATACCTTTTGTATGTTTCAAGCTTTTTGATTTCTTTAGATAGAAGGTGATCAGCAAAGACGACACCACTTCTTAGTTGTCGATTCCTTGATTACGATAGAAAGAATAGGTTCGGACAACAAGTCGTGATTGTCGGGGTCATTGAGCCTCATGGGGATATCGAGATTAAGTCCAAGTGCTCTCGGATCAAAAGCTTTGTGTATCCGACATAGGGAATCTTTGAGCTAAGCTTCTTGTGAAATAGCATCATGTCCTCCCATATCGGTGCTTTGATTTCAATGTCCTTCTTATTGATCGGAGACGGAAGATTTGTAGTTCCATGAGCTTTGGATGCTCATAACCTCATCACGACCGTAAAGCAGACTTGGTAATGATGACGTAGAGGGTTCTCCACGGTTGAGGAATGTTCTTAAGCTCCACGTGAAAATGCTTAGAAACAATCCTCAAGCTTCATCATAGCCAATGTCAAGAAGAAATTGCGAGCTGCTCTTCATGGGTGTAGCAAAGAAGTCGTTGGCTCGATTTCGTGAATGAGAAGAACAACACGTAAGTCCGCATGAGTGATGGTGACTTTTTGTGATTAAGTGTCATCACATCGCACTTTGACTGTGATCCTCGCATAGAATTCCATAAGCACTGAATGTAGATTTCGATCTGATGGTGAGTGTGAGAGCATGTTCGGTAGGGATGATTCCTTAGAATATCCACAACGGCAATGAGACAAGAAGATTACGAGCATGTAAGGGTTTCAAAGTCAACCCTAAGGTTATTCTTTCCAATCTTTCTCGATAGCCATTTGGGAAGATATCGCAATAGTGAGAACCTCGGGTGCATCCACATTCATTTGAGCTGACGGTCGTGATCACGAAATAGCATTAGCCAAAAGAACAACATATCGAAGACATAATGTTAGTCAATGTAAGGTCTTATTGTCTAGTTATTGAATGTACAAAGTGATAATGATTGTTACGAGTCCTAAGTCACTTGTTTGTCCAATAGTCAAATGACGCCGTGAAATGTTTCATGGGTTAGTTAACTTTAAGTTTTAAAGTTTATGTTATCACTTATTGTTCCCAACATATCAAATGATTAAGTTTATTAGTGACATTATTGGATTCGTGACGTTATGATTAGTTTATTTACAAGTTTGTACACATAACAATTCATAATTAAGGTCAATCCGAGCTTAAGCGTAGATTAGGCAAAGTTAAGCGTAAGCAGAAATATATATCTTGCGTGAGCGAAAGCCTACGCGTGAGATCCTAATCTTCTGGCGTAAGAAATGTTACGCGTGGGAAAAGGGGACCTTATGCGTAGAGCTTACGTGTAGGCGTATAAGAACCTTACGCGTAAGGCTTACTCGTAAGAGTAGACCTTATGCGTAGAGGTCACTGTTTACGCGTATCCTTCACAGGATACGCGTAGTCCCATTGTAGAACCTTATGCGTAGAGTAACAATCAACCTTGATTCTGAATTTTTTATGCGTAGCAAGCCTGAAATAAAACATCATAACATCAATTTTGACACTCAACATTCATTCAATTACAGATTTAAACATAATCACTCATTTAAACATTTTACGAGAAAAACCTTACGAGTAACCTAAAACCCTAGTTTGTAATTTACGCGTATGAAATCTAGCCATAGGATATGCACCAAAGTATTTCGGTAAGTCTAATATGTTGTGAGAGTGTAATGACCAAGTTATAACATCTAAATCGTGGAGAATCAAAAATACCCAAACTTATGAACTTTAAACCCTAATTCCAAATTTTTAATCATTTAGAGTTTCTGGTGGTTATAGAGCCTGGAAACCTTTAATTCAACATGATATGAGTATTACACAACAATCCTTTTGACCAAAACCCTTCACATTCAAAAACACCCAAATCGACTCATAAACCCTAATTATCAAAATCCATTAATTCGTGTTTCTGGGTGTATTTTGAGCATAGAAAAGATATCATTGATGTCTTTAAAGCATTTTGACACAATCTTTTTAACCAAAAACACACAACAAATGATTATATGTTCTAACCCTTACGCGTAAAACACAAAATTCATTGAATCTTAAGTTTTAACCGTTGGATTCGTATGAAATTCAAAACCATTGTTTAAAATTACGTTAAGAACACAAAACCACTTACAGATTGATGATCAGAAACACAGATTTCTTGAATGAATATTAGGCGTAGGATCTTTTAGGTTAGAAGTAATAAATGTGAGGGTAATGTTAGGTGGAGAGGTGTTTTATTAAAATATCTTTAACATTTTGACAGTTTTGGTCCCTCTACCTTTTCCTTTTTCAAACAAAGCCTTTTAACTTCCATTTTGGTTACCAAACAAAGATTTTAGGAAAGAGATTTGACGACACTCCCCCTTGACTTAAGAAAAATGATGAAAGGTTATTAATTTTAGTCCGAGGAGTGTCATTAAACCAGAAAATTTACCACCATTGATAACAGAAACAACCGAGATATGATAACATGCAAGTACACAGATGTTTTGAAACAGTTTAAATCTTTGTATTCTCCCCCTCAACACTTGATCGGAAAAATACTGAATTTTGAAAGATTCTAGTGTTGATGGAAGA
This sequence comes from Chrysanthemum lavandulifolium, assembly GCA_022545495.1. Lineage (NCBI taxonomy): Eukaryota > Viridiplantae > Streptophyta > Magnoliopsida > Asterales > Asteraceae > Chrysanthemum > Chrysanthemum lavandulifolium. The sequence goes on along the minus strand of CM040241.1, from coordinate 73,462,545 downwards.
AATGTACTTGCCATGTTGAAAGAGAAGTAGATTAGAAGAATATTTTTGTATTTTGTTTTTGAAAATTTATTTACAAAAGATATTTTGATGTTTGACAGGTTTTTAAGACTGTTTTAGGAGGTCATCCAATTCCTCTTGAGTCAAACACCTCATACCAACCGTGGAACAACTCATTAAACCTAGCGGGAGGCAAGGCTTTGGTGAGTAGATCGCCAATTGGTATTCGCACCCACAAAGTATAATTCAACGGTACTGCTCCACGTGGTCCTTGATGACATGATAGCTAAGATCGATGTGCTTTGATTTCAAGTGTTGAGCCGAGTTGCACGATATCGCAATGGCACTCGGATTGTCGCAGACATCGGGATTACATCAAACACGTAACCATAGTCTTTGAGTTGTGTTCTTATCCGATGATTTGAGCACAACACGCGGACATGGCTACATATTCTCGCCTTGGTTGATGACAATGATGTACAATCTGTTTCTTCGATTACCAAGACACCGTTTATCACCAAGAAATTGTAGTGCTCTCAAGTACTTTTCCTTGAGTCTAAGCATCCTGCGTGGTCGTCGTCTCAAAAAGCGATTAGTTCAAAACCGAATCCTTCGGATACGGATCCCCAAGTTAATGGTTCCCTTGATGTATCGGAGGATTCTTTTAGCCTCGTAGAGTGGGTTTCGATTGGTCGCGACGATAACGGGAGCATAGATAAACGGCAAAGACAATATCAGTTCATGCTATGATGAGACCCAATAATACTTGGTATTTGGTAGGGTCAACTAATTTCCCATGTAAATCAGCGTCTAGCTTCTTGGTATGAGTCATTGGTGTGGCATAAGTTTCACAAGTTTTCATTCCAAATTTGTTTAACAATTCAAGGGCATATTAGGACTGACTCAAGAAAATACCATGGGGTGATTGATGAAATTGTAATCCTAGAAAGAATGTAAGTTCACCCATCATGGACATTTCAAAATTTTTCTTCATTAGTTTTGCAAAAGCGATTGAAAATGTTTTATGTGTAGACCCAAAAATGATGTCATCCACGTAAATTTGAACAATTAAGATATGTGCCCCGTGATATTGTATAAAAAGAGTTGGGTCTACCGAGCCTTTGGTGAAATTATTAGCAATGAGGAAAGATGATTGCTTATCGTACCATGCCCGAAGGGCTTGTTTGAGACCATAAAGAGCTTTGTTTAGTTTGTAGACATGGTTCGGGAACTCAGGATCAACGAATCCTTCAGTTGGTCGACATAAACCGTTTCTTTCGGTTGTCCGTTGAGAAACGCAGCTTTGACATCCATCCGAAGACCGTCATGTTTATATGAGCCGCGAATGTGAGTAACATCCGAACGACCTCAAGACGAGCAACCGAGCAAAAGATTCTTCAAAGTATATTCCTTCTTCCCGACGATAACCCTTAGCAACTAGAAGTGACTTGTTTCGGATGACGCCCTTCAACATCCAATTTGTTTTTCCAAATCCATTTGAGACCAATGGCGAGACCCTGTTGGTCTTTCAACCGATTCCCATACTTCAAGACGTTTGAATTGGTTGAGTTCTTCTTGCATGGATTCAATCCGCTTATCTTTGTCATTGTGTCTTTAATGTTTTTAGGCTCAGTTAGCGAGACGGTGAGTGCATAAATGCAAAGTTCACCATCCGTGTGAAGACGTTGTCTCGTAACGATTGGTTGATTCGGGTTGCCAATAATATTAGCCGAGGATGTTCTTTTGTCCATCGATGTGTAGAGGGTTGATGTTGGTATACATTGTGTAGATTCCGAGGATTCAAATGGTTTGTTGAAGATTCCGCGACATCCGTGCAGCGATCTCATTAGCAAACGGGTTGAAGAACGCATTTGGATCAAAATCTGCGGTGGGGTACTTCATCGAGAATATCATCACCGGTTCATCATTGTTGGAAGCGGTTTGTTCAAGCTGTTGTGGTAGAGTCAATCGGTGTAGGTGCATCTTCAACGAGAGTTGTTGTAGCAGTGTATCGGTATAAGAGTATTATCGAGGTTGAGCGGTGGAAGCAATGGATACTCACGAGCACGTTCATCAATATCATCACCGAAAAGCGGAGCAAATAACCTTTCCATTTGTTAACGAGTGAGTGGGGCTTTGTTCGGTGATGATGGGGTTGAGGGAAGTTTAAGCGGTTGTGACCGGTTCTAAGTCATATACTCGAAGCCATTTCCGTGAGTTCATCAAAATGAGCATGAATCATTTCCATCATTGCTTTGTCTGACGATTCCGGATCTGGTAACCTTTAGAATTATCACAATATCCAATAAAACTCAATGTCGACTTTGGCTTTGAGCTTTCCAAAATCATCATGATCATTATTCGGATAGCAAAGGGATCCAAATACATGAAAGTGTTTGAGATTCGGTTTATGGTTGTGGACAAGCTCGAAGGTGTTTTGTTGTGGCGTTTTGTGATCATAGAACGGTTTTGAGTATAGCATGCGATGAATCTGACACGCCCATAAGTGTCTGGAAGTTTAGCATTGATTAACATTGTTCTGCAGCTTCCACTAACGCTCGGTTTCGTCTTTCAACAACTCCGTTTTGTTCGGGTGTACGTGCAATAGATGTTTGATGTTGAATTCCACTTTCTCATAGAATTCACGAAGGGTTTGGTTAACAAATTCAGGTTCCTTTTTCTGCTCGATTAGCCCGACGGTGTTGCGGAGTCGAACACATATTTTAAGTGAGAAAGGTGATGATCATTTGTGGAGCTTGGCCTTTGCTTCAAGAAAGTAGACCCAAGTCCATCGTGAGTAGTCATCAACAATTACTAAGATGTAGCGTTTACCATTGATCGTTTGCACGCGCATCGGGCCACACAAATCCATGTGAAGAAGATGAAGCACATCTTTGAGGTCGTGTTCCACCTTTGAAGGAAAATGAGCACGAGTGCTTTTTCCTTGTTCACAAGTCGAGCAAAGGTGATCTTTTGAATACCGGAATCATGGGTGACCTTCAACTAGTTTGTGTCGAGCAAGGTTGGTGATGGTTTGAAAGTTTAGATGTAAGAGACGACGGTGCCATAGCCGTGGATTTTGTTGATGTTGCCTTTGAAAGTAAGCGGATGGGAGATGAAGCAACCATGTCTTGCATAGAGATAGTGTAGAGACTAGAATTACGTGAGCGGACATAAGGTCATTTTGTAGATCACGAATGAAACAAGTTTTCTCCCGAAGCAACCTCCAAATCTCCATCACAAAACCGACCCATCGAAAGCAGATTATGACCTAGGTCTTCCACGTAGTAAACCCTGGCGATTCGATGTTCCCATTGACATAATCTCCGTAGCCCATGATAGTTGCGAAGTGATCATTCCCGAACCCGACAGTGCCAATGAACTTTGCAACAAAGTTTGATAATGATTTAAGGTTGCTCGTCATGTATCGGGAACATCCGCTATCAACAATCCATAGAATGATCTGTATCACACGCATTATACAGCATTTACACGGATGGAATAGAAGTAGATGTGGAACCCGAAATGTTAGAGGTTCCAAGCGTGTATATGAGACATGCACACATTAATGATTTTAGGCATCCATTTAAATCCTAGTGTGTTATATATCCATTTCGCCATCTATAACTACTCTTTGCTTTAGTCTTAGTGAATGCACTAGGTGGTACTACATTCTTAGGAGGTGAAACCGGAGCTATAGTGACAACAATGCTTGCCTTAGAATCTAAAGAAGGCGGTCTACCAAACACATGACTTAGAGTGATTAGTGGGCCTAGAGGTATTCCGATTCTTAGGATTCGTAAACGAGAGATTATAGCATTAGCAACACATTTGTCATGACAATCGAATTCATACTTTTACGACTAATAACACAAGGTGCATCGATCAATATCAAAAGTGCTTAAAGGTTTAGCATTCGTTACATCACTATTTCTATTACATTTGCCGACGCAACAACTATAGTGGAAGCAACGTGAGTCTTATTCATAGTCCTAGGGTGTTCTTCTACTTTAGCATTCCTTATTGATCTTTTCATAGGTCGTAACTTCCTATTCTTCGATTGAGTGCTCCTAGGCTGTGAAGTGCGGATGTTTGGAAAAGACGCAACTATTCCTATTTCAGTAGAAGGAAGCACGTTAGCAACTTAAGATTTGGCAGTAGGGATTCTAGGTGCACGATTACTAAGTGTTACAGGTGCTAATCTCTTAATGATTGTTGGCGGAAGTTGTTCATACTTTCCTAACATTTCTCTTTGCTTAGAGATAGTGTGAATCAAATCTTGATTTTCAGACCGAATATTACCAGTAAAATTCATGACTTCTCTAGTGTGAGCAAGATAGTGATCAAGTTCGTTTGATGCTTCATGACGAGTCTTATTGAGTAAATCAAATATGACACCATATTCCTGTTTAACTTTTACAAGCTCTTGTTCATATTTTGAGATTTGACCTTTCAAAGACACGCTTTGATCATCCAATTGCTCAATTTTAGGATCAAAGATTTTGTTTGCAACCGAGCGATTTTCTTTTGAAAACTAAGTTGATGATTGTGAATATCTTTCCACACCAATGAAGACGACGCTTTGCATTGTAAAGTTCGTTAAGTAATCGTTTATTTTCGACTTTTAAAGACTCGATCCGAAGCACATTATCGGTATTCTCACAGATTACCACAGAGTCAACATTATCGCAGAGATATGATCGGATGCATGTGGCAAAGAATAGAATAACACAACATTATGGATATCAAGACGGATAACATCTTCCAAGAGTCGATCAACATCTTTTCTTAACAGTTTCTTTTACGTTTAGTATTAGAAATAGATGTTTCAGCTTTTTCGAAACGACCTTCATTACTCAAGTTCCTTATGAAAATCCTTTTCCCAAGCTAATGCACAACTTTTCAAATTTGTAACGTTAGGTAAAAGATTTTTCCGAAAAATGTCTCTTATTTCTCGCGCCAGAGGCGATTGAAAATGATCAATTTTGATTTGTAGCGATATTCTATCTCATGTTGTAAAATTTTGAGGTCACCATGAAAATGTCAAAATATCAAAGAATTTTTGATTTTCGTGTTTTGAGTTTACTTCACGGATGGAAGGTAAAGGACCATAAGTTTTTGCATAACGGTTGGGGATTAACATTAGAAGACTCGTGTGTTTTGATGATAACCTTGGTGTGTTAGAAGAATCCGTTGGTGTGTGAAAGTGACCTGTTTTGAATAATTAAAAGGTTTGTTGTAAAAAGCAGTTTTTAATTTTGATCGACTCTCGTCTTACGCATCTAATTCCTCTTGACGATGGTATTCAACAACACTCATAACAAGATCATTAATTTTATATTCTCGACCGGAAACTTGAGATTTGGTTTGAATGTTTTTAGTGAAAGCTTTGGTTTGTAATCGCCTACATTTGGTCCATATCCGCTTGGATTGGGTTTTAACGTAAACTTTTCAATAGTCATTCTTGATTCACCATGTTTGTAAACAACAGATTTTAAACTCTTTGATTTTGTTTTGCAAGCCGATAATTTCTTCAGAAGGTTATCTACCGATTCGTTGAATGCTTTTTGTATGCATAGAACTGTTTTGACAAGTTAACAACTCACCTTAGCTTTTGATTTTCCAAGGTAAGAGCGTTAATTTGCTTTTTATGTTCATGTTTGATTGTTCTATTTCGAGACAACAAAGCATTCTTCAAGCGGCTAGATCACGATCTGTCTCTAAATATTTTTCGTTTTGATGAGATTTAGCAAAGCGGCTTCAAAACCTTTTCACGGTTTTCTTGAGTTTTGAAAAGTTGAGTTGCATTTGTAAGCATTCAAAATCCTTGGTTAATAAATGCATTTTTTCTTTTAAGTCCTTATTTAATGCATAACATTCCTCCATTTTGATTTGATGGTCTTGAATTAACCGAGCAAAATCTGGATGAGGCAACATTCGGCTTGTTCAACGTGAGTCACAACATGATCATTATTTAGATCCTCAAGTACAACCACGGAGTCAATTTGATTATCAAAGGAAACCATAAGGTCATCTTGATCGTCAAATGTAACTACTGAGGTTAATTTGAAAATCGTCGAATGAGATGTAGATGACTCATTTGAACGACCGAGCTGTGCGGATTCGACATCTTGGCGGAGATATTAGTTCGAGATATGATGATGGTTTGTTCGGTATCGAGACAAGCCATCGTTGTCACACTGGGCCTGTTTCACTCATGTGTAACTCATGCATATTAGCCATCAACATAACAGTTGCATTGGCACTGCAAGTCCTCCATATCATCATCCAGTCGCATCCGCCATAAAGCTCGTTCTTTGTTTGTAAGAGATCCACCACTTCATCCTTAAGAGCCAATGAAGAGCCTCTTTGAAATAAGCATTGCCCCTAGTCCTTGGCTTTGGGCATGCATTAGCCAGTGTCCTTCTCATTGCGGTTGTAGCATCGAAGACCATTCAACCCATTTCGAGCATTTCCTGTTCCACCACTTGAGCTCTGTTGTTATTCCTACCCATAGCATTAAACCCTTGACCACCTCCCATTTGACGACCATAACCACGATTTCGAACTTCAACTCGTCCATTGTTCACAATGACGATTTCGTGTATTGGATGAGGAACAAATACGATTGTTGGATTTGTTGGTATAACGGCTAAAAGCATTAGCAATCATAACAAATCCTTGTTGCAAGGCTTCGAACGGATCGGATTCCTCATTAGTTTGACTATGAAGTGCTTGATCATTGTGGTTGTTGTAAGGAACCAATTGATTTTGTTGAGGTTGTTTTGATTGATCGTTTGGTGTTACTAAGGCGGTTGGTTGAGTTGCTAGTTGAGGAGGATAACTTTGTTGAGCATATAAGGCAAGTTGTTGATTTTCCGGATGTGTAGATGGAGCAATTTGAGCACGGAGAATCCTTTCCCGATCAACTTCCTTCTCATGAGGCTTCAAGTAATCGTACAACAATTCATATGTAGAATGATGCATATTCTTCGCAGCGACGGAGAAAATGACATACTTCTCCCATTCGGGACCAAGACTACTCATGAACTTAGTATTCACGCAATTCTTGGCATGATGATGTTGTGTTTATCCAAATCATTGATTATGTCCGAAAACCGATGATGATAGGACTCTAGTGTCTCTCGTGTTCAATCATGAAGTGTTCATAAGCCAAGTAAATTTTGGATTCCAAATCCTTCGATTGAGTCTGAGATCCTTCCATAAGAAGATGAATATGGTCCCACATTTCTTTTGCGGTCTTTTGAGCATCAACACTTCAAGAATTGGGTTAGGTAATCCTAAAAGGATATATTGCATTGCAAGCTCATGACTTCATAGTGTAGAAGTTACATTTGATTTAAATCGATGTGAGCAATGTTTGTTTGTTCATCTCTTGGTGGAATGGCATTAGGATCTCCGGTACAATGTGATGAGGCATCTCAAATGGACCTTCCAAGATAACCTTCTTTAAGAACTTTCCATGTGGCTTCTTCGGATCACAAAACCTAAAGAACCGTATCACCCATTGATCGTAGTTTCTGGAGTGAGCATTGAGGTCTATCAAGTGATCCAACCTCATGAATTGATTGTTGGTCGCTTAAAGCTTCACACATCTTTGCAAACCAAGTGGGTTCCTTCATAGTGTTCATTGATGGATGTTGATTGAAATCATTTGTGTAGGGTTGAACTTGAAGACTTGGCGGTGTTTGAACCATTTGTGGTGGGGAATGCACCAAGTTGTGGAGTATGTTGTTGATTAAATTGTTGTTGATAAATTGCTTGTTGTTGATTTCATTGTTGATGTTGTGGACTTAGTTGTTGTTGTCGTTGAGGATAAGTGTAAGGAAATAGTTAGAGTATGGTGGTTGAGACATGTTGAGAAACTTGTGTTGGTAAAATGGATCTTTGTAGTCGAATGAACCTTTGTTGAAGAAGTGGCCTTAGGCGAGAAATCACAATAACCAAGTAGCACTTATGCGTAAAAACACCAAAGTTGCTGTAACAATTAGAAGTTACGCGTAGAATTTAGCTTACGCGTAATTAGGAAAAAGACGCTAAAGTTATGCGTAGACAAAAGTTAGGCGAGAAAGTTAGGCGAGGATTATCTTATGCGTAAGACTAGGCTTAGGCGTAAGAAAAATCTTATGTGTGGGATTACTACGCGTAAGCTTATGCTTATGCGTAATTTTAGGGTTTTATCCCAAGTGATCTTTTACACTTCACAAAGTGCAAAAGATATCCAAAGTCGACGTATTTTCGGACTTATCCAAGTAAGAAAACACGAGTAAACCACAAAAATGAAGATCAAACCAAGGAAAATCTTACGCGTAGTTTTAGGGTTTTGCTACGCATGGGATTACTCGTAATTTTGATTTTGCCCAATGATGTTTCTAAACCAGTTTTTGTGTGATAAAATAGCTTCAATAACACCAAAAGATGCAAAAGTGTGAAACTTGATGATCCAAAGCTCTTAAAAAGCTTATGCGAGGTTGAAACCCTCGTATAAAAACTAGTTTTAAAACAACGATCCACGATAAAGTTTGAAACTTTTGCCAAAACACGTATTTTAACACCTCAAAACGTTGAAAGTACAAGAATCTTGGATTCAAAGTTGTAAAAAAGACGTTTTTAAGCGAACCAAAGTATCAAACGTGTGTTTTAAGCGTAGGACCGAAACCCACTTCAAAAACAAACACGATTCACCCAACTAGTAGTCTCTGATACCACTGTTAGGTCACTAGTTTTACAAACACAAGTAATATAGAAAGAGATAAGGCGATTGAATAAGAACCAAACACACACACACGATAATATAACACGGTTATGCGTAGAGGTGAATGAAAGGAAATAACTTGAACAACCAACCTTCAAATGAAGGTTTACATAAGGTATATACAGGAGGATAGCTAGAGCAACACTCCTAGTTTCCATCCTTTCTTTAATGGACTTGGGCCTAAGCTCATGGGCCTTCTACATAAGCTTAAGGCTAATAATAAACATAAAGGCCATAATAAAGCTAACTATTACATATTAATTACAAACACTTGATTATGGTTTAGGAGTGATTCCAACAGGTTCCAATGTTTCTATGGGCTAAAGCCATTGCCACTGCTTGCTACACCCAAAATCATTCCCTTATACACACCTCTCATGGAAAAACTCCATATGAACTTGTCCATAAACGAAAACCTGATTTATCCTACCTTCGTGTGTTTGGAGCTTTGTGCTATCCAACAAATGACGGTCAAGATTTAGGTAAATTAAGAGCTAAGGCGGACATTGAAGTTTTTGTAGGTTATGCATTAAACAAGAGGGGTTACCGAATCTACAACAAAAGAACTCGAGATATCATGGAAACTATTCACATCATGTTCGATGAGCTGTCCGGGCAAATGGATCCAGGACAATCCAGTTCGGACCCGCATCTCAACCTTCATCAAGTAGTCCTATCAGTTCTATTCTTGTTTCTAATCCCTCTCCAGTAACTCTTTATGTACCTCCTTCAGAAGATGATTTGAAGAAATTATTTGATCCAATGTTTGATGAACACTATGAGCCAAGTGCTAATGATATGTCAATTCCATCAACAGAGGTTGCTCCTATCCCTGTCAATAAAGTTAACCATTCAGTTTCAATGATATTAAGTCAAGAAGCGCCTGCTACTGATCACTCTGTCTCATCAACAAATCATCAATCATCGAATGTACATCATGGAATTGTTTCTGGCACCCATGATGAAGTCAATCCCTTTGCTACTCCTAAAGATGCTCCATTTGAAAACATATTTGCTCCTGAATCATCATTAGAACCATCGTCATCAGGAGATATCGACTCTGCTACTTCAGTTCCTCAACAACAACCACATGAACACCTTAGAAAATGGACACATGACCATCCTTTGGACAACTTCATTGGAAACCCCTCTCGTCCAGTATCCACACAGAAACAACTTGCAACCGATGCCTTATGGTGCTTCTTCAACTCCGTACTCTCTAAGGTCGAACCAAATGATGTTAAAACTGCCATGAATGAAGACAGCTGGTTCAATGCCATGCAAGAAGAAATTCATGAGTTTGATCGACTAGATGTATGGGAATTAGTACCGCTCCAGTTGTGCTATGATCATTGCTCTAAAGTGGATCTTCAAAGTAAAACTTGATGAGCATGGTGATGTTTTAAAGAAAAGGCTCGATTGGTTGCAAAAGGATACCGTCAAGAGGAGGTATTGACTTTGAAGAATCATTTGCTCCAGCTTGCTCGTGTCGAGGCAAGCAGAATCTTCTTGGCTAATCTGCAAGTAAGAACATGGTAGTCTATCGGATGGATGTCAAGACGGCTTTTCTTAATGGAGATCCGAAAGAAGTCGTATACGCCACCAACTGAAGGCTTTGTGAATCCGAGCATCCTACTCACGTCTATCGGTTGAAGAAGGCTCTTACGGTTTGAAGCAAGCTCCAAGGGCATGGTATGATCGCTATCAAAGTTTCTTCTATCTCTGGATTCAAAGAAAGGAGCGATTGATCCTACATTGTTCACCGTAAAGTCGCAAACATTTAATTCACGCTCAAATATATGTTGATGATATTATTTTTCCTCGATCGATCCCAATGAATGTGACCGTTTTCAAACGAAATGGGTTCCAAATTTCAAATGTCAATGATGGGACAAATGTCATTTTCTTGGGATTACAAATTTCACAAAGTCCCGGAGGCATTTTATAAATCAATCTAAATATGCAAATGAGATTTTAAAGAAATTTGGATTTGGTTCTTGTGACCTCGCTGACACTCCCATGATAGATGTATTAAATCGGATGAGGACCACTCGGGGATCATGGTAGACCAAACGAAATATCGTAGTATGATTGGATCCACGATGTACCTCACAACCGAGAGACCATACATTATGTTCGATGTTTGCATGTATGCTAGATAGCAGGCTAAGCCTACCAAAAGCACCTTGAAGCGGTTAAACGGGTCTTCGGTATTCCAAGGAAGCATCAATATGGGACTTTGGTACCGAAAGACACCGTATGTCACTAATAGCCTATGCGAGATGCCGATCATGCGGGATGTCAAGATACACGTCAAGTACGTGCGGGGTGATCGGTTTTGGGTGATAAGCTTGTGAGTGGTCTTCAAAGAAGCAAATGAGTACTTCTATTTCCTCTACAGAGGTCGAATACATAGCCATGTCATCTTGTTGTGATCAAATCCTATGGATGAGATCCCAATTATCGACTATGGCTTTGAATTCAACAAAATCCTCTACAGATTATGATAATAAAAGTGCTATTGCTCTCTCATTCAACAACGTACAACACTCAAGAGCAAAGCACATCGACATTTGACATCATTTCATCGGGGAGCAAGTAGAAAGCGGTGTGGTGGAACTTTATTTTGTGAGGACTCGAATACCGGTTAGCGACATCTTCACCAAAGCTCTTCCTAGAGAACGTTTTGAGTTTATCCTCCCACGACTTGGTCTAAAGAGTCTTCAACCGGAAACACTTAAACGTCTTCAAGAGGAAGAAGAGGAGTAAAAAGTCTTTCTTCATCCATCTCTTGTAAATATTTATTCGAAAAGTAAAATACAAAATTACAAAACCTTCAAAAACCAAATAGAAAAATATAAAACTTTCAAAAACCATAAAAATTTGAAAATTCTTGAAATATTTAAATATATATATATATATATATTCATTTTGCCATATTTTTCTCGATTCGATAATATCTACGGTCTTTGTGCTATCATTCAAAGAATGACACGAAACTTTAGATATTGTTCAAATGTTTTTTTTTCTTAAAATCAAAAAAATCAAAAGATATTTTTGAGAGAAAGTGAAACTATTGTTTATTGTCATGTCAGCAAGAACCGCTTTTCAATGAAAGAACGAGCCATGCTTTATCTTGTTTTCAAATCTCATGCTCGATTCTATCTCTAATGAAAACTAATTGCTTTAAAAATAACTCGGACTCTATTTTTGAAAATCATCGGACTTAACGTTTGTCAAAATATCTATCTCTCAATCAACAACTTATGTCATTGATTTGAGGGGAGAATGATTTCAATTAAATCAAAAGGTTATTTGTCATACAATTGTTTTTAAAAGCTCATCATGCATGTTTTATCAATGGAGTATAAAGTCTCAATATCCGATCCTTATCAGTTAAAATGTTTTTCATAATCAAGTCACAATTCTCCTCAAAACTTTCAAAATCAATTTAAATCTCTGAGATCACAAATCTCAAATGATTTGAAAATTGTGATCGGGGAGAATTTGTGATTTAAATTGATTTAAACCGATAATTCAATAAATGGTTTCATAAGTGTTTAGCAAGCTTTCCTCCCACATGTTCCAAACGATTTCAAATTTTCCATGCACATGTTGAGGGGAGCATCTATTTCAAACCACAAAGAATTGAAACGTGATTGATTTGTATCTAAGTGTATATTCCTCTAATATGTGAAAACTCTTTCAAACCTCGAGGCACATATTGAGGGGAGCAAATTATGAAACCCTCATCCTTCCCTAATATGCTTTATCTACTTAATTTGATCGAGGAAGTGATGTTGATATCGATGAGTGTCAAATACTCATCATTTTTGTACCATCTAGATCGCAAAACATCCGAAAACACTCGTAAATGCATCAAAATGATGAAAATATCACAAACAAGTGTTTTATATGTTTTAAATGCAAAATACCAAAACAGTGAAAAGCGTATCAAGTTTGCATAATTGGCGCTTTAGTCCCCAAGTTACAAAAGTTGTCAAATATAGTCCTGGTCATTCCAAAACTTATAAAAGTCATAAAGGTCCTTGGGATTCAAGTTGTAAGAAATTGTCCTTTGAAGTTTAAAATCACAATTTACAACTTTGGTCCCTCAACTTTACTAAAGTGTCAAAATCGGTCCACAGGTGTATAAAATGGATATTATTTAAACTACACCCTTGTGCTATTCAAATGTGGCATATTTGGTCTTTATATGATAAGTTTTGAGAAAATTACAAGCTTAGGTCCCTAAACTTTGAAATATGTCAAAATAGTCCCTGATATTTAAAAATGAAAAATATCAAATATTATCCTTGAACTATTCATAAATGGCGTGATAGGTCCTTGAGATAACTTTGGAATATTTGCAATTCAGTCCTTCAATTTTCAACCAAATTACATGAATGGTCCTTGTGCCTAATAAACCAAACGGACCTTTGTGTTATTAAATACCCAAATCCAATCCATAACTCGCCAAACTCAATCCCGGTCAACCCGTTAAATATTAAAACCGGGTCAAATGGTCAAACCCGCCAAACCGCCATCACTGCTTTCTCCTTCTCCCACACCTACAAATCAAAACCAGGTGGTTTCACCACCTCACCACCACTTTCCACCTCACCTAGCTATCTCCACAGCTGTTTACCTTGTCCCCCTCCACCTCCACATACACCAAATTTCATTAATTACCAAAACCTGCTCAAAGACTTTTTCCCGCCAAAATGACAAATGGATGGTTTTGATGAAATTGAAGAATCCAATGGCTGGAAAATGGTGGGATTTAATCAGAGGTCGACAAGAAAGCTTTTGGATGTCCATAAAAAGAAAAAGAAGCTGATAGAAGCAAGAGAGTAGAGTAGGTAGTGTAGTTTAGTTTTGACATAGTGTAATTTTCATTCTCAATGTATGTTTAAGCTTCCAAATACTTTGTTATGTAATCTCAGTGTAATATAAACCTTTTTAAGTATTCAATTTCAATTTCCAAGTACGAATTTATATTATCCAATTTTCAAGCTTATGTGTATGTGATTGTAAGTTGATAATGAACCTTAAGCTTGTATAAGTTCTTATATAAGCTTTAATAAGCTTACTTTAACTTATTATTTTACTCGAAACTCACTTACTCAAATTTTACTCTCAAAATTATCTTAGTCAACAAAAGTCAACCTGGATTGAATTAGTGATGCAGAAATGGAAATGGGGTGGAATCAGAGTTATTTGGGTTGATTTAGTATAATTTGGGGTTGAAATTAATAGGATAGTGGTTCTTTGATTATTGTGCAAGCCATAGTGGCTAAGGACTCAAGTGAGTTTTACAAATTTATATATGTTATAATCTGTTATTTAGGATATTAATAATTTGATAGTATTTGTTGGTGATATGGCATCATTTAAGTATTAGTTGATTATTTGATTCAGCTTAAGAGTTAGTATAAGCTAGTTCAAGCAGTTAGCTTATTTAAGTTGCCAATTTGTGTCTAAAATGGTGTTTGGATTTGATAGTATATTAAGCTAGAGGTGTGGTTTGTGAATAAAATCAGTTAGCATAGTTTCATTTAGTCTAGATACACTCAATTCAGTACTTATTTCAAGTCTGCATACAGTTAAAGTCAAAATCATTTTGTATCAGCTCTAATCTCCATAACTGTTTGAATCAATAGCCATAATCTTGCATATAGGTTTAGAAATAGTAGAGATAGCTTGCATTAAGTTTATTTCATCATTAAACATCACTATTAGTAAGAATCATAAGCTCAAATCTCATATTAGTCAACTTTACAAAACTGCCTTTGAAAGTCAAAAGTAGTAAAACCAGTTTTTGCCCAAACTTTGTGGATGTTTCATGAACTCAGTTTTGAGTTAAAATAATTGAATCTTTGGGATATTCTAGTTCAACTGGTCTTTAATTGAAATCTGATTTTTGTAGATTTTTAGTAATTTTCTATAAGCTTCAAATCAGCTGTTGAATAAGCACTTATGTGCCCTGTGTCACACATCATGTTTTTCAACCATCTTGTCAATCTCTTCACAAGCTCATAAGAGCTTGTGATGTGCTGAAACTTGGTCTAAGTGTAGTCCGTTAGTGAACTAAAGATCTCCATTTCGTTTCCATTTTGATTCTCTCTAGAAGCTTGTGCTTAAGCTTAAACATAGGGGATTAAGGCATGTTTGGCTCAAGTGGATAATTAGCTTAGATCTTATAAGGATACTTATCTAAAGTTAGGAATAGTTGAAATTAGTTGCTTTTAGGTACTTTTAGCTTAATCTAGCTTCTGTATTGATTTGGTACCCTCTAGTAATCTTTAGCTTATTTTATCTAGCTTATTTATAAGTCAAGTACACTACAGCTTCTATTTTTCACACATAATCCCTTGTTTTTATATTTTTAATAAACTTAAAATAATATTTTAGAATTTTCCTGAATTTTCATAATTTTCTGCATCGTTTGTTATTTTTCTTATTTTTAATCGTTTTAAGACTTTTTAATTAGCTTTTATTACAAATAAATCGTAAAAGTTTTAAAAATATGTTTTCAATTTTCCTAGATTAAGATAAATATAAAAAGCCAAAAAATATTTTTCCATAATTTTCTTAGTTTAAATAGTATTTTCTAGCATTTTAATTAGTTTTAAATAGTATTAAATTCATAATAAATAGATAAAAGTCTAAAAATATATTTTCGCTTTTAAAATAAGTTTTATCATATTTTAGATTTTTCTAAGTCATAATTTCACTTTTTCTAGCTTTATTTCATCTTTTCTTATATTTTAGGGTATTATTAAATAGTTTAAAATAATTTTTAATTAAAAATAATTAAATAAATAGTCATAAAATAATTTTATTTTTCTAATAATTTTCTTTTATAATTAGGATTGTAAAATGTATTTTTCATATCCGTAGGTATTTTCCTTCTTTATTTTCACGTTTTATTTAGTACGCTCACGTAATTTTATTTAAACGCACGCTTTAGGTTTTAAACGCTCATCGATTTTAAAAATAGTGATAGCGTTTATTTAATATATTTTAGCTTTTTACTTTTCTTTAATTTGCATTTAAGCCCCGTAATTTACAAACTTTTCTTTAGGTATAATTATCCCAAATCTACAAACCTTTTCCCATTCAATATCATTCGATCACAGATTCGCCTTTTACGGTGTTCACACCTCGTTGGGACTTAACGACCGAGGTAACACTATACTCCTCGATCTTCATTGCATTGGCTTTAGACCTGTTTGAAGTTTATTACGGTTAACCATTCACAAGTGGTTAGCTTGTGTGATAAACTTGACGGTTTGGGAGCCAATCAAATTTTTGGAAATTCTGGCGAATTTGATCATAAATGTACCCTTTTAGTCCCTTTTTCCCCCAAAATGGCCAAACTAAAATTTTTTTTAGTGGAAGTACTATGTACTAAACACAACAAATGGTAATCAGTCCACCATGTCTAACCCACATAAGGATTGGCTAATCCAGGAGCAAACGGCTCTTAGTAAAGATATCTCAAATCCATTTATGGCTTGCAATTTGCCCAAAATTGTATAGTGTTCAGCTCACCATATCTTTAATTAGTGAAGAATTGGCTAGCCCGCAAGTTTATGGCTTGTGGTAAAGGCAGTTGGAAAACCATAATTGGTAATCGACTCACCAAAGATATTTTATCTAAGAGTTGGCTAGTCCGTACAAACGGCTTCGTAAAGACAAATCAAAACCGTTGAAAGTCGGTGATTTGCTCAAAATCATTTCGTTATCATTGTACCAAGGTTCTTACTTGAACTCGAAACAATTGGCTACTCCAAGTAATGGCTTTTGGTAAAGAGATAAAATCCATTAACTTTTCATAAAAGATTGCTAGGGACTAGCAATATCTTAGTGCGGGAATTGATGAATGTCTAAATACTCATCATTTTGTACCATCTAGATCGCAAAACATCCGAAAACACTCAAAATGCATCAAAATGATGAAAATATCACAAACAAGTGTTTTATATGTTTTAAATGCAAAAATACCAAAAGCAGTGAAAAACGATCAAGTTTGCATAATTGGCGCTTTAGTCCCCAAGTTACAAAAGTTGTCAAATATAGTCCCGGTCATTCCAAAACTTATAAAAAGTCATAAAAGGTCCTTGGGATTCACAAGTTGTAAGAAATTGTCCTTTGAAGTTTAAAAATCACAATTTACAACTTTGGTCCCTCAACTTTACAAAAGTGTCAAAATCAGTCCCTGGGTGTTTAAAATGGAAATTATTTAAACTACACCCTTGTGCTATTCAAATGTGGCATATTTGGTCTTTATATGATAAGTTTTGAGAAAATTACAAGCTTAGGTCCCTAAACTTTGAAATATGTCAAAAATAGTCCTCGGATATTTAAAAATGAAAAATTATCAAATATTATCCTTGTACTATTCATAAATGGCAGGATAGGTCCTTGAGATAACTTTGGAATATTTGCAATTTCAGTCCTTCAATTTTCAGCAAATTACATGAATGGTCCTTGTGCCTAATAAACCAAACGGACCTTTGTGTTATTAAATACCCAAATCCAATCCATAACTCGCCCAACTCAATCCCATTCAACCCGTTAAATATTAAAACCGGGTCAAATGGTCAAACCCCGCCAAACCGCCATCACTGTTTCTCCTTCTCTCCCACACCTGCGAATCAAAACCAGGTGGTTTCACCACCTCACCACCACTTTCCACCTCACCTAGCTATCTCCACATTTGTTTACCTTGTCCCCTCCACTCCACATACACCAAATTTCATTAATTACCAAAACTCGCTCAAAGACTTTTTCCCGCCAAAATGACAAATGGATGGTTTTGATGAAATGAAGAATCCAATGGGTGGAAAATGGTAGGATTTAATCGTGAGGTCGACAAGAAAGCTTTGGATGTCCATAAAAGAAAAGAAGTCGATAGAAGCAAGAGAGTAGAGTAGTAGTGTAGTTTAGTTTTGACATAGTGTAATTTTCATTCTCAATGTATGTTTAAGCTTCCAAATACTTTGTTATGTAATCTCAGTGTAATATAAACCTTTTTAAGTATTCAATTTCAATTTCCAAGTACGAACTTATATTATCCAATTTTCAAGTTTATGTGTATGTGATTGTAAGTTGATAATGAACCTTAAGCTTGTATAAGTTCTCATATAAGCTTTAATAAGCTTACTTTAACTTATTATTTTACTCAGAAACTTACTTACTCAAATTTTACTCTCAAAATTATCTTAGTCAACAAAAGTCAACTGTGGGATTGAATTAGTGATGAAGAGCTGGAAATGGGGTGGAATCAGAGTTATTTGGGTTGATTTAGTATAATTTGGGGTTGAAATTAATAGGATAGTGGTTCTTTGATTATTGTGCAAGCCATAGTGGCTAAGGACTCAAGTGAGTTTTACAAATTTATATATGTTATAATCTGTTATTTAGGATATTAATAATTTGATAGTATTTGTTGGTAATATGGCATCATTTAAGTATTAGTTGATTATTTGATTCAATTTTAAGAGTTAGTATAAGCTAGTTCAAGCAGCTAGCTTATTTAAGTTGCCAATTAGTGTCTAAAATGGTGTTTGGATTTGATAGTATATTAAGCTAGAGGTGTGGTTTGTGAATAAAATCGCTAGCATAGTTTCATTTAGTCTAGATACACTCAATTCAAGACTTATTTCAAGTCCGCATACGCTTAAAGTCAAAATCATTTTGTATCGCTCTAATCTCCATAACTGCTTGAATCAATAGCCATAATCTTGCATATAGGTTTAGAAATAGTAGAGATAGCTTGCATTAAGTTTATTTGATCATTAAACATCACTATTAGTAAGAATCATAAGCTCAAATCTCATATTAGTCAACTTTACAAACCGCTTTGAAAGTCAAAGTAGTAAAACCGTTTTACCAAACTTTGTGGATGTTTCATGAACTCGCTTTGAGTTAAAATAATTGAATCTTTGGGATATTCTAGTTCAACCGGTCTTTAATTGAAATCGATTTTGTAGATTTTAGTAATTTTCTATAAGCTTCAAATCACCGTTGAATAAGCACTTATGCGCCTGTGTCACACATCATGTTTTTCAACCATCTTGTCAATCTCTTCACAAGCTCATAAGAGCTTGTGATGAGTCAAACTTTGTCTAAGTGTAGTCCGTTAGTGAACTAAAGATCTCCATTTCGGTTTCCATTTTGATTCTCTCTAAGCTTGTGCTTAAGCTTAAACATAGGGGATTAAGGCATGTTTGGCTCAAGTGGATAATTAGCTTAGATCTTATAAGGATACTTATCCGAAGTTAGGAATAGTTGAAATTAGTTGCTTTTAGGTACTTTAGCTTAATCTAGCTTCGTATTGATTTGGTACCTCTAGTAATCTTTAGCTTATTTTATCTAGCTTATTTATAAGTCAAGTACACTACAGCTTCTATTTTTCACACATAATCCCTTGTTTTTATATTTTTAATAAACTTAAAATAATATTTTAGAATTTTCCTGAATTTTTCATAATTTTCTGGTACTGTTTGTTATTTTTCTTATTTTTAATCAGTTTTTAAGACTTTTTAATTAGCTTTTATTACAAATAAATCAGAAAAAGTTTTAAAAAATATGTTTTCAATTTTCCTAGATTAAGATAAATATAAAAGCCAAAAAATTATTTTTCCATAATTTTCTTAGTTTAAATAGTATTTTCTAGCATTTTAATAAGTTTTAAATAGTATTAAATTCATAATAAATAGATAAAAAGTCTAAAAATATATTTTCAGTTTTAAAATAAGTTTTATCATATTTTAGATTTTCTAAGTCATAATTTCACTTTTCTATCTTTATTTAATCTTTTCTTATATTTTAGGTATTATTAAATAGTTTAAAATAATTTTAATTAATAATAATTAAATGAATAGTCATAAAAATAATTTTATTTTTCTAATAATTTTATTTTATAATTAGGATTGTAAAATGTATTTTTCATATCCGTAGGTATTTTCCTTCTTTATTTTCACGTTTTATTTAGTACCTTCACGTAATTTTATTTAAACTTACGCTTTAGGTTTTAAACGTTCATCGATTATAAAAATAGTGATAGCGTTTATTTAATATATTTTAGCTTTTTACTTTTCTTTAATTTGTATTTAAGCCCCTGTAATTTACAAACTTTTTCTTTAGGTATAATTATCCCAAATCTACAAACCTTTTCCCATTCAATATCACTCGATCACAGATTCGTCTTTTTACAGTGTTCACACCTCGTTGGGACTTAACGACCTGAGGTAACACTATACTCCTCTGATCTTCATTGCATTGGTTTTAGACCTGCTTGAAGTTTATTACGGTTAACCATTCATGTGGTTAGCTTGTGTGATAAACTTGACGGTTTGGGAGCCAATCAATATCTTTTAGAAAATGGTAATCAAAGAATTTAATTCTTCATCTTTCCTCCGTGTGCCAAAACGATTTCAAAATTAATGATGCACATGTTGAGGGGGAGCTCTTTTCTTTTTATAAAAATATCAAAAACAATTCATGTACAAATCACTTTGATAATATCACAAGTATCTGGATTGATTTTCAAATGGTTTTCAATTGGTTCCAATGGCAGATGAACTATATCAAATAGACCGACCAAATTTACTTTATGTATGGTGATATAAGGATGATAAGGTTAGGTATTAGTTCGATGATCCGCTGTAACGGAGGGATCTACCAGGACAATCCACTAGATAGTGTAGAAGTCCTTAGGTATGATGAAAAAGGAGAAAATGAGATAAGGAAGAGTGTCGACCGAGATGGAGCTAGAACCGAATAAACCCAACAAGGTTCTAGTAATGAAGTCTCGTAAGTAATCAAGGGGTTGAAGAATGAAAAGAATTGAATGAGAAAAGGGTGAAAATAAATAGCCTCCATTTATTCAACCTTAAGGCGTAAACCGGGTTCAATTCATATTCTACCGGTGGTTACCAAGGTAACATCAGATTGAAGACAAGACGTCATGGACCCAATGACGACTGTACTACAACTTCCCAAGCTACTCAAGTTCCTCTTAAAAGGGCTTGTTTCATTCTCACGAGGAACCGACATTATCTATCGACTTTCTCTAGAGTTTGTTGATATTGAAAGGAGACCTCTCCTAGTCTCCCATAGGAACCAATATGCACAATTGAGTCTAGAGCCACGAGATCATCATATAAATCTCTTTAGGAAATCGTCAACGAAGACTCTCGCTTCACACAATGTGGAAAGAGAGATTATGTATTATGAGTCCCACGATTATCCTTGTGGTATTTCCAGAACATCTGAGTGATATGCAAACATATTCACAATGAAGATGGAAAGCCTTTTGGAGCCAACATCAAACAAGCTCAGGGTGGGTGGCATGTGAGATCTATCCAATAGATCAACCATGTGACAACTGAACGGAAACAATGGGGAGATTCATAATTATGAATCAATCTTGGTTCAGGTTATGGATTGACGGATACCTTTGAAAAACCGGTCGTTGCGCTTAAAAACTCTTTTCTTTAGCACATCGACTGTGTACTATTACTTCAAAATAAAAGGTATTCATGATTGATAATTTATTTTCATTAAAACCTTCATTGTATTGCAAAAACAATTTCTATTGAGCAAGATATCGATTGTTTTTCAAATCTCTTTCATCAATCGCTGAATCAATTATTGGTTCACTCACTCCGTGTTGCCTTCTTTGAGACGCCCGGTTTGAGAACAATTTAGAGCAATTCTGCGAAACCTCGCAAGGAAATTCTTAATTATACCGATCACAGCAAGACTTGTAATCGATCAACGGGAACCGTGGGCGTGTACCTCAATTCAATGAAAGTGATTAAAGACACTTTCGTGCGCTTTATTGCTATGATTGTATGCAGTACGCCCGACGCTTGCAAAATGATCGTAATGAAGCGGTCAATCCATAGCCGCATGCTCACACTACACATTCATTTCTAAAGAAATCATGATAAGTGCATCAATGACTCTAATATTTTCACTCCATGCTTTTGCTACGTGCCGCCAACATCATGAATCAACAAAAGCTTCGCTACTCGATGAGAATATATCATGATCCGTAATGTGAGCATGTCGGTCAAATGTCACAACATCACATAATACCAACACCACAATGGAAGAGTCGAGATTTATGTTAGGTGATGATCTCAAAGTCGGCTCAAAATTCATTATCACGTAGATCGCTTAAAAGACCTCCACTGGATTAACCAAACATGCAAAAATAGAGAATCAATGACTACGAGCTACAGAGCAAAGAACATTAACAAGAATCCAAGAACAATCTTATTGCAATATCTGTTTCTATTCAATATATTTTTGAGGTGACCTCCCTTAGGGGGAGATTGTTAGGATTTAGTAAATCCAGTTATTAAAGAGTCGGTCACCTCAAGTATATGTAATCGTTAGAAAGCTCGTAGTCGAGATTATTTAATGTTAAGTAGTATTTAGTTAAGTAACACCGTGGAGGACTGGACGGGTCTTTACCCACGTATGCCCGATCCACACTCGTAGGTGGCGATTTGTGTAAGACTATAAATATTCTCTACCTCCCAAGGTAGAGTCGAGCTCATAATAATACTTTCATTTTCTTTCACTAAGTTCCCAAACCTCTAACTCTTTCTCTCTCTAAAACCTTGAATTATACGCCTATATGTGATTATGATATGATGTGTTTGTGAAATCCAATATGTTACAAGGTAAGCAATGAATAATGATGATACCTGCAAAATAATTATCAAAATAATTGATTGATACGGTGATTCTTGAGGACGGCTCTTGATTCATTTTTATAATCAATTGGGTTGATTTCTGAGGCAACCACTGAATCTTCACACACTTTATTCCATCGTGCAAGGCCTCTATTTATACAAGAGTAGAGTAGGTGTACTAGTTACATCCTACGCCATTGCTACCTAATTTACATAATGATACTGACTAAGTGGGGCGGAATAGTGATTATACCGCAAAATAATTTTCAAAATAGTTGATTGATACGGTGATTGTTGTGACGGCTCTAGATTCATTTTATAATTAGTTGGGTTGATTATAATATTGAAATGGTAATTAAATTAGTGATGATGATCACGGAGTGTGCTTGATTCCATTTTTGGATTTTGGATGATTCTTTGAAAATTGTCAGCATATCTCTAAAATGGTAATGGTTGATAACAAATTTGATACTTTGTGATTTGGAATTTTTGATGATGGTTGATGATGTTTACAAGGGATAGTTGGATCTCGCTATTCGTAAACGAAACCAAATCGTTTTAACAGATTGAGAGATGCGATGATCTCCAATTAAACTTATCAAAGTTTAATTCTTTGTGTTTAACACAAAATTCACATCGAATTTTCACAAAATTCTTGTGTAACGCCCCAACCCCACAAGGGTAAAGGAATCACAAGTAATGGTGTCATATCAAAGCAAAACATAAATAACCAAAAGAAATCCTCAACATAAGTATGGAAATAATCCAAGTCAAAAGACTTCAATACATAGGTCCCAAATGAAAATAAACTCCAAAAGAAATGTCTAAAGCATAAAGTCTAAATGGCATCATAATATCAAAGCTAAATCTCTAAGGTAAGTCCACTCAAGACTCATCCCAAAGCAATACCCGGCCCAATGCTTAGATACCGCCATGGAAGAAAAGAAAAGTTTTGAGCTCAAAAGCCCAAAGGAATGATATACAAGCAAAACGAATACGAAACAAGAACGAATACGAAATAAAGTGAAAGAAAACAATGAAGTCATATTCATTTCAAAAGATAATTCGTAATATACGAATAAGTTTTATAGCTAACTACCTCGAGCCCCACACATATGCCATATCGTAAACATATCATAATCACATAAGGCAACAATTGTAGGGAGACCTACCAGAGTTATGAAGGACGCAGATGCACGCAGATCAATCATCGATAACATATAGCATATAATGATAATATATGGCATATAACAAATCTAGGATGCATCCATACGCCCCATGCATCGATATTCATAATATAATTCAAATTGAGCTCATACGATAATGAGATAAGGACGTGGCGGAACATCTCGATTCACAAGAAACCGCTAAGTCTAATCACACAAACCGGTCACTGTGAATGACCAAACGAATGACTTAAAACAGTTTAGACACAAATGCAATGAAGATCCGGGAGTATAGTGTTTCCGGTCGTTATGTCCCAACGAGCTATGCAATGGATTACCTCACGATAGTGATCGGAGATTTGAACTAAAAGGAGATTGTGAATTAACTATAACT
The DNA here is from genome assembly GCA_022545495.1 of Chrysanthemum lavandulifolium. NCBI lineage: Eukaryota > Viridiplantae > Streptophyta > Magnoliopsida > Asterales > Asteraceae > Chrysanthemum > Chrysanthemum lavandulifolium. The sequence continues at coordinate 73,438,491 of CM040241.1, read as the reverse complement.
ACGTAAAAGCCAATAAATTAAAACGGCTTGAATGCAAATTAAAGGAAATTAAAAAGATAAAATCTATTAAATAAACGCTATCACTATATTTAAAATGATGAACGTTTAAAAACTTAAAACTAAAAACTTACGTTTAAATAAAAATTACGTAAACGCACAAAATAAAAAGTGAAATCTAAGAAATAAAAGTCCTAAAAATATGAAAAACACATTTTTACAATCCTAATGATAAAAGAAACTTTTTAGAAAAAGAAAATTATTTTTACAACTATTTATCTAATTATTATTAATTAAAAACTATTTTTAACTATTAAATAATTATCTAAAATACAAGAAATTAGGAAATAAAGCTAGAAAAATAAAATTAAGACTTAGAAAAATCTAAAATATCAAAATAGACTTTTTAAAACTATTTTTGTATTTTTATGATTATTTTTCTATTTTCTAGAATTTTAAACTAATTAAAACTAATTAAATTATTTAAAATACAAATTTAACTAAGAAAATTGGGAAAAATACCTTTTGGCTTTTATATTTATCTTAACATAAGAAAATGAAAATTATTTTTTGAACCTTTTCTTAATTTTTGTATTTAAAGCTAATTAAAATGCTTAAAAACTAATTTAAATTGAGAAAAATAGCAAAACAACTTGGAAAAATCTGAAAATTTCAGGAAAAGCTTAAAATAATATTAGGAATATGAGAAAAATGGAAAAACAGGCCCTTATGTGGAGAAATATGAAACTGAAGAGTAAGTGCTTATTGAAATAAGCACTTACATAAGCAAATGGAGTCCAAAGGGCACCAAACTGAAATGGAAGCTACAATAAGCTAAAGGAACTCAAATGCAACAAGAATCAACAAGTCGCAACCTCGATAAGCTAATTGCACATATTTGAGTATATGAGATTTAAGCTAAAACAATGAGAAGGCACCAAGTTTGAGCTTAAAACAAGCACCTAAATAAGTCGGAAACAGAAACCAATTATTGAACTAACACTAGACCTGGGTGAGAGCTTATAAACCAAGTTACTGACCTAGGTGAGCTCACATGAGACTGTGCAGACTTTGCAAAACCTGCCGACGCGCCGAACAAATAAGGTTTCTCACGCGAATGATCACTTGTGAATGACCACCGTAAGGAACTTAAAACCGCTTAAGCACAAATGCAATGAAGTCCGAGAGAGTATAGTGTTTCAGTCGTTAAGTCCCAACGAGCCGCATGAGAATAGTCGACGCTTAGTGATCGAGAAGATTTGAATAGATACGTAGATTTGATTTATGATTATAACTACGTAAATAGCCAACAAATTACAGTGGCTTAAATGTAAATTAAAGGAAATCTAAAAGATAAAATCTATTAAATAAACGCTATCACTATTATTAAAATGATGTTTTTGTTCTTTTGTTTTAATAAAACTTAATTAAAAACTACGCGACGTACAAACAAAACGTGAAACTTACACAATATTAACCCTAAAATATGAAAATGATATTTTATAAACCTAATGATAAAAGAAAATTATTAGAAAAGAAAATTAATTTTACAACTAATTATCTAATTATTATTAATTAAAACTATTTTTAACTATTAAATAATTACCTAAAATACAAGAAATTAGGAAACAAGGCTAGAAAAATAAAATTATGAAATGGAAAAGTCTAAAATATCAAACTAGAATTTTCAAAACTATTTTTGTATTTTTCTCGATTAATTTTCTATTTTCTAGGAATTTAAAACTAATTAAATTACTAAAATTACCAAATAAACGATGAAAACTGGAAAATTACTTTTTCACTTTTTATATTTATCTAAACCTAAGAAAATTGAAAAGTTATTTTTTGAACCTTTTCTCAATTTTTATATTAAAACTAATTAAAATGCTTAAAACTACTTTAAATTAGGAAAAATAGCAAAACAACTTAGAAAAATCGAAAATTTCTGGAAAAGTCTAAATTGATATTAGGAATATGAGAAAATTGGAAAACAGCACTTGTGTGTAGAAATCGAATCGCTTTTCAAGTGCTTATTGAATAAGCACTAAAATAAGCTACAAAGGACACAACAAGCACCAATCTATTACAGAAGCTCAAATATGCAATAAGAACTCTAATGCAACTTAAATCAACAGGTTATAACTTCAGAATCACAATGAACACAGATTTGATGTCTATGAGTTTCTAGTTAAAACAACAGATCTGAGTGCTACTTTAAGCTTATGCAGAAGCTTCAAATTAAGCTCAATGTGAGAACTATGACTTGGAACTTGTAAAAGACCTGGTTGAGAGCAATTTCACCAAAATTCAGATTATGAAAAGCTCTTATGAGCTCAGGCACTTTGCACAAAATCGAGTAAAACTCAAGATTCATCGATCCGTGCAGGCACTTTCGCCGTAAAGAGGAGCCGATTTGAAGCTTGTAAAATTTGATAAAATTCAACTAAAATGCTAATAAGTAATCGGACCAGATGAGGTTTTAAAGTACCAAATTTCACCGAAAATGGCTAAAACCAAGCCATGAAAATTCCTTCTATCCGAGCCTAAAACCAGATTTTTAGACTTGACTTTTTAAAATATTTAAGATTTTGACTTAAGTGAACTTTAGATCCAATTTTAAGACCGATTTTGATGTTATGAGATGTATTGAACCTAATGCAAGCAATGTTGATGATATTTAAACACAAAATGATGAACCGCAATCTCAAATTCCACAACAGCTTAGACAGTAGATGATTTTAAGGTATGTTGACTTTTAGAGCATAGCACTCCAAGTTATTGATTCAAATGACCATACTAAGGCTACACAAACATGAAACAAAAGAAGCTAACCACCGAACAAGTCTTTAAGATGATAGAACAAGAATTCCAAACACCCTTAGATCATCGATATGCAACAAAACAGTTTAAATCAAGATCCAACTTGTTACTATGATCAAACTAACTTACTATAGTCGAATTACTACCGATTGACCATGTTTTATGATTTACACTTACAAATACAGATTATACAAGAAACCTTAAATTTGACTTACAAATAGTCCAAGCCACAATGGCTAGCAAAATGAGAACCAAGTACCACTAACCTATCAAACCAATCCAACTAGCTACTATTCAACCCAATTCCAAGACTGAATCAACCCATTGCCTTTCTGCTTCCATTTTCACCCATGTTGACTTTTATTGACCAAGTTTCAAAATGAGTGGAAACTTGACTATAAGCTTATAAAAAGCTATGAAAAGCTTATATAAGCTTATATAAACTTGAAAATAAGCTATATGAAGCTTGAAGTATTGAGATAGAAACTAAAATTTTCAACAGTTAACACAATAAGATGAAATTACATAAAACCTTGGAATCACTGTTTAAAACTTGATTATACCGCAATAATAACTTGAGTTTAACACTTGGAAACAAAACTTACACTTTTAAGATTAATCTAATACATTAATAATAAAACGACATAAGGAAATTTTAAAACTAAAACTACTCCTTCTCTTTGCTCCTTCTTCCTCTTTAAGCACCCAAAATTCTTACACGTGTCCTCAGAGGCATCCCACCTCTTATTTTGGCCAATGGGAGAGTTTTCACCATTTTAGCCATTTTCATACTTTTATGGAAACCTTTTTTGACCCGCTGGCCTCTCAAACTAGCACTAGGGGGTGGAGTAGTTGTGATGATGAGGGGAAGGATATGGGTGAAAAGGTGAGGTGATGGTGGGAATCTTGCCCGAGTTGCAGTACAAGTTGGGGGAAGAGGATAGGTGTGGGTGGATGGCGGAAAGTCTGTTTGACTTTGGTTGATGACCAAAGCCAAAAGAGTTTTGACAGGGGTCCATAATGGTATAGGTGGTCCATTTGGTTGTGATAGGTCCAAGGGTTTAAGGTTTAATTATAACAAGGACTAGACTTGTAAATCTGAAATCTCCAAGGACCAAACCTGTAATTTTCTAAACTTGTTTTAAAGGGACCAAAATTGACAAGCTTTGAAAGTTTAGGGACCTAACTTGTCAATATTGAAAGTTAAGGACCTAAGTTGTCATTTTGAAAGTTAAAGGACCAAAGTTGTAAATTTGTAAATTTAAATCTCAAGGACCAGTTTTGACAACTTAAGAACCCTAGGGACTCAAAATGATATTTCTTTATTTGGTTTTACCAGGACCTGCTTTTGACAATTTTTGAAACTGGGGACTAAACCGCCAATTATGCAAACTTGATACGCTTTTTCACCGATTTTATATTTTGCATTTAAAACACATAAAACACTTGTTTGTGATATTTTCATCATTTTGATGCATTTTTGAGTGTTTTCAGATGATTTTCAGCTTTATATTGTACAAAAATGATGAGTATTTAGACACTAATCAATCCCCACACTAAGATATTGCTAGTCCCTAGCAATGATTTGAGAAAACATAATGGATTTTAATCTCTTTACCAAAAGCCATTACTCGAGTAGCCAAATGTTTCAGCTCAAGTAAGAACCATGGTACACCGATAACCATGTGATTTTGAGCAAACCACCAACTTTCAACGGATTTGATTTTGTCTTTACCGTAAGCCGCACCTTTCCGGACTAGCCAACTCTTAGATAAATTATCAATATTATCTTTGGTGAGCCGATTACCAATTATGGTTTTTCCATCGCCTTTACCACAAGCCATAAACTTGCGGGCTAGCCAACTCTTCACTTTTAAGGATATGGTGAATCAATACCATACAATTTTGGGCAAATTGTAAGTCGTCAACGGATTTGAGATATCTTTACCAAGAGCCGCTTTGCTCTCGGATTAGCCAATCCTTTTGTTTATTAGACAAGCGGATCGATAACCAAATGAGAAAGTGTAAACACTTACTCCAAAAAATTTTGGCCAAAAATGGGGAATTAGGCGGTATAATTACATGATAAAATTCGTGAGAATTCCCCACACTTAGAAATGAATATTGCCCTCAATATTCAAAGTACCGCGGTTATGCCGAAACAAAGAACGAAAGGGAAATACTACGCCATTATTTAGCAAGGGTTTTTTTTTTTTTTTTTTTTTTTTTTTTATATAACAACACAGCTGGGCAACTCCCCACACTAGGTGGTACACACGGTGAAAACCCATGTTTAGCTAATGTTTTTGATTACCGAGTCGCTAGCTTGACTCGACCCAATTCATTTGTTCATGGGGAAAGTAACGGAAAACCAATCTCGACGGACTTTCGCTCACAGTGTTAACAAACATATGAACATCGAAAGTTCCACACCGACGAGATATAACCGCGGTATTTAATAGTAGAAACTATAAGGATGATACCGGGGTCAAAGATGGTGTCCTCATTCCCGAAAGAGAAAAGGAAAGAGCAACCACACCATCCGTGAAGAATGGAACAAAGATATGCATGACAATGCAAGTCCATTCCTCATCGAAGAAGCAAATCACCATTTTTGACATTTTAAGCTTAAACTTGAAGCTTATATGGTGATTGTCAAGAAGATGTCCGGGAGAGGGTAGGAAATGGTTCTTCAATCAACAGACTTTCCGTAAAAGGATGTCTCCTCCGATCCAAGTAAGTGTTATCAATTCCTTTAGGAATTGACTCATCACTAAGAAATGCATCGACTTCATTCCAAAAGTTGTCATCTTCTTCATCGAGTGAGAGAAGGAATGGAAGAGTCGGAATAAGACTAGAAGATGATGGATCATTTTTGAGCAATTCATCAATGGGAAGGATGTCTCCCATTGATCACAAATATCATCATCCAATTCAGATGAAATGAAGAGAGTTTGGTTTCATCCACGAGTTAACAAACTCGATGCGACAAACCGATTCCGGAGGTGGGACAAGTGGTGTGCTCTTAGAGCTAGCGCTTCCACCACTCCGATGAAGTCTCCGAATCTAGATCATCATCATCATCATCAAGAACACTCTTGACTTCCCCGTACAAATTTCAAACCATTTGTTTGAACCAGGTGATTTTCAAAGCTTGAGCTCAAAGACGCTTTTGAAAACTCCTCTTAACCGTGAAATTTGAGAGTGTTGCATTGAATCTTCGATTTTTGATCAATTGTGGCAACACTGCTTGTGCTGAGGTTTGGAGTTTCGTTGATATTCAACGTGAGCTCTTCATTGTCAACCCGTATGGTCAACTCTTCAAAGAACACATCAATCGAGCACGACTGCTCTCAAGAAAGCTCTCCTAAGATGAGGGAACTCTAGAATCGATCAAGTCTACTACAACAAAGTCAGCAGAAAGTGAAACTTTCCCACTTTCATCACGACATCCCTGGCCATCCCAAGTGGACGAGTTATGGTACGGTCCGCTAGCTCGAGTGTCATACAAGTGGATGAAAGTTTAGAAGAGATGCTCTTCCATACCGAGAGTGGCATGAGGTTAATGCTAGCGCCAAGATCGCCAAGGCGGAGCATTGAACCATCCCCAAGAAATCACACGGATTAGAAATCGCCGGTCTTCAAGCTGGGAAGCTTCTTGAGAAGGACCAACGAGCATTGCTCATTTAGAGGGTTTTCGCCATCTCGCATAACTTATCTTTGTTGCTCAAGAAGCCTTTAAGCGTGGATGCAAATTTAGGCATTAGAACGAGCATCAACGAAGCTTATATCAAAGTGAAGCTCATTGAAGATTTGGAAAATTTTTCCATCCGCTCTTTGTTTTGTCTTTTGCTTCTCATCATTCATTCTTGATGGGTAAGGAAGTCGACTAGACTTTTGAGCCGGATGGAAGTATTTTCCGCTCGAATGTGTCTTCGAACTTCGGGTTCGGACTTAAAGCTTGACTACCAAGGTTGGACGTGCGGTACCGTGGGCTTGAATAATGCACCTTGTCCGTTGTCTCCTTGGTAACTTGACTCAATGCCACAGGAGGAGGGGCATAGGAGTCGAAGGTCCATTGTGCGCCTTACCACTACGAGTGGTGACGGCTTTCAACCTCGGCATTTGGATTGGTAATTGTATTTCTTGGGAGTCCTCCGTAAGATGATGAAGCTTGGTTCGATTCATGTTCATGAAACCGCCATCATATTCTTCAACTCATTTGTCCGCCGAGACATTGTGGTATCAATTTCCTTCTTTAGTTCAACCTCATGTTATTGATCCGAGTTTGCATAGAACGATGCTTGACTCAAGAATTTTCATGAAGTCATTTGGTGGGGAGCATGAGAAGGTTGTTGATAACTTTGCCGATTTGGAGCTTGATATGGTGGGTTGTAATTGTTCTGCTTTGATTATTGAAATTTTGTCCTTGATTTGGAACAAAGCGATTTTGATTGCCATGGTTTTGCACAGAGGAAAACCGTGTGGTGTCATACCGCTAGTGCACGGTAGTGAGGATCACCTTGTGGTCGGTATTGATTGTGGTTTACCAAGCTACGGAGCTTGGTAAAAGGAAGCATCGGTTGCTTGACAATCATAATACGCGTGTGGACCACTACAAATTTCACACACCTTGTTTACGGCTTTGATCGGTTCCGGTTTATGAATCTCGCTTTTGATTTCCTTAACATCCTTAATCATACAACGGATGGCATCCGTTAGAGTCGCTTATTGAGCAGCTAACTCATAAGAGTTATTAGATGAAGAAGCAGAGTGTTCGGAGTATTGACTTTGTTGCGAGAAATAGGAACTTTCGATTTTGCTCGCAAATTTCAATCACATCTTTAGGCTTACGATTCAAGATATTGCCACCGCACACGCATTCAAGGAATCTTGATCGCTACCATTCAACCCATTGTAAAAGATATTGATTTGTTGAAGCTCGTGAATTCATGGTGAGGGCATTTCGAGGAGATCTTTGAATCTCTCCCATGCCTCTCCAAAGTTTTCATCGAAATTTTGACGAAATCCGAAATTTCATTTTAAGATTAGTCGCCTTTGATGGAGGAAAGAAATGATTGACAAACTTTGAACAAGTTCCTCCCAAGTTTCGATGGATCGAGGGGTTCTTTTTCTAGCCAAACCGGTTGTCCCTCAGTGAGAATGGAAATAGCATCAACTTGATGACTTTTGTGGCACATCCTTGTAATTGATAGTTGAAGTCAACTTGTTAAACCAACGGATGTGTGATACGGTCTTCTCGATCAAACCCGTGGAATTGATTTGTAGATACAAGTGTGATCAAATGTGTCTTCAATTCAAGTGATCGAGTTGATTATCGGTAGAATGATGGCATCTCCATAACCCTCGTGGGTGCTCGGAGCATTTCCGCCATAGTACGCTCGTCGCCATTTTGTTTGAAATAGCGAATCTCGGTTCGACTATTTGGGCAAGACGCTCACGAGAACGCTCGTCTAGGAATGTCTCGCTAGATCACGAAAAGGACTAAATGATCTAGAAGAACGAAAAGATGCACTAGAGATAACTCTAAAGGATCTCGAGTTAAGGAAAGGAATTATGAAATTTTTTCGATGAGAATGAGAATTATGAAGATGTTTTATAAAATCGGAAGTGAGAAGAATCTTTAGGGTTTTCTCGGTTCAAACGTCGATATCACAACAAAATCAATTAACACAAGATCGAGGCAAAACAACAAAGGAACTTAACCAATAATCCAAGATGAATGGCTTTGAAAAAGGTACACCAATCACAAGGACACAAAGGCAAGTTTTAAATCTTTGGTTCTGAACTTATTATGGTCGCACCCCCGCTAGGTAGTGCACCGCCTTGGTTTGCGGTGGTAATCTTTTAAGTTGTTTATTATTTAAGAAAACGCATTAATCTTTTGTATTTTTATATTTGATACATATATAGAAACAAAAGCAAAATATTTTGTGTTTTATACGCTTTTTGGTCATTTTGGGTTTTGGATTTTTTTATAGAAATATATATAGATATAGATAGATGGTATGAACAAGGAGTGATTATTCAAATCACTAACTGCTAAACGAGGATAATTAGCATGACTCCGGCAATGCGCCTAAAATTTGATCCGTGCCGAACAAATCAAGGTTTCTCACGCGAAATGATCACTTGTGAATGACCAACCGTAAGGAACTTAAACCGCTTAAGCACAAATGCAATGAAGTCCGGAGAGTATAGTGTTTCCCGTGTCGTTAAGTCCCAACGAGCCGCGCGAGAATAGTCGACGCTTAGTGATCGAAGATTTGAATAGATACAGTAGATTTGATTTATGATTATAACTACGTAAATAGCCAACAAATTACAAATGCTTAAATGTAAATTAAAGGAAATCTAAAAGATAAAATCTATTAAATAAACGCTATCACTATTATTAAAATGATGTTTTTGTTCTTTTGTTTTAATAAAACTTAATTAAAAACTACGCGACGCATAAACAAAAACGTGAAACTTACACAATATTAACCCTAAAAATATGAAAATGATATTTTATAAACCTAATGATAAAAGGAAATTATTAGAAAAGAAAATTAATTTTACAACTAATTATCTAATTATTATTAATTAAAAACTATTTTTAACTATTAAATAATTACCTAAAATACAAGAAATTAGGAAACAAGGCTAGAAAATAAAATTATGAAATGGAAAAGTCTAAAATATCAAACTAGAATTTTCAAAACTATTTTGTATTTTCTCGATTAATTTTCTATTTTCTAGGAATTTTAAACTATTTAAAACTAATTAAATTACTAAAATTACCAAATAAACGATGAAAAATCTGGAAAATTACTTTTTTCACTTTTTATATTTATCTAAACCTAAGAAAATTGAAAAGTTATTTTTTGAACCTTTCTCAATTTTTTATATTAAAACTAATTAAAATGCTTAAAACTACTTTAAATTAGGAAAATAGCAAAACAACTTAGAAAGATCCGAAAATTTCGTGAAAAGTCTAAATTGATATTAGGAATATGAGAAAATTGGAAAAACAGCACTGTGTGTAGAAATCGAATCGCTTTTCAAGTGCTTATTGAATAAGCACTAAAATAAGCTACAAGGACACAACAAGCACCAATCTATTACGTAAGCTCAAATATGCAATAAGAACTCTAATGCAACTTAAATCAACAGTTATAACTTCGTAATCACAATGAACATGATTTGATGTCTATGAGTTTCTAGTTAAAACAATGATCCGAGTGCTACTTTAAGCTTATGCAGAAGCTTCAAATTAAGCTCAATGTGAGAACTATGACTTGGAACTTGTAAAAGACCTGGTTGAGAGCAATTTCACCAAAATTCAGATTATGAAAAGCTCTTATGAGCTCTGTGCACTTTGCACAAAATCGAGTAAAACTCAAGATTCATCGATCGTGGTGCAGGCACTTTCGCCTAAAAGAGGAGCCGATTTGAAGCTTGTAAAATTTGATAAAATTCAACTAAAATGCTAATAAGTAATCGGACCAGATGAGGTTTTTAAAGTACCAAATTTCAATCGAAAATGGCTAAAACCAAGCCATGAAAATTCCTTCTATCCGAGCCTAAAACCGATTTTAGCACTTTGACTTTTTAAAATATTTAAGATTTTGACTTAATGAACTTTAGATCCAATTTTAAGACCGATTTTGATGTTATGAGATGTATTGAACCTAATGCAAGCAATGTTGATGATATTTAAACACAAAATGTTGAACCGCAATCTCAAATTCCACAACAGCTAGACAGTAGATGATTTTAAGGTATGTTGACTTTAGAGCATAGCGCATCCAAGTTATTGATTCAAATGACCATACTAAGGCTACACAAACATGAAACAAAAGAAGCTAACCATCGAACAAGTCTTTAAGATGATAGAACAGTAATTCCAAACACCCCTTAGATCACTGATATGCAACAAAACAGGTTTAAATCAAGATCCAACTTGTTACTATGATCAAACTAACTTACTATAGCTGAATTACTACTGATTGACCATGTTTTAACAGATTTACACTTACAAATACAGATTATACAAGAAACCTTAAATTTGACTTACAAATAGTCCAAGCCACAATGGCTAGCAAAATGAGAACCAAGTACCACTAACCTATCAAACCAATCCAACTAGCTACTATTCAACCCAATTCCAAGACTGAATCAACCCATTGCCTTTCTGCTTCCATTTTCACCCATGTTGACTTTTATTGACCAAGTTTCAAAATGAGTGGAATCGGACTATGTTTATAAAAGCTATGAAAAGCTTATATGTTTATATAAACTTGAAAATAAGCTATATGAAGCTTGAAGTATTGAGATAGAAACTAAAATTTTCAACAGCTAACACAATAAGATGAAATTACATAAAACCTTGGAATCACTGCTTAAAACTTGATTATACCGCAATAATAACTGAGTTTAACACTTGGAAACAAAACTTACAGCTTTAAGATTAATCTAATACATTAATAATAAAACGACATAAGGAAATTTTAAAACTAAAACTACTCCTTCTCTTTGCTCCTTCTTCCTCTTTTAAGCACCCAAAAGTCTTACACGTGTCCTTAGAGCAGATCCCACCTCTTATTTTGGCCAATGGGAGAGTTTTGACCATTTTAGCCATTTTCATACTTTTGGCGGGAAACCTGTTTTTGACCTGTTGGCCTCTCAAACTAGCACTAGGGGGTGGAGAAGTTGTGATGATGAGGGGAAGGATATGGGTGAAAAGGTGAGGTGATGGAGGGAATCTTGCCCGAGTCAGCAGCACAAGTCGGGGAAGAGGATAGGGTACAGGTGGATGGTGGGAAAGTCGTTGTTTGACTTTGGTTGATCGACCGTGCCAAAAGAGTTTTGACAGGGGTCCATAATGGTATAGTGTGGTCCATTTGGTTGTGATAGGGTCCAAGGGTTTAAGGTTTAATTATAACAAGGACTAGACTTGTAAATCTGAAATCTCCAAGGACCAAACCTGTAATTTTCTAAACTTGTTTTAAAGGGACCAAAATTGACAAGATTTGAAAGTTTAGGGACCTAACTTGTCAATATTGAAAGTTAAGGGACCTAAGTTGTCATTTTTGAAAGTTAAAGGACCAAAGTTGTAAATTTGTAAATTTAAATCTCAAGGACCAGTTTTGACAACTTAAGAATCCTTTAGGACTAAAATGATATTTCTCTTTATTTGGTTTTACCAGGACTGCTTTTTGACAATTTTTGAAACTGGGGACTAAATCGCCAATTATGCAAACTTGATACGCTTTTTCACCGATTTCGATATTTTGCATTTAAAACACATAAAACACTTGTTTGTGATATTTTCATCATTTTGATGCACTTTTGAGTGTTTTCGATGATTTTGCAGCTTTATATTGTACAAAAATGATGAGTATTTAGACACTCATCACTGATAACCCCTGCAATCAACAAAGGTTCTCGCACAGTGGATTTAACACCCTTTACAAGCTAATTTGAGCTTAAAAAATTCATAAAATTATGCTAAAATGGACATAAGAGACTAGACCAGAGAAGTTTTAAAACAACAAGAATCACTAAAATTGACTCGTATACGAGTCCATGAAAATCCATCTAACTCGAGCCCAAAACAAAGTTATGCAGCTTTGACTTTTGAGCAAATATGAAAAGTTGACTAATTTGAAGTTTGATCTAGATTTAAAGACTGAAATGAAGTAATTTGATGTAATAACACCGATGCAAGCTTTATCTATGAATTTCAAACACAAATTGAGCTTGACTAGAAAATGATTCAACAGCTTAAATGATTAAGACAGATGATCATGAATTTTGACTTAAACTGCTAACAAGCTCAAGACTAAGACAGATATGAGTAAGAATAAGCTAAACAAACATGATCCAACAGAGGCTAAGCACTGAGCTAGCTTTTAATACAGTCCAAGTCTCAAATCCAAACACCACTTTATTTCAACTGTTATGAAATTGAAATGAGATTACAACTGAGCTAACCAATTCCATTGATCAAACTGAGCTTAAACATCCTAAACACAACTAAATAGACTAATTCAAACTGATGGTGACCACAGTTACAGATATAAGCATAATATTCAAAATGGCTTGAAAAGTGAAGATAGGTAAATAACTCACCACTGTCCAAATGTTGTTGCAGGCCAAAACCAAACCCAAACCACTACCTAACCTAGTCTATTATAGCCTAAATCCACCTCTCCGCAACAACAATGTCCATCACCATTCCATTTTCCATCACAGCTTGACTTTTGTTGACTATCAATGAGAATTCCTTGAAACTGCTTTCCTGTGCTAATCAAAAGCCATAATAAGTTTAAATTCACTAGTTTGAATAAGAAAAGAAGCTAATGGAAGCTTTAACATAGGAGCATGAATTTGCAAATTCCAACAAGGAATACCAATATGTGAAATATAAATGAAACTTTGAATTAAACTTTAAACTGGATTGCACTTGTAAAATAACTTAGTTTAATACATTAAAACAAAGATTACAACATTATCACTAAGTCTAAGACATTTATAAGTAAAACGACATTTTAAAGAAAAATAAATAAAAACTAGCTACTCCTTCTTGCTTTTTCATTGTTTCTTTTTATACCCAAACATCTTCTCACACCTCTCACCTCAAATCCCAGCTATGTTTGAGGCCCTTGGATCAGTTAAACTCATCTTAGCCATCCATTGTGTTTTGGAGGGAAACTTGTATATTTGACAGTTGAGTGTTGAGTGTGATGAGAGGGCATTAAATGCATCCGAATGTTGTTGAGGAGGGGAACAAGGGAGAGGAAAGGAGAGGAGGGGGGATGGGTTGGTTGGTTTTCAGGCTAGGTGTGGGAAGAAGGAGAAAAAGGCGCGGTAAAAGGGGTTGTCTGTTTGACTTGTGGGTTCACCAGAGGTAATATCAAAGGGGTCAAAAGGGTTTAATGAGGGGTCCAAAGGTTGTGGGGGTCACATGCATATTGATGGGGTCCAAATGGGTTTAAAAGGTATTAATAATACAAGGACCTACTTTGTAAATTCCGAAAATGCAAGGACCAAGGTCGCCAATATTGCAAAGTTGTTCCAAGGACTAAAAGTGACAAGTTTCAATAATGCAAGGACCAAACTTGTAATTTTCCCATTTTCCAAGGACTAATTTTGCCAAATTTCAAACTCAAGGACCACTTTGTAATTTTCTCAAACTTTTCACATTTTTCACCAAAGGACTAATTTTGACAAGTTATGATATTAAAAGGACCTTTGGTGATTTTACTTTGAAATTATGGCTCAGGACTATTTTTGACAATTTTTGAAACTGGGGACTGAATCGCCAATTATGCAAACTTTGCTCATTTTTCATCCGATTTTGAACATTTTGCATCTCAAACATATAAAATGAAATTTTAAGATATTTTCAAGATTTTGATGCATTTTCGAGCATTTTAAACGCTTTGCGCTTCATTAAACCAAAATGATGAGTATTTACACACTCATCAATCCCCACACTAAACTATTGCTAGTCCCTAGCAATCTTTTGAGAAAAACTTAATGGATTTGAATCTCTTTACCAAAAGCCATTACTCGAGTAGCCAAATGTTTCATTCAAGTAAGAACCATGGTACATCGATAACCATGTGATTTTGAGCAAACCACCAATTTTCAACGGTTTTGATTTGTCTTTACCGTGCCGCACCTTATGGACTAGCCAACTCTTAGATAAATTATCAATATTATCTTTGGTGAGCCGATTACCAATTATGGTTTTTTCCATCGCCTTTACCACAAGCCATAACCTTGCGGGCTAGCCAACTCTTCACTTTTTAGGATATGTGAGTTGAATACCATATAATTTTGGGCAAATTGCAAGTCGATAAACGGATTTGAGATATCTTTACCAAGAGCCGCTTTTCTCGGATTAGCCAACTTTAGTTTTTAGACAAGGCGGATCGATAACTATAAGATGAGTCGTTGTAAAACACTTACTCCAAAAAAAACTTTTGGCCAAAACGGGAATTGGGTAGATAATACATGAAATTCGTGAGAATTTCCCCACACTTAGAAATGAATATTGCCCTCAATATTCAAAGTACCGCGGTTATGCCGAAACAAAGAACGAAAAAGGAAATATTACGCCATTATTTAGAAAGAGATTTTTTTTTATTTATTTTTTTTTTTTTTTTAGATATATATAACATGTGGGGCATTACCCCACACTTAGGTGGTAGAAAGGGTAAGAAGTCGAATATGGGTGAAAACCCATATGGTGTGTGCATCGCTTTTGATTTCCGAGTCGCTAGCTTGACTCGACCGAATTCATTGGTTCATGGGAAGTAAGTGGAACAGATAACTCCATCGGACTTTCATTCAAGATGTTTGGACAAACATTTAAGTACGCGAAAGTTCCACACCGATGAGATATACATAGAACCGGCTCAAAATCGATAAATGAAAATGCCGGGTCAAGATAGTGTCCTCACCCCAAGGAGTGAAGAAGAGAGGAAGTCACCAGTAGGTGAAGAAAGAAGGAAAATCATGATAACAATCATGACTAGATTTTCTTCCTCGGGATTAAGTGCAATTGCACTTATTTGGATTTTATTGGTTGAGCTCTTAGGTTGGAAAGCATCTCGGGAGGAGGGTTGGAAAATTTGTCATAGAAATACAAACTCATGATTGAGAACTTTTCCCGATCATGATTTTTGCCATCCACAATCATACTCCGGCTGAGTCATGATATGAGCGAGTTCACCGACTAACCCTCATGAAGAGAATCATTCACATGATGTGAATTTGTGAACTCGCTCCATCAGAGACTCATCACTATCCTCAACTGAGTATCAAAGAGTGGATTCTCGAGAATTAAAGTGAATTCAGAGTCGAATTCAAATAGAGGATTGGTGAGAGTAGCTTTGAATGTTTTGGGAACAAAGTGATCAACATTCTCATTTGGATTGTTGGGATAAGAAGTGAGTGAACGATCATTATCAATGAGACTTTCGCCTCCCGATCGGCTCAAATCAAAGAGTGGATTGATGCGAGTGAGTTCACCGGAGAACTCCTCAAGAAGGGATTAGCATCGACGTGGAAGTGATGCCTCAACGTACTGATGTCTCCATAGGAAGCACAATCGTCACTAAGATCGTAGAAAGTTTCAAAATGATCTTGAGAACACTCAAGAGGAAAGGAGAATCACACATAAGATCATCAATTCCCCGTGACTCTCTCGGATTGGGACAAGGTTCTCAACACTAGACTTTATGAATTCGTCCGATTCCTTTTCGTGAACAAGGTCAAGATGCTCATCCCCATGTTCGTAGAGAGTGAGTGGGAGCTTCGTGTGATAACAACAGATCGAGGGAGTTTAGAAGGACTAGCATACATATGTTTTATACTTAACATTTGTTCTTCCGCTAGTAATTCCATCATAGTCTTTTCTCCCGATTTTCCACTAAGGAATTTCAACCGATGAATTTGATGAACCGTTATAAAATTGTAGGATATCAAGGATATCTTCATCATCATCGCCATCGTGAATGAAACGGAATCGAGAGCTAGATTTGGCCGCTTTTCTTTTGCAATTGATTCCCTAATAGATTGTTCAAAGGCAATTGGGAATCTAATTTAGCAAACCCGCTTCTTCGCTAACAAAACTTCCATGGATTTCTCATTTGGATTATCTTGGGAGGACATAGCCGACCTCCTGTTCTTTTAATAACCCGCAGTCTTCGAGAAGGTCCGCCGTAGTTTCATGAGGAGTCGCTTGAATCATTTGGTACTGTGGAGGTTGGTCTTGATACGAAGAGTCGTAATCGTAACAAGGAAATGGATTCCTTGTTTGACAATCCGAGCTAGAGTGAGGACCTCCACAATACTTACAACAAGAAACCGATGTGGTTGTGAGTGGTATGTGTTGTAGTCATAATCGTTATCGTGAACCCGCCATAGACAAGCGTGTTTCCGATTGACAATCGAATCGGAGTGAACCACCACAAGACTCACAATAGTAAACTGCCGAGTCTCAAGGTGGTAGCCGATGGAATAAATCGGTTGTGTTATGGTAGGAATAGGGATCCCGGTTATAGATGCACCCGCTTCCGATTCCACCATGCCACAACCGGGGCAATTACCACCATTATAAGGACCACCACACCATTGACAACCAAGAGGGTGAGGATAAGACATAGAAAGAATCAAAGGTTTTCGTGAGGATAGGGATGAAGAATCAAAGATGTGAGAGGGTAAAGATGGATATTTTGGTATTTTTGAAAACATTTTGCAAAAACAAAGGATGAAAATCTTTTGGATTTTTGATTTTTAAAAGAAAATATAAACACATACAGATGGTATAGACAAAGAGTGAATATCCAAATCACTAATCGCTAAACGAAGACAATCAAAGACAACCAAGCAGCCGGGCGCCAAAAATTTGATTCACAAGAAACCGCTAAGTCTAATCACACAAACCGGTCACTTGTGAATGACCACCGTAACAGACTTAAAACAGCTTTAGACAAAATGCAATGAAGATCCGGGAGTATAGTGTTTCCCGGTCGTTATGTCCCAACGAGCTATGCAATGGATTACCTCAATGTATAGTGATCGGAGATTTGAACGGAAAAGGAGATTGTGAATTAACTATAACTACGTAAAAGCCAATAAATTAAAACGGCTTAAATGCAAATTAAAGGAAATTAAAAGATAAAATCTATTAAATAAACGCTATCACTATATTTAAAATGATGAACGCTTAAAAACTTAAAACTAAAACTTACGCTTAAATAAAATTACGTAAACGCACAAAATAAAAAGTGAAATCTAAGAAATAAAAGTCCTAAAAATATGAAAACACATTTTACAATCCTAATGATAAAAGAAACTTTTAGAAAAAGAAAATTATTTTTACAACTATTTATCTAATTATTATTAATTAAAACTATTTTAACTATTAAATAATTATCTAAAATACAAGAAATTAGGAAATAAAGCTAGAAAAATAAAATTAAGACTTAGAAAAATCTAAAATATCAAAATAGACTTTTCAAAACTATTTTTGTATTTTTATGATTATTTTTCTATTTTCTAGGAATTTTAAACTAATTAAAACTAATTAAATTATTTAAAAATACAAATTTAACTAAGAAAAATTGAGAAAAATACTTTTTGGCTTTTTATATTTATCTTAACATAAGAAAAATGAAAAATTATTTTTTTGAACCTTTTCTTAATTTTTTGTATTTAAAGCTAATTAAAAATGCTTAAAAACTAATTTAAATTGAGAAAAATAGCAAAACAACTTGGAAAATCTGAAAATTTCAGGAAAAGCTTAAAATAATATTAGGAATATGAGAAAATGGAAAACAGGCCCTTATGTGGAGAAATATGAATCGAGAGTAAGTGCTTATTGAAATAAGCACTACATAAGCAAATGGAGTCCAAAGGGCACCAAACTGAAATGGAAGCTACAATAAGCTAAAGGAACTCAAATGCAACAAGAATCAACAAGCTACAACCTCTGATAAGCTAATTGCACAGATTTGAGTATATGAGATTTAAGCTAAAACAGATGAGAAGGCACCAAGTTCGAGCTTAAAAACAAGCACCTAAATAAGCGGAAACAGAAAACCAATTATTGGAACTAACACTAGACCTGGGTGAGAGCTTATAAACCAAGTTACTGACCTAGGTGAGCTCACATGAGACCTGTTCGACTTTGCAAAACTCGATAACCCCTGGCAATAACAAAGGTTCTCGCATTGGGATTTAACACCCTTTTACAAGCTAATTTGAGCTTAAAAAATTCATAAAATTATGCTAAAATGGACATAAGAGACTAGACCAGAGAAGTTTTTAAAACAACAAGAATCACTAAAATTGACTCGTATATGAGTCCATGAAAATCCATCTAATCGAGCCCAAACACAGTTATGCATTGACTTTTTGAGCAAATATGAAAAGTTGACTAATTTGAAGTTTGATCTAGATTTAAAGACTGGAAATGAAGTAATTTGATGTAATAACACTGATGCAAGCTTTATCTATGAATTTCAAACACAAATTGAGCTTTGGACTAGAAAATGATTCAACAGTTAAATGATTAAGACAGATGATCATGAATTTTGACTTAAACTGCTAACAAGCTCAAGACTAAGACAGATATGAGTAAGAATAAGCTAAACAAACATGATCCAACAGAGGCTAAGCACTGAGCTAGCTTTTAATACAGTCCAAGTCTCAAATCCAAACACCACTTTATTTCAACTGTTATGAAATTGAAATGAGATTACAACTGAGCTAACCAATTCCATTGATCAAACCGAGCTTAAACATCCTAAACACAACTAAATAGACTAATTCAAACCGATGGTGACCACACTGAGTATATAAGCATAATATTCAAAATGGCTTGAAAAGTGAAGATAGGTAAATAACTCACCATCGCCCAAATGTTGTTGCAGCCAAAACCAAACCCAAACCACTACCTAACCTAGTCTATTATAGCCTAAATCCACCTCTGCAACAACAATGTCCATCACCATTCCATTTTCCATCACAGTTGACTTTGTTGACTATCAATGAGAATTCCTTGAAACTGCTTCCCTGTGCTAATCAAAAGCCATAATAAGTTTAAATTCACTAGTTTGAATAAGAAAAGAAGCTAATGGAAGCTTTAACATAGAGCATGAATTTGCAAATTCCAACAGTGAATACCAATATGTGAAATATAAATGAAACTTTGAATTAAACTTTAAAACTGGATTGCACTTGTAAAATAACTTAGTTTAATACATTAAAACAAAGATTACAACATTATCACTAAGTCTAAGACATTTATAAGTAAAACGACATTTTAAAGAAAATAAATAAAACTAGCTACTCCTTCTTGCTTTTTCATTGTTTCTTTTATACCCAAACATCTTATCACACCTCTCACCTCAAATCCCAACTATGTTCGAGGCCCTTGGATCGCTTAAACTCATCTTAGCCATCCATTGTGTTATGGCGGAAACTTGTATATTTGATAATGAGTGTTGAGTGTGATGAGAGGGTGCATTAAATGCATCCGAATGTTGTTGAGGAGGGGAACAAGGGAGAGGAAAGGTGAGGAGGTGGATGGGTTGGTTGGTTTTGGTAGGCTAGGTGTGGGAAGAAGGAGAAAAAGGCGCGGTAAAAGGGGTTGTCAGTTTGACTTGTGGGGTTTGACCAGAGGTAATATCAAAGGGGTCAAAAGGGTTTAATGATGTGGGGTCCAAAGGTCATGGGGTCACATGCATATTGATAGGGTCCAAATGGGTTTAAAAGGTATTAATAATACAAGGACCTACTTTGTAAATTCCGAAATGCAAGGACCAAGGTCGCCAATATTGCAAAGTTGTTCCAAGGACTAAAAGTGACAAGTTTCAATAATGCAAGGACCAAACTTGTAATTTTCCCATTTTCCAAGGACTAATTTTGCCAAATTTCAAACTCAAGGACCACTTTGTAATTTTCTCAAACTTTTCACATTTTTCACCAAAAGACTAATTTTGACAAGTTATGATATTAAAAGGACCTTTGGTGATTTTACTTTTGAAATTATGGCTCGTGGACTATTTTTGACAATTTTGAAACTGGGGACCTGAAGCGCCAATTATGCAAACTTTGCTCATTTTTCATCCGATTTTGAACATTTTGCATCCGAAACATATAAATGAAATTTTAAGATATTTTCAGATTTTGATGCATTTATGAGCATTTTTAAACGTTTTGCGCTCAGATTAAACCAAAAATGATGAGTATTTACACACTCATCAATCCCCACACTAAATTATTGCTAGTCCCTAGCAATCTTTTGAGAAAACTTAATGGATTTGAATCTCTTTACCAAAAGCCATTACTTCGAGTAGCCAAATGTTTCAGCTCAAGTAAGAACCATGGTACATCGATAACCATGTGATTTTGAGCAAACCACCGCCTTTTCAACGGTTTTGATTTGTCTTTACCGTAAGTTGCACTTTATGGACTAGCCAACTCTTAGATAAATTATCAATATTATCTTTGGTGAGTGATTACAATTATGGTTTTTTCCATCGCTTTACCACAAGCCATAACCTTATGGGCTAGCCAACTCTTCACTTTTTAGGATATGGTGAGTTGAATACCATACAATTTTGGGCAAATTGCAAGCCGATAAACGGATTTGAGATATCTTTACCAAGAGCCGTTTGCTCTCGGATTAGCCATCCTTTAGTTTTTAGACAATGGATCGATAACCATAAGATGAGTCGTGTAAACACTTACTCCAAAAAAAAAAATTTTGGCCAAAACGGGAATTGGGTAGATAATACATGAAATTCGTGAGAATTCCCCACACTTAGAAATGAATATTGCCCTCAATATTCAAAGTACGGCATGTTATGCCGAAACAAAGAACGAAAAGGGAAATATTACGCCATTATTTAGAAAGAGATTTTTTTATTTATTTTTTTTTTATTTTTTTTAGATATATATAACATGGGGCATTACCCCACACTTAGGTGGTAGAAAGGGTAAGAAGTCGAAATATGGGTGAAAACCCATATGGTGTAAAAGCATCGTTTTTGATTTCCGAGTCGCTAGCTTGACTCGACCCTCAATTCATTGGTTCATGGGGAAGTAAGGGAATGTATAATCTCCATCGGACTTTCATTCAAGATGTTTGGACAAACCCTAAAACTTCGCTAGCTCGACCTAACAAAGTGGTTCATCAAGTTTTACACTTTTGTGTCTTTTGGTGTTATTGAAGCTATTTCATCACACAAAACCGGTTTAGAAACAACTTTGAGCATAATCATATTTATTTAGTAATCCCACGCAGAGCAAAACCCTAAAACTACGCTGTAAGGTTATCCTTGGCTTGATCTTCGTTGCGTGGTTTACTTCAGATTTTCTTGCTTGGATAAGCCCGAAAATACGTCGACTTTGGATATCTTTTGCACCGTGAAGTGTAAAAGATCACTTGTGATAAAACCCCAAACTTACGTGATAAGCATAAAGTTTACGCCAGAAATCCCACGCCAGAAGATTCATCTTACGCCTAAGCCAAGTCTTACGATAAGGTAATCCTACGCATAAGTTTCTACGCCTAACTTTGTGTCTACGCATAAATTTAGCTGCCTTTTCCATACTTACGCGTAAGCTAAATCCCACGATAACTAGTGATTGTTACGCGTAACTTTGGTGTTTTTACGATAAGTGCTACTTGGATAATTGTGATTTCTACGCCTAAGGACACTTCATCAACAAAGGTTCATTCGACTACAAAGATCCATTTTACCAACACAAGTTTTCAACATGTCACAACCACCATACTCTAACTATTTCCCTTACACTTATCCTCAACGACAACAACAACTAAGTCCACAACATCAACAATGGAACCAACAACAAGCAATTTATCAACAACAATTTAATCAACAACATACTCCACAACTTGAAGCAATTCCTCCACCACAAATGGTTCAAACACCGCCAAGTCTCGCAAGTTCAACCCTACACAAATGACTTCAATCAACATCCATCAAGGAACACTATGAAGGAACCCACTTGGTTTGCAAAGATATGTGAAGCTTTAAGCGACCAACAATCAATTCATGAGGTCGGATCACTTGATAGACCTCCAATGCTCACTCCAGAAACTACGATCAATGGGTGATAAGGTTCTTTAGGTTTTGTGATCTAAAGAAGCCACATGGAAAGTTCTTAAAGCGTGTTATCTTGAAGGTCCATTTGAGATGCCCATCGTCATTGTACCCGAGATCCTAATGCCATTCCACCAAGAGATGAACAACCAAACATTGCTATCTGCAGATTTAAATCAAACAGAACTTCTACACTATGAAGTCGATGAGCTTGCAATGCAATATATCCTTTTGGATTACCTAACCCAATTCTTCAAGTGTTGATGCTCAAAAGACCGCAAAGGAAATATAGGACCATATTTATCTTCTTATGGAAGGATCTCAGACTCAATCGGGAGGATTTGGAATCCAAAATTTACTTGGCTTATGAACACTTCATGATTGAGCCCGAGAGACACTAGAGTCTTATCATCATCGATTTTCGTACATCATCAATGATTTGGATAAACACAAAATCATCATGCCAAGAATTGCAGTGAATACTAAGTTCCCGAGTAGTCTTGGTCCCGAATGGAGAAGTATGTCATTTTTCTCCGCTGCTTAAGAATATGCATCATTCTATATATGGATTGTTGTACGATTACTTGAAGCCTCATGAAAAGGAAGTTGGTCGGAAAGGATTCTCCGTGCTCAAATTGCTCCACCAACACATCCGAAAATCAACAACTTGCCTTATATGCTCAACAAAGTTATCCTCCTCAACAAGCAACTCAACTAATCGCCTCTACCACACCAAACAATCAATCACAAAGAACCTCAACAAAATCAATTGGTTCCTTACAACAACAATAATGATCAAGCACTTCATAGTCAAACTAATGAGGAATCCGATCCGCTCAAGCATTGTAACAGGATTTGTTATGATTGCTAATGCTTTTAGCCATCATACCAACAAATCCAACAATCGATTCGCTCCTCATCCAATACACGAAATCAGTCATGTGAACAATGGACGTTGAAGTTCGTAATCGTGGTTATGGTCGCCAAATGGGAGGTGGTCAAGGGTTTAATGTTATGGGTAGGACTAACAACAGAGCTCAAGTGGTGGAACAGGAAATGCTCGTAATGGGTTGAATGGTCTTCGATGCTACAACCGAAATGAGAAGGACATCTGGCTAATGCATGCCCAAAGCCGAGGACTAGGGGCGTGACTTATTTCAAAGAGGCTCTTCTTTGGCTCTTAAGGATGAAGTCATGGATCTCTCACAAACAAAGAATGAGCTTTATGGCGTATGCACTCAAATGATGATATGGAGGACTTGCAGCCAATGCAAACCGTTATGTTGATGGCTAATATGCATGAGTTACACATGAGTGAAACAGCCCAGATGACATCGATGGCTTGTCTCGTGTACCGAACAAACCATCATCATATCTCGAACTAATATCTTCGCCAATATCTCGAATCCAAGAAGCCAGATCGTTCAAAATGAGTCATCTACATCTCATTCGACGATTTTCAAATTAACCTCAGTAGTTACATTTGACGATCAAGATGGCCTTATGGTTTCCTTTGATAATCAAATTGACTCCGTGGTTGTACTTGAGGATCTAAATAATGATCATGTTGTGACTCACGCTGAACAAGCCGAACTTTGTTTCATCCGATTTTGCTCGCTTAATTCAAGACCATCAAATCAAAATGGAGGAATGTTATGCATTAAATAAGGAATTAAAAGCAAAATGCATCGTTAACCAAGGATTTTGAATGCTTACAAATGCAACTCAACTTTTCAAAACTCAAGAAAACCGTGAAAAGGTTTTGAAGCCGCTTTGCTAAATCTCATCAAAATGAAAAATATTTAGAGAGACAGATGCGTGATCTAGCCGCTCAAGAATGCTTTGTTGTCTCAAATAGAACAACTCAAACATGAACATAAAAAGCAAATTAATGCTCTCACCTTGGAAAATCAAAAGCTAAGGTTGAGTTGTTAACTTGTCAAAACAGCTTCTCCGTGATATAAAAGCATTCAATGTATCGGTAGATGACCTTCTTGAAGAAATTATCGGCTTGCAAAACAAAATTAAAGAGTTCAAAACTGTTGTTTACAAACATGGTGAATCAAGAATCGCTATTGAAAAGTTTACTTTAAAACCCAATCCAAAAGGATATGGACCAAATCTAGTCGACATAAACCAAAGCTTTCACTAAAAACATTCAAACCAAACTCAAGTTTCCAAAGATGTAATATAAAATTAATGATATGTTATGAGTGTTGTTGAATATCATCGTCAAGAGGAATTAGATGCGTAAGACGAGAGTCGATCAAAATTAAAAACTGTTGTTTACAACAAACCTTTAATTATTCAAAACCGATCACTTTTGTCACACCAACGGATTCTTCTAACACACCAAGGGTTATCATCAAAACACCGAGTCTTCTAATGTTAATCCCCAACCGATTATGCACAAATTTATGGTCCTTTACCTTCCATCGCTGAAGTAAACTCAAAACCCGAAAATCGCAAAATTTTAGATATTTTGATATTTTCATGGTTGACCTCAAAAATTTAGAACATGAGATAGAATATCATTTCAAATCAAAGTTCAACACTTTCAATCGCCTCCGCGCGAGAACAAAGAAACATTTTTCGTAAAAATCTTTACCAAATGTTAAAAATTTGAAAAGTTGTGCATTGTCTTGGGAACGGACTTTCATAAGGAACTTGAGTCATGAAAGTCGCCGAGAAAATCAAACATCTATTTCTAATACTAAACGTAAAAAGAAAATGTTGAGAAAAGATGTTGATCGACTCTTGAAAGATGTTATCCGTGCCGATATCCATAATGTTGTGTTATTCTATTCTTTGCCACATGCATCCGATTATATCTCTCACGATAATGTTGACTCGTGATAACCGCTGAGAATACCGATAATGTGCTTCAAATCGAGTCTTTAAAAGTCGAAAATGAACGATTACTTAACGAACTTTACAATGCAAAACGTCGCCTTAATTGGTGTGAAAAGATATTCACAATAAACAACTTGGTTTTCAAAACAAAATCGCCAATTGCAAACAAAATCTTTTGATCCTAAAATTGAGCAACTGGATGATCAAAACGTGTCTTTGAAAAGTCAAATCTCAAAATATGAACAAGAACTTGTAAAAGTTAAACAGAATATGGTGTCATATTTGATTTACTCAATAAGACTCGTCATGAAGCATCAAACGAACTTGATCACTATCTTGCTCACACTAGAGAAGTCATGAATTTTGCCGGTAATATTCGCTCGAAAATCAAGATTTGATTCACACTATCTCTAAGTTAAGAGACATGTTAGAAAGTATGAACAACTTCCGCCAACCATCATTAAGAGATTAGCACCAAGAACACTTAGTAATCGTGCACCTAGAATCCCTACCGCCAAATCACAAGTTGCTAACGTGCTTCCTTCTATCGAAACAGAATAGTTAATGCTTTTTCCAAACGTCCGCACTTCACAGCCTAGAGCACTCAATTGAAGAATAGGAAGTTGCGACCTAAGAAAAGATCAATAAGGAATGCTAAAGTAGAAGAACACCCTAGGACTATGAATAAGACTCACGTTGCTTCCACTATAGATGTTGCGTCTAGCAAATGTAATAGAAATAGTGATGTAACGAATGCTAAACCTTAAGCACTTTTGATATTCAGTCCGATGCACCTTGTGTTATTTGTCGAAAAGTATGAATTCGATTGTCATGACAAATGTGTTGCTAAAGCTATAATCTCTCGCTTACGGAATCCTAAGAATCGAATACCTCTAAGCCCACTAATCATTCTAAGTCCGTGCTTGGTAGACCGCCTTCTTTAGATTCTAAGGCATGCATGGTTGTCCTCGTAGCTCCGGGCCACCTCCTAAGAATGTAGTACCACCTAGTGCATTCACTAAGACTAAAGCAAAGAGTAGTTATAGATGGCGTAAATGGATATATAACACATTAGGATTTAAATGGATGCCTAAAATTATTAATGTGTATGTCTACTATCATCGCTTCGAACCCTCTAACATTTCGGGTTCCACATCTACTTCTATTCCATCCGTGTCGCCCTGTGTAATGCAGTGATATGATCATTCTCGGATTGTTGATAGCGGATGTTCCCGACACATGACAGCAACCTTAAACTGTTATCAAACTTTATTGCAAAGTTCATTGGCACCGCAGTTCGGGAATGATCACTCAGCCTATCATGGGCTACGGAGACTATGTCAATGGGAACATCGAAATCGCAGGTTTACTATGTGGAAGGCCCCGGTCACAACTGCTTTCGTGAGGTCGCTTTTGTGATGGAGATTTGGAGGTTGCTTTTCAAGGAGAAAACTTGTTTCATTCGTGATCTACAAGGAAATGACCTTATGTCCGCTCGCGTAATTCTAGTCTCTACACTATCTCTATGCAAGACATGGTTGCTTCATCTCCCATCCGCTACTTTCAAAGGCAACATCAACAAAATCCTTGCTATGGCACCGCTGCCTCTCACATCTAAACTTTCAAACCATCACCAACCTTGCTCGACACAAACTAGTTGAAGGACTCCCACGATTCCGCTTATTCAAAAGATCACCTTTGCTCACTGTGAACAAGGGAAAAGCACTCGTGCTCATTTTCCTTCAAAGGTGGAACACGCCTCAAAGATGTGCTTCATCTTCTTCACATGGATTTGTGTGGCCCGATGCGCTGCAAACGATCAATGGCAAACGCTACATCTTAGTAATTGTTGATGACTACTCACGATGGACTTGGGTCTACTTTCTTCAAGCAAAGACCAAGCTCCACAAATGATCATCACCTTCTCACGAAAATTCAAGTTCACTCCGCAACACCGTCCAGCTTATCGAATGCATAAAGGAACCGAATTTGTTAACCAAACCCTTCGTGAATTTTATGAGAAAGTGGGAATTCAAGATCAAACATCTATTGCACGACACCGAACAAAACGGAGTTGTTGAAAGACGAAACCGAACGTTAGTGGAAGTCGCAAGAACAATGTTAATCAATGCTAAACTTCCAGATTACTTATGGGCGTAAGTCGATCATCGCATGCTATACTCAAAACCGCTCTATGATCACAAACGCCACAACAAAACACCTTTCGAGCTTGTCCACAACCATAAACCGAATCTCAAACACTTTCATGTATTTGGATCCCTTTGCTATCCGAATAATGATCGTGATGATTTTGGAAAGCTCAAAGCCAAAGTCGACATTGAGTCTTTATTGGATATTGTGAGAATTCTAAAGGTTACCGGATCCGAATCGTCAGACAAAACAGTGATGGAAACGATTCATGCTCATTTTGATGAACTTACGAAATGGCTTCGAGTATAACAACTTAGAACCCGGTCACAACCGCTTAAACTTCCTCAACCCCATCATCACCGAACAAAGCCCCCACCACTCACAACAAATGGAAAGGTTATTTGCTCCTGCTCAGTGACGATATTGATGAACGTGCTCTGTGTGTATCCACTGTTTCACCGCTCAACCCGATACTACTCTTATACCGATACACTGCTACAACAACTATCGTTGAAGATGCACCTACACCGCTTGACTCCAACACAACAGCTTGAACAAACCGCTTCCAACAATGATGAACCGCCGATGATATTTCAATGAAGTACCCCACCGCAGATTTTGATCCAAATGCGTTCTTTAACCCTTTGCTAATGAGATCGCGCACCGATGTCGCAGAATCATCAACAAACCATTTGAATCCTCGAATCTACACAATGTATACCAACATCAACCTCTACACATCGATGGACAAAAGACCATCCTCCGAAAATATTATTGGCAACCCGAATCAACCAATCGTTACGAGACAACGCCTTCACTCAGATGGTGAACATTGCATTTATGCACTCACCGTCCGCTAACTGAGCCTAAAAACATTAAAGACGCAATGACAAAAGACAACCGGATTGAATCCATGCAAGAAGAACTCAATCAATTCAAACATCTTGAAGTATGGAACGGTCGAAAGACCAACAGGGTCTACGCCATTGGTCTCAAATGGATTTGGAAAACAAATTGATGTCAAGGAACTTAATCCAAACAAGTCACGCCTAGTTGCTAAGGGTTATCGCGTGAAGAGGTATAGACTTTGAAGAATCTTTTGCTCCTGCTGCTCGCCTTGAGGTCGTTCGATATTTCTCGCTCGCGCTCATATGAATATGACGGCTCATCGATGGATGTCAAAACCGCGCTTTTCAATGGACAACTTAAAGAAACGGTTTATGTCACCAACCGATGGATTCGTTGATCCCGAGTTCCCGAACCATGTCTACAAACCGAACAAAGCTCTTTATGGTCTCAAACAAGCCCCGGCATGGTACGATAAGCTATCATCTTTCCTCATTGCTAATAATTTCACCAAAGGTTTGGTTGACCCTACTCTTTTATACAATATCACGGGCACATATCTTAATTGTTCAAATTTACGTGGATGACATCATTTTGGGTCTACACATAAAAGTTTTCAATCGCTTTTGCAAAACTAATGAAGAAAAATTTTGAAATGTCCATGATGGGTGAACTTACGCTCTTTCTAGGATTGCAAGTTCATCAATCACCCCGTGGTATTTTCTTGAGTCACCCAAATATGCCCTTGAATTGTTAAACAAATTTGGAATGAAAACCGTGACACTTATGCAACACCAATGGCTCATACCAAGAAGCTAGATGTCGATTTACATGGGAAATTAGTGGACCCTACCAAATACCAAGTATTATTGGGTCTCTCATGTATCTAACAACTAGCAGCACCGATATTGTATTTGCCGCTTATCTATGCTCCCGCTATCGTCGCGACCAATCGAAACCCACCTCTCGAGGCTAAAAGAATCCTCCGATACATCAAGGGAACCATTAACTTGGGGATCCGTATCCAAGGATTCTCGTTTTGAACTAATCGCCAGACGACGCCGACCACGCAGGATGCTTAGACTCAAGGAAAAGTACTTCAGAGCACTACAATTTCTTGGTGATAAACCGTGTCTTGGCAATCAAAGAAGGTGGATTGTACATCGTCATCAACCGAAGGTAATATGTAGCCATGTCCGCGTGTTGTGCTCAAGTCATCCGGATGAGAACACAACTCAAAGACTATGGTTACGATTTGATGTAATCCCGATGTATCGCGACAATCGGAGTGCCATTGCGATCTCGCAACTCACCCAAAGACTCAAATCAAAGCACATCGATCTTCGTTATCATTTCATCAAGGACCACGTGGAATGTGGTATAGTTGAATTATACTGCTGGTACAGACAATACCAATTGGCGATCTACTCACCAAAGCCTTGCCTCCCGCTAGGTTTAATGAGTTGGTCCACCGGATTGGTATGAGGTGTTTGACTCAAGAGGAATTGATGACCTCCTAAAACAGCCTTAAAACCCGTCAAACACCAAAACATATTTTGTAAATAATTTTCAAAACAAAATACAAAAATATAAAACCCGATAAAACAACAAAATATTCTTCTAATCTAATTTTCTTTCAACATGGCAAGTATATTTTTCCTTCAACACTATAATCTTTCAAAATTCAAGATTTTTCCGATCAAGTGTTGAGGGGAGAAAATAAATCACTTAACTGCTTCAAAACATCCGTGTACTTGCATGTTATCATATCCCTACTGTTTCTTTTATCAAATGGTGGTAAATCTTTTCTCGTTCAATGTCACCCTCGGACTAAAATTAATAATCTTTCATCATTTATTAAGTCGAGGGGAGTGTCGTCAAGTTTCGTTCTTAAAATCTTTGTTTGGTAACCAAATGGAAGTTAAATGACTTTGTATGAAAAAGGAAAAGTGGAGGACCAAACTGTCAAAACTTTAAAGTTATTTTAAATAAAATACCCACCAACCTCATTTACTTCTATCACATTTAATACTTCACCTAATATCATCTACGAACCAAAATCGCTTGACAAATCCGTGTTTCAGATCATCAATTTGTAAGTGATTTCGTGTTTATAACAAGTTTTTAAGCAATGGTTTTGAATCTTTCAAAAATCCAACGGTTTAATCTCAAGATATAGTCACTTTTGTGTCTTACGCGTAAGCGCAAGAACACCAAATCATAAAAGGGTGTTTGTGGTTATAAGAATTGTGTCAAAACATTCTTAAAACATCATTGATATCTTTTTATCATCAAAATCCACCCGTAAACACGAATTGATGGGTTTTCAAATATTAGGGTTTATGCGAAGTTTTGGGTGTTTTCAAATGTGAAGGTTTTGGTGAAAAGATAGTTGTATAAGGTTGTTTTCAAGTTGAATTGAGCATATTTAAACCCGTAAATCACCCAGAAACACTAATGATTCTTAAATTGAAAATTAGGGTTCTAGTTCATACGAATTGGGTAATTTTTGATTCATGGCTTATTTGATGTTAAAACTTGATAAAACAACTCCATATGCTTCTTAGAACTCCCGTAAACACTATGGTGCTAATCCTATGGTTAGAAATCATATGCGTAATTCTTAACCTCTGGGTTTTGACCCACGATATGACTTTCTACGCATAACTGCTTAACAAGTGTTCATGCCATGATTTGTTGTCAAAATGAATTTATGTGTTAATATTGATGATATGATGGTTTTATTTCGTGCTTGTTACTCGTAAAACTCGTAATCAAGGTCCTTGTTTCACGCATAAGGATTACCCCACGCGTAGTCGCTATGCGTAAGAATAATCCCACGATAACTATTTCGCCGTAAGGTTCTACAATGGGACCACGCGATCCCGTGAAGGATATGCGTAAACAATGACCTCTACGCATAAGGTCTACTCACGAGTAAGCCTTACGCGTAAGGTTTATATACGCCACGCCGTAAGCTCCACGCTTAAGGTCCCTTTTTCCCACGCGTAACTTTTCTTACGCGTAAGTTAGGATCCCACGCGAAGCTTTCGCTCACGCAGATATCATTTCTATTTACGCTAACTTTGCCAAATCTACGCCTAAGCCGGATTGACCTTCATTATGAATTGTTACGTGTACAAACTTGTTAATAAACAAATCATATCGTCACGAATCCAATAATGTCACTAATAAACTTAAACGCTTGATATGTTGTGAACTATAAGTGATAACATAAACTTTAAAACTTAAAGTTAACTAACTCACTAAACATTTCACTACGCCATTGGACTATTGGACAAACAAGTGACTTAGGACTCAGAATAATCATTGACACCGTACATTCAATAACTAGACAATAAAACCTTCGTTGACTAACATTATGTCTTTCGATATGTTGGTTCTTTTGGCTAATGTTATTTCGCATCACGACATGGTCGCTCAAATGAATGTGGATGCACCGTAAGTTCTCACAATTGTCGACATCTTCCTAATGGCTATCCTAGAAAGATTGGAAAGAACAACCTCGTGGTTGACTTTGAAACCCTCACATGCTCGTAATCTTCTTGTCTCATTGTCGTGGATATTCTAAGGAATCATCCCTACCGTAACATGCTCACACTCTGCCACTGCATCGTAAATCTACATTCAAAGAATTCGGAATTCTATGCAGAGGATCACCGTCAAAGTGCAATGAATGTGACACTTAATCACAAACAAGTCACCATCACTCCCGCAGACTTACGGTCGTTCTCATCATTCCCGACATCGCCCAACCGACTTCTTTGCTACACCCATCAAGAGACAGCTCGCAATTTCTTATTGACATTGGCTATGATGAAGCTTCAGGATTATTACTAAGCATTCTCACGTGGAGCTTAAGAACATTCCTCAACCGTGGAGAACCCTCTACATCATCATTACCAAGTCTGCTTTTCGGTCGTGATAAGTGGTTATGAGCATCCAAAGCTCATGGAACCGCAAATCTTCCGTCTCGATCAATAAGAAGGACATCGAAATCAAGCACCGATATGGGAGGACATGATGCTATTTCACAAGAAGCTTGGCTCAAAGATTCCCTATGTCGATACACAAAGCTTTTGATCCGAGAGCACTTGGGCTTAATCTCGATATCCCCAAGAGGCTCAATGACCCCGACAATCACGACTTGTTGTCCGAACCTATCCTTTCTATCGTAATCAAGGAATCGACAACCAAGAAGCAGTGGTGTCGTGTTGCCCGATCACCTTCTATCTAAAGAACTCAAGAAGCTTGAAACGCATAAAAGGTATCTAGTAGCAAGAAAAGAAGGCAAAGTTGGTCATCTTGATGAAAACCTTCGTGAACTCCTACCGGAGAACCGTAAGAGGAAGTGCCGAAGTGCAAGAAGTTCGAAAGTCAAAGGAAGTTTCCAAAAGGAATCCTCCTCGTAAAAGGATTGTTCCCCGTAAAGGAAGTCGAACCTATTCCCACACCCGAACCGCAAAGAAAGCTTGTGGACGAAAGCTCAAGGTACCGAATCGTAAGAAGAGATTACATACTCAAACCGCAAAGGATGACACTCCATTAGTACCGAAACCTCCAAGTCCTATAACCGAACATGGCAAAGGGAAGACTCAAAGCTTGTGCCATATGATCAAAGCTCAAGCTCGAAAGTGATGAAGAGCAACCGGATAATCATACAGAAGAAGTTTAAATTGCTAGACACCTTCAAAAGGTCAAGAATTTGCAAAGACCAAATGGGTGGCCCCGAGGATCAAGTGGTGTTGCCACTCTTCACCGGATCCCGATGCGTTAATCAACCCGACAGGATCCGTGCCACCACTCTTGTGCAACAACAAAAGCTTGTGGAGGATACTATCGAATATGAGTTTGAGAAACCGAGACCGAGAAAGAAAAACCGAGAAGTCCGAGAAAGATAAAGATGCCGACATGACAAGTCGCTTCGAAAGTCCTACACGCTCACGTAAGGAAAATTTAAACCGCCCAAGGACCCCGAGTCTCCTCATGTCTCTTCCTCATCGACTCATCATCTCACTCTTCCCAACCACCATCAAAGAAATCAACCAAATCAACATCCAAATGTGAAGAAACCACCTCGATCTTGGATTTCTACACATGAAAGAATTGTGAAAGTCACAAACAAGTCGAAAGAAAGACATGCTATACGTGAAGTCGAACTTTCTCAATCAACAAATACAATATCTACATGACGAGAATGACAAGATGCAAGAAGAAAGGAAATTCGCTCAGAGTTCATGAGAAGTCATCGTCAAGAGGAAATGAACGAAATGATCAAGGTTACACTAACAAGTACCTTCAGATATCGCTCCTAAAGTCACAAAGGAGATGTTTACTGACAACTATATCCGAATCTTATGCGATAGCCAAGCAAACTATAAGATCAACACCTTTAACCGTCACAATCAATCCATCCGATCCCGTAGTTTTCTCGGATAATGAATTGGTGGCCAAGCTTGTCACACAAATGTCTAAACGATCCGGGACATTTACTCGAGGAAGGAAAGTCGCTTTCAAGCATTGCCGGACTACCAACTCAAAGAAGCATGTAGATTCAAGCAGAAGGCCTAAACGCCCTAGAGACGATGAAGATAAGGATCGGGATAAGAATGATGAAGCTAAACGTTAGAAGAAGTTCGTGAATCATCTTCTATGTTACCTCCTCTCCAACGGACTCCTACTCAACAAAGGTCTCCTCCCGCTCTTCTATCGATAAACCTCAGATTTCGAGTTACCGCCCGAGACTCGTAAAACCGGTGATCACTTTGAGTATACGGGTGGTGACGATGAAGAAGTCCGTGAGCCCCTACAACAACCCGCCTCCCAAACAAGTTCAAACCGTAATCCTCATCTAGGCCTAAGAAAGAAGAAGGCGCCCACAACCGACGCCGATCATGGCTAGATGAAGATACAACAGAGGAATTTGAATGGTTTTCACACTTGTCAACTCAACTCCCTACCTCAAGAAGGTCAAGATCCGTAGACGGTAATACATTGGAGCATGCTAAGATTTCGCAAGAAAAGTTCCATGTGAAGAAGATGACGAACCGAGTTGAGGCGAATCAAGAATGAAGCTTTTCAACTGTGGAAAGATAGCTCAAAAGTGCCATCGAGGTCGAATATCACCTTGAAAACATTGCTCGAGCTATGTCTAACAACATGGATTGGCTCAACCCGTAGCAAACATCGACTTCACCAAACGGGACAACCCTCCATAATACACCAATCGGTCTAAACCTCTACCAACGATTGGCCAACCAAATGAACCTAGGATTCCATTCAGATATTTCTTCAACAAAGACTTGGAATTTCTTCTACATGGTGGCGATGGATCAAGGAAATACGCTACATCTTTGACACTTCCATTCCCAAGACCATATACTCTAACCGATAGCTATCGAGGAAAGAGCTAATCACTTGTTCTCCAACAAAGTGGAAGCTTACGACCGAGATGCAATGTACGGATTCATCATTGGCCCGAACGTCAAGAATCTACTACGTGTCGCTGTGTTCGTAAGTCTCAACATGCGTTGTTCAAGATTAAGGATATCGCTGCCATCAAACACGTTGATCTTTCATCCAAATGGGACTACACTTTTCTAAAGAAGATCGTGGTCAAAAGGCAAGATGAAAAGATTATGCATTCTCTCGAAGTCGACTTTGAGAATTTGTTTATCAACGATATTGAAGACATGTACCTTGCCAAAGCATGTGGTCGCATGAGACAATTTTCAACCAAGTACAACGTGAATTCATCAAGTCACCGCTCATCTTCATCGACGCATAGTCATCAAAGAACGTAGAAGATCTTCACCGGCGTTGAATCTTATCGCACCGTGTCAACTTCACACCACCTCGCCTAGATCTTCCCGACATCAACCACTCACAATATACACTCATCAAGAAACCTTTTCGCTGCCATCGTAGTGAACTACAAAGAAATTGCTTAATGGCGTGTAGTGAACTTCACAAGTTTGGGGATCACACTTTGAAGATGGTTAGGACGGATTGGCCTATAGGTTGAAGGACATACGCCACAAGATTGGGTCTCCTAAACGATGGAATTCTCGTGATCGAAGGGATGTGAGGAGGATCATAAAATGATTGATGAAAGGTTGAATAGAAGGGATCGCCCGTAACGATGGAAAGCTTTGTTGGTGGTCCACCTGTGATTAACATCACCGCTATCAACGCCTGCTCGCACTCCCCGCAACATCACCGGACTTCGGTACCCTTGAATTGTTTCCTTCATTATTACATTCGGATGTGTGATTATATATGTCAATGGCTTATGCACACATAACAAAGTGTACAACCCGAATTGTCAAGAAAGGACCCGTGGTACGCTTCTGCCACAATCCTTATAAAAGGAGCGAAAGCTTTTACTTTTGAGTAAAACCTATCAAACCTTTCATTTTTCAAGGTTTTGCTCAAAAGGACAAGTACTTTCCCGATGATTTTCAAAACCTCAACCATTTATATCACTTGTTGAGGGGAGTATTTGAATTAAAACTTTGTTCACAAATTGTTCATAGTGGTCATCTTCCCGCAACACTCGAAATGGTCATATTTATTTCAACTTTTCAAAATAACATTTTATATGCCATTTTTGAGGGGAGAAAATTATGATAAGAAATATGTTGTGTAAATGCAAATGAATCTTTGTGTAATAGACTTAACCAATGAATTGACGGTACTAAACTGTTAGTAACTCGAAAAGACTTGTCCGGACGGGTAATAATTTCAAGCTAGTTCGCTAGTAATGTAAACGTGTCTCAAAGGACTTGTCCGAGTAGAATGTACCATTCGAGAAACTCTTGGTAGACATGAACTCGACGGGTTTGACAACCTTCGAGGTTTGTTTACACCTTCAAGGTAGTTATTAGAGCTAGTTGTCACCTAAAAGTCGACAATGTAACTCTTTAACTATGCAATGTAACCGTGTCTCATGGGGATTGTCTATCTTGAGTGGATCAATTCAAAAGTGCGCGCTTTTTCCTCACGTGCAAATAAACGTTAAAACTCTTAAGCACATGTGAGGGGAGTATTTATGCAAAATCTTATCTCAACAAATGGTTCAAAATGTTTTTCATTCACAAACACCGTGAGAGATTTTTTCAAGTAAATGGTTTTATGGCAACATAGGTTAGTCATGGAGTGATAAGGTGACTAAGGTTAGGAATAACCGCCCTATGATCCGCCAGAGTCGGAGGGATCTACCCAAGGACATCACAAATAGTTAGTACTTAGAAGTCCTTAGGTATGATTATAAAAAAAAGGAGAAATGAGAATCGGAGAAAGAAGGAGTTGAAGAATTAAAAGAAATGCAAAGAAAAGGGTGAAAAGAAATAGCCTCCAAATTATTCAACTTAGGGCGCATAACCGGTTCAATTCATATGCTACCGGTTGTCACTTAGTGACACCGGTATTGAAGATTAAAAGTCGTCATGGACCCAAAGGACGCATGCACTAAACCTTCTTAGCCACTCAAGTTTCTCTCAACGTAAGCTTGTTTCATTCTCACAGGAACCCCACGTAAACTATTGGCTTTCTTAGAGATCGCCGGTATTGAAGAAGGAGACCTCTCCTAGTCTCCGTCAGAAAACCAAAACGCACTATTGAGTCTAGAGCCACGAGATTCATCAAAAGATCTCTTAGAACACTTGACATTTCATCACTTGTTGATCACCAAATAAGATCATCATGGTTCATATCGAGTCCTTCACGCATCTTAGCAATCTGTCGAGAACATTTATGAGAGGTTCACAACCGTGATCCTCGTGATTGAATGGAAACTCCCGCCGTGGTCAACATCAAATAGCCCCGACAAGCAGTCACTTTGGTAACTCCCCGTGGATTACGCTTAGTGTGTCTCAAACGGTCTCACAATCATGAAGTGACGCTTCGTGTACCTCAACGACTCATCTCGAATCAGATGTACTTCGTACATCGCGTTATCTCACTTGTGGGACTCCAGCTCAGAACGGCCTTTGTAAGAATTAGAGATGTGTTTTCACACTATGTCGTTAACACTCAAAGTTCAAACATGTAAGTGCGGAATCCGCTTATTACTAACCGCTTGAAATGTTTTCTTCTTATGGAAGCTCCGGAGCGGGATGATCGTGATGATTCTTCTCATGCTCACGCCAACATCATCACTAATGGAAGTTCTATCCAAAAGCAACACAACAATGTAATGATTCTTCGTCAAATCAAAGAATCTACAAAGTTAAAAGACTTAAAGAACTTCATCAAGATCGAATTCCAACGCCAAAGAGCGTGTGAGCATGTTGAAGAATGACGGAGACACCGAGAGAAAACAAGGCACTGAGGCGCACTTGATGCGCATAACAACATACTATCACTTTCATCACAAAGAACAATGATCAAAGAACAAAGTTAAAGATGACGCCAAAGCATAACCGCTCAAAGAAGACAATTTCTCTACACCGGGAGATTGTTCAATCAAGGCAATTCTTCTCACAAGAAAGAAGAATGTCGAAGACATCGAGCTACTATTACATCAATGCCTTCACTGCTCATCACCAACACTGAGGGGAGATTGTTGGAATCACTCCTAAACTATAATTCAAGTGTTAGTTATTCTTATGTAATAGGTAGCTTATTATGGCCTTTATGTTTGTTATTAGCCTTAAGCTTATGTAGAAGGCCCATGAGCTTAGGCCCAAGCCCATAGGAGAAAAAGGAACCAGGAAGCTTCCTCCTA
Source organism: Chrysanthemum lavandulifolium (assembly GCA_022545495.1). Lineage (NCBI taxonomy): Eukaryota > Viridiplantae > Streptophyta > Magnoliopsida > Asterales > Asteraceae > Chrysanthemum > Chrysanthemum lavandulifolium. The sequence continues at coordinate 73,400,421 of CM040241.1, read as the reverse complement.
TAATTATTTTGTAAACCTTCATTTGAAGGAGTTGTTCAATATTTCTTTCACTCACCCACGCATAACCGCCTCATATTAAAGCTTCGATATTGTTCAATCGCTTTATCTATTTCTATTAATTGTGTTGTAAATCTAGTGTAACAGGATATCCCTCGGTTTTGATATATTTGATGTATGGATGGAATTGGTTGTTCAATGGATTAGTCGACCTCTAAAATAATCTTCCGTAATTTGTATCTCTGTTACATTTTTCGAATCCGTCAGAACTCGAATCTTGTTTGTAATAAATCGATCTTCGATTTTTGAGTGTCTTTAAACCTAATGTTTCCATTTCCATTTTTTGATTTTAACTTCGATCTTTGTCTTCGCTCATGTTCCTAATTTTTGATGATGCGTAAAACTCCGGCTAGTTGAAATTTCGATGGATGGAGTTGTTGGTGGTATCTCGCCTCTTGATGGATATGGCTCCTAGTTTTCTATTGTGATGGATGTTTATACATCTCATTCTTAGATAGTTGCTATCTGTTGAAAATTGATCATCTCATCTCACAACTGCTGAAACGATTTCACTGAGTGTGCTTAATCTATCAATTGGGTTGATTATAATATTGAAATGGTAATTAAATTAGTCATGATGATCATGGAGTGTGCTTGATTCCATTTTTGGATTTTGGATGGTTCTTTGAAAATTGTCGGATATCTCTAAAATAGTAATGGTTGATAACAATTTTGATACTTTGTGATTTGGAATTTTTGATGATGGTTGATGATGTTACAAGCGGATAGTTGGATCCGCTATTCAAACTAAATCCAAATTGTTTCAACAGATTGTGAGATGCGATGATCTCCAATTAAACTTATCAAAGTTTAATTCTTGTGTGTTTAACACAAAATTGACATTGAATTTTCACACTGAATTTTCACACCCTTTATTCCATGAGGCAAGGCCTCTATTTATACAAGAGGAGAGTAGGTGTACTAGTTACATCCTACGTCATTGCTTATCTATTTTACATAATGATACAGCTAGGTGGCCGGAAATGAAATCCGAAATCGTTTCAACATATTGTGAGATGCGATGATCTCCAATTAAACTTATCAAAGTTTAATTCTTGTGTGTTTAACACAAAATTCACACTGAATTTTCACACTATTCCGATAACAACATTTTTATGATTTTTTCTCTTAATTTATCAAAAAGCATATAAAAAACGAAAGAAAATATGGAAAAGAAAAACATACAATCCAAGATATAAAAGTTTTTATAAAAAGAATTTGAGATGTAATTATTTTAGAAATAGAAAGCAACATCACAAAAATATAAAAAGCAAGATAATTCTAAATATTATCCATCTAGTAAGAAAGATTGTAGATGTTGGCTATGTCATGAAGAAGGTCATTATGCAAATAAATGTATTAAAAGGGAGAAAAGAAAGGAATGTATATTTAAAACTTCGTCATTCATTCTAGTTATCGTATTTTGGTATATATTTGCTCGGTATTTGTTCCCATTTTCCTTTCTTATTTCTAATCATTCCTGTTGATATAAATATCTTTCAAAGGTGTTGGAGGTTTATAATCAAATTGTCTTTGAAAATCCTCATCTACATAAGATTTTTTCCGCTTTTGTGCAAAATTATAATTTGTATAAGAACTTTCTCCTGGATATCTATATGGATTTTCATCCTAACTATAATCCGTAACTATATCTACATCTTCTTCTTCATTTGTTTCGATGGTATATCTAATGATGCCATTAATTTAGTAAGAGTTTCAATTAATTCTTCGAGATTTTCCATTATATTATTCGATTGGTGGATCGATTTTAAGGGTTGACTTTTTAATAATGCTTCTTTAATTTTGGCAATAGTGATATCTTTACTTTGATCTTGAGTATCAATTATATCTGATAATTGTTCCATTATATTTATTTGGCTTTGTTCTAGACTTTCAGTCTCTTCTGTCTTTTTATCTAATAATACTTGTATATTATTTAACTTCTCTTGTGTTGTTTTAGATAATTTCGTAAACGTTTAAATGTTAAAAAACTTAATATTTCAGTTATGTTATTAAGTGTTGAGATTAGCGTATCTATTTTTTCTCCAATAGGTTGATTCTTTTCATTTTTATTTATTAAATTAATACCGTATGATGTTCCTTTTGGTAGGTTTTGAGGTATTTTAAATAATGTCTGATTATATGGTATAAATGGTTCGAAAGATGTAATATTTTTATCTTCTCCAAAGTCTATTTTTTGATCTGACGGCCACCTAGCTGTATTATGTAAATTACGTAAGCAATGACGTAGGATGTAACTAGTACACCTACTCTCCTCTAGTATAAATAGAGGCCTTGCCTCATGGAATAAAGTGTGTGAAAATTCTCTAGTGCTCAGTCTCTGAGAGGAGTAGGACCAAAAGAAAGATCTAAGGGGCGCGGAATAGTGATGATACTCGCAAAATAATTATCAAAATAATTGATTGATACGGTGATTGCCGAGGACGGCTCTTGATTCATTTTTATAATCAATTGGGTTGATTATAATATTGAAATGGTAATTAAATTAGGATGATGATCACGAGTGTGCTTGATTCCATTTTGGATTTTGGATGGTTCTTTAAAATTGTCAAGATATCTCTAAAATAGTAATGGTTGATAACAATTTTGATATTTTGTGATTTGGAATTTTGATGATGTTTGATGATGTTTACAAGGGATAGTTGGATCGCTATTCGTAAATGAAACCAAATCGGTTCAAAAGATTGTGAGATGTGATGATCTCCAATTAAACTTATCGTAGTTTAATTTTTGTGTTTAACACAAAATTCACAATCGAATTTTCACACCGAATTTTCACACACATTATTCCATGAGGCAAGGCCACTATTTATACAAGATGAGTAGGTGTACTAGTTACATCCTACGTCATTACTTACCTAATTTACATAATGATACAATGAAGCGGCCGATGTGCCTTATATGATTAGCCTCACATTATTGCTAAAATACAAACTACATCACACCACTCAAAAAGAAAAAGTTGAAAAGGTCAAAAGTGGTTATTGAATAGTCAAGCGATTATCTCTTCACGCCTTCAATAATTCTTCATTTTTGTCTTCTTTGCTTTGATTCTTGTTGTCAATAATTTCTAGTTTTTGTCTTCATTCTTGCATCCGTATCAGACAAGATTCATAGATATGTCTCCTCGAACTTGATAATTGTTGACATATTGCTATCTTGAAATCTTCCGGTAATGCTGCAAGTGGTCCGGAAAAATCTTCAAATGGCTTCTCGAATTCTGCTAAGATTTTTTGATCTTCTTCACTAATACTTGCTCCTGAGAAGTGTGAAAAAATCAAAATATTATTTTGAAGATAATTGATTTTAACTTCTGATCTTTGTCTTCGTCATGTTCCTAATTTTGATGATGCGGTAAAAACTCCAGCTAGTGCTTCCATGAAATTTCTGATGGATGGAGTTGTTGGTGGTATCTCGTCTCTTAATGGATACTTGCCGTTACTGACTCCTAGTTCTGCTATCGTGATGGATGGTACTAACAAATGGTGATCCTTGCTAAAAATTGATAACTTGAGTGAATGCTAAAAACAATGATCGCTTTTCTTTGTAATAATCATCATATGTTCTAATGAAGCTCTAAATACATGTCGGAATTCTTGAAATTCTTTGATGCTTCCTCCGCTTGTGTATACGGTATCCAATAGTCCATGAACAAAATATTCATGAATAACCATTGGTTCTACTCGGAATGAATATTGCTTTTGGTCCAACTCTTCGGTCCTTTGGGTAAAAAGACTTTGTAGCTTGTACTTCGTTATAATGAATGATGCTATCCCATAGTTGTCGGAATTTTTCAACCGCTGGCTTCTTCGGCTTCTTTTTCTCTTGTAGTTGGAATGCTTTTAGTAAATATATTGATTTTGTTCGATGTCTCGCTTTGATTCAAAACATGAATCTTCCGGATCTCTTGATTTCTTCTATTACGACGGTCTTGTATGTTTTCTCTAGTGCTTGTTCACCGCTTCCTTTGATGTGTAGCTTTGTGACTTACACTTTTATGATTATGTGGATCAAGCGAGTGCCCAATCAATATATGCCTCGCTTAGTCCGTCAAAGATAACATACCATTTTTGCTTTCCAATGCTTGAATTCTAGACAATTTCTTGAACTCGTTTCTTCCATTTTTGTAAAATCGCCTTTTGATGATGAGGATGAACATGATATCTCGGTTTTTGGGTAGTATCTGGAGTTCTTAGGTAGTGTTTGGTGGTATGGCCTTTTTAGATGGAGTGGATATTGTTGGCGTTGGTGATTCGGTTGATTCAGAAATTGATTCTAAAATTGTGTTCCGGGTTAAATATCTTAATGTGCTTGATAGTTCTTCTTCCTCCTTCTTAACAATGGCTAGTTGTTTTTTAATGGAGATGCGTTCTTCAATTTTCTGCTGAAGTTTTTGTTGAACTTGTTTTACTATTCCTTCCATTCTTTGGTGAGGGTATCTGCAAAGGTGTTGTTGTCGGTTTTGATATATTTGATGTATGGATGGAATTGGTGTAGTTGCAGCTGTTAACGGATTAGTCGACCTCTACAATAATCTTCCTGTAATTTGTATATCCAAAACCTGCTATATATTTTGAGTCCGCTCGTAATTCAATCTTGTTTGTAATAGATCAATCTTCCATTTTTAGTGTCTTTAAACACGCTAATGTTTCCTTTTCATGAGTGCTATATTTTTGCTCAGCCTCCGAGAATGTTCCAGATATATTTGCATAATTTAGATTCATACTTTTCTGCTTTTTAAACAATTGTCCGCTCATTGCTTAAAAAGCTATTTCGATGAGTTTAATAATGTCAATCGATTGAGGAAATTGACTTCCATCAATACATAGTGTCGATAGATTAGATTGAGGATTGGAATTCGTCAATATCTAATCCTAGTAATTTTACCATTTTGAATGGCCTTCATACATCCCGCCCACGCTATCCGATGCATCCGCTTCAATAATCAAAAATTTTGTTTCCGGTTATATAACTCGTAAACATTGTACATTTATTTTAATACGTTGTACAAGTTGGGTGTCGATGTTGTCCATTCCCAACTAATTCTTTCGTAAATTTTCTTTGTAAAATTTTTCTTTCTTTTGCCAAATTTTTCAAAAATCCTTGTAAAATTTTATTCATCAATAAAATACTTATTTTTTTTCTTAAAATATGTATCACTAGAATAATCACTAGTATCAAGATATGCATATATTTGAATTTCTCGAGTCTATATCTCAATCCTCGTGGTTCATATCCTAGATTATATGCTATTTTTAATACTGCTCATTTCTTTTCTCCTTTTAGGACATCTATTTGCATAATGACCTTCTTCGTGACATAGCCAACATCTACAATATTTTTTATTAGATGGACAATATTTAGAATTATCTTGCTTTTTATATTTTTGACGATGTTGTTTTCTATTTCTAAAATAATTCGTCTCAATTCTTTTTATAAAAACTTTTATATCTTGGATTGTATGTTTTTCTTTTCTATATTTTCTTTCGCTTTTTATACGCTTTTGAGAACATCCATAATTTCCTATCTTATCGATTGTCTTTCACAATAAAGTTCAATTTGTGCTTCTTTTTTGATATTTCCTATAAACATTGTTTTCAACCCATGCTTTTACCGTGGTAATTCGAGCCCTAAAGTATCTTCTATTATTCTATCGTTGTCTTGTAATATTGTTGCATACTAATTTTAATTTGCTATAGACTCGTGAAGTTTATTAAAAAACATTTCTTGAGCTAATTTTTGCCTTGCAATATCTAATTTATAATATTGATCCGAAAATTCACATATGAAAGAGTCTAGGTAACACATGTTACATATCTTAAGATTTACTATCCTCGAATATGCATGTTCCCTAAAAGCTTCGGTTGATACTTCTTTTCCTCGAATTCTTCCCGTAAATTCTTTTATTATGCATGCTACAATGTTTTTAAAGGTTATCTTAGCATCGTTGCTATTCTTGACAATTCTAATTCATCTAAAATCTTTCCGATGTTTTATGCCTTATGAAATTGAGTAAATCTCTTGGTTGTAATGCTCGTAATTCTTCGCTAATTGTTTTTGAGCGCTTAATTTGTTACTCTAATCTTGAATTTTATTGTCTATTTCGTTTCACAATCGATGTTTAAAACTTCACAATCATTCTAGTTATTGGTATCTTTGGTATATATTTGCTCGTATTTGTTCCCATTTTCCTTTCTTATTTCTAATCGCTCCATGTTGATATAAATACCTTTCAGTAGGTGTTGGAGGTTTATAATCAAATTGTCTTTGAAAATCTTCATCTACATAAGATTTTTTTTCATTTTTGTGCAAACTTATAATTTGTATAAGAACTTTCTCCCGGATATCTATATGGATTTTCATATGGATTTTCATCCGAACTATAATCCCGAACTATATCTACATCTTCTTCTTCATTTGTTTCGATGGTATATCTAATGATGCCATTAACTTAGTAAGAGTTTCATTGATTCTTCGAGATTTTCCATTATATTATTTGTATTGGTGGATCGATTTTAAGGGTTGACTTTTTAATAATGTTTCATTTATTTTGGTAATAGTGATATCTTTAATTTGATCTTGAGGATCAATTATAGTTGATAATTGTTCAATTATATTTATTTGGCTTTGTTCTAACTTTCAATCTCTTCTGTCTTTTTATCTAATAATACTTGTATATTATTTAACTTCTGTTGTGTTTTTTTAGATAATTCCGGTAAACGTCTAAATATTAAAAAAATTAATATTTCAGTTATGTTATTAAGTGTTGAGATTAACGTATCTATTTTTTCTCCAATAGGTTGATTCTTTTCATTTTTATTTATATTAATACCGTATGATGTTCCTTTTGGTAAATTTTGAGGTATTTTAAGTAATGTCCGATTATATGGTATAAATGGTTCAAAGATGTAATATTTTATCTTCTCCGAAATCTATTTTTGATCTGACTAATTCTCCAAATATGATTCATTTTTCCTTTAACAAATTATCAATTTCGCTTTTAATTCTTTTATTACTTCGTATTTTTTAATGTATTTCTCATTATTGCTAAATATACGTGTATATCAATTGTTAGAAACCATTAGAATGTGTTTTTTCACCTTTTTCTATTCTTTTTCTTATGTTCTTTATTTCTTTTAATATATCTTCTCTTAATTCTGAAAGCATTTTTAAACGTCTAATGTTTTGTTTATTTTTCGCTATTCTTGTTTGAATATTAGTGTCACTCATATTCTAAAACTTAATAATCTTAACATTTGTTTCATTTCTTTTATATCTTCTTGATTATTGGTAGATTCTTCATTAGATTTCTCAATTTGTGGTATCCATATTGATGATATATCAGATGTTGATTTTCTACTTCTTTCAATATATTTGTTTCTTGTAAACATATTTGGTGTTTCAAGACTAAGTAATGGTTCAAAAAGTTTATCTATATGAATTCTATCATTTGTTTTAAAAGTGATACTATGATGTGATTTAGTGAGTGCATAATTTATTTGATATGTTACTGTAAAATGGTGATTTCCTTTATACATAAATGCTCCTCTTAATAATTCATATCTAATAGTAACATTTTTATTTATATCTTTGTCTTTTAAACTTAATCTCATTTGTATATTTACATCGAATTTTATTTTTCCTTCAGATAAATTTCCTTTTCCTTTAGCAATAATATTTTCTTCTTTATTAATTATTCTATCACCTCTTAATTCTAATTCAATAGGTTTATTACAATCCATAAATGTACTTTTTAATATTATTTGTATCGTTGATATATGAATATATGCTATGTTACTTCTATCATTTTCTTTCATTTGTTTTATTCGATCATTTATCTGTTGTTTATTAATTATAGGTATAATAAATTACCTTGTGTTTGTTCAATAGGAACTGGTTCTTCCCCAATTATTTTTCCAAAATATATTATATTTTTTCTTGAAAATATTTCTCTTAATGACCTTTGAATATCAAAATTACGTTTTTTCGATAGTGTAAAATTAGATCTTCTAATAGCTTTTCTATCAATAATAGCATCTAGCATAAACCCGATTCATTTTCATTTTTATGAACAATAGAAATTTCTTATTTAATTATCGCTATGACTTCGACATGTTTAATAGAAACAAGATAAACTTGATAAAAATAGTAGTAAATGATACCTTATTCCTAGCAATTTTCTTCTACTGATCGTTGATGGTACTGTTTTTTTCTTAATCGTTGTTAACCATTTTCTTCTATTTGATGACTCTAATTTTCTCCAAGCTCTTGTCTTCTAGCTCCTTAGATCTTCCTCCATGCTCTGATACCAGAATTATAGAGGGGCGCGGAATAGTGATGATACCTGCAAAATATTTATTAAAATAATTGATTGATATAGTGATTCTTGAGGACGGCTCTTGATTCATTTTTATAATCAATTTGGGTTGATTATAATATTCAAATGGTGATAGAATTTATGATGATAATCACGGATTGTGATTGATTCCATTTTTGGATTTTGGATGATTCTTTGAAAAGTGTCGGCATATCTTAAAATAGTAATGGTTGAAAACGAACTTGATACTTTGTAATTTCGAATTTTGATGATGGTTGATGATGTTTACAAGGAATAGTTGGATCAGACAGGTCACTAGTTTTACAACACAAGCTTATAAGAGAAGAGATAAAGCGGATGAACAAGTTATAAGCACACACACACACGATATAGTATGACCTGTTATGCAACAAGAGTGAATGAGAGAATAACTTGAACAACCAACCCTCAAATGAGGGTTTACAAGAGTTTATAGGCAAGGAGCTAGGGCAACACCCTCTCCTTCCCTATTCCTTATTGGGCTTGGATCTGCTTATGGGCCTTCTACATAAGCTTGACCTTAAACAAACATAAAGGCCATAATAAAGCTACCTATTACATATGAAATATAAATACTTGAAATATCGTTAGAGTGATTCCAACAATCTCCCTCAAGTATATATGAATGTAAACGTGAAGGCGTTGATGTAATAGTAGTCGGACGCCTTTCGACATTCTTCTTTCTTGTGAGAGGAATTGCCTTGATTCAACAATCTCCCAAAGTAGAGAGATCGTTATCTTTGAACAGCTTATGCTTTGACGCCATCTTTAACTTTGTTCTTTGATCATTGTTCTTTGTGGTGAAAGTGATAGTATGTTGTTGTTCCGTGATCGCCCGCTTCGTGTCACTTCACTGCCTCAAAGTCTCCACGCCATTCTTCAACATGCTCACACGCCTATGACGTTAGAATTCAACACCGATGAAGTTCTTTAAATCTTTATCATTGTAGATTCTTTGGTTCGACGAAGAATCATTCGATGGTTGTGTTGCTTTTGAATAGAACTCCATTAGTGTTGATGTTGGCTGAGCATGAGAAGAATCAAGACGATCATCCCGCCCGGAGCTTCCATAAGAAGAAAACATTTCAAACAAGCTTAGTAATAAGCGGTTTCCCAGACTTACAAGTTTGAACTTCAGAGTGTTAAAGATAGTGTGAAAACACAACCTAATTTCACAAAGGCCGCTCTCGAACCTGAGTCCCACAAGTGAGATAACGCGATGTACCGGGTACATCTACAGCTCAGATGAGTCAACGAGGTACATCAAGCATCACCTCACGATCAGACCGCTTGAGACACACCGCGTAATCCACGGGAGTTACCGGCGACCGCCGCCGTGGTCGTTTGATGTTGACCTCGGCAGAGTTTCCATTCAATCATCGAGGATCATGATGTGAACCTCTCATGAATGTTCTCGATGATTGCTAAGATCTCGAAGGACTCGATATGAACCATCGATGATCTTATTTGTTGATCTTCGTGATTAAATGTCAAGTGTTCCTAAGAGATCTTTTGATGAATCTCATGGCTCTAGACTCAATAGTACGCTTTGGTTTTCCTGAAGGAGACTAGGAGAGGGTCTCTCTTCAATACCAACGATCTCTAAGAGAAAGCCAATAGATTATGTAGTGTTCCCTGTGAGAATGAAACAAGCTCGCTGAGAGAAACTTGAGTGGCTAAGAAGGTTTAGTGCATGCGCCATCGGGTCCATGACGACTTTAATCTTCAATACCGGTGTCACTAAGTGACAACCAAGAGTATATGAATTGAACCCTGGTTCCGCCTCTAAGTTGAATAACTGGAGGGCTATTTCTTTTCACCCTTTACTTTACATTTCTTTTGATTCTTCAATTCCTTCTTCTCCGATTCTCATTTTCTCCTTTTATAATCACACCTAAGGACTTCTAACACTAACTAATGGTAGTGTCTGGGTAGATCCTCCGCCTCTGGCGGATCATAGGATGGTTATTCCTAACCTTAGACACCTTATAACTCCATGACTAACCTATGTTTGCCATAAAACCATCAGATGTGAAAATATCTCTCAAAGGGTTTGTAAATGAAAACATGTTTGAACCATCTGAGAGATAAGTTTTGCATAAATACCCTCCACATGTGCTTAATAGTTTTAATGGTTAAATGCACAGTGAGGAAAGAGCGACTTTTGAATTGATTCATCAAGATAGACAATCCCCGCGAGACACGGTTACGTTGTATAGTTAAAGAGTTTCATTGTCGCCTTTTAGGTGACAACTAGCTCTAATAACTATCTTGAAGGTGTAGACAAACCTCAAAAGGTTGTCATACCCGCCGAGTTCATGTCTATCGAGTTTCTAATGGTACTTTCTACTTGGACAAGTCCTTTGCGAGACACGCTACATCACTAGCGAACTAGCTTGAAATTATTACCGTCTGTGACAAGTCTTTTCGAGTTACTAATGCTTTAGTACCACAATTCTGGTTAAGTCCGAGGTACACGGATTCATTTGCATTTTGTACAACATATTTCTTGTCACATATTTTGTCCCCTCAAAATGGCATATAAGATGTTATTTTGAATCGCTTGAGAATAAATATGACCATTTTGAGTGTCATGGGAAGAGTGACCATCGTGAACAATTTGTGAACAAAGTTTTAGTTCAAATACTCCCCTCAACTAGTGATATAAACGGTTGAGGTTTTAAAATCATATGGGAAGTATTGTCTTTTTGAGCAAAACCTTGAAAATGAAAGGTTTGATAGGTTTTACTCAAAATAAGAAGCTTTCGCTCCTTTATAAGGATTGTGGCACCGAGGCGCACTACGTGGTCCTTTCTTGACAATTACGGGTTGTACATCGTTATGTGTGCACAAGCCATTTTAGGGAAAAGATGAAATAAGTATGAAACAAATTAACCTTTCCCCAATTGACGATGTTTCTAAATTAGCTTCCTCAAACCGATAACTCGCTTTTAGCAGATTTGAAACTTTGATGAAGTCTACATTTCTCTAACTTTTGAAGGTTTCAGATCCGCCGGAATTTGTAGATGAGCAAGAAACCACACAAAGTATGTCCGACTAATTGCGAAAGATCCGCTCGAGGGTAACATGCCGTAAATCAACAAGATCTTCTCACGTATGTAGACGATCACACCAAATAAACCATGAAAGACTAAATGAAACGACTTTCCCTAATGTTGTGGTCTTTCGAATACTAGTCACCGTGAATATGCAATAACTCGATACCAAGACCGTGTGTGAGGCATCTTAACATTATATTTGGGTAACTTCACACAAGATAACCCGTGAAAGTTGAGACGATAACACTGAATTAAGACGCTTGAACCACAGATCGCCTCATTTCTTCGCCTTATGGAAGAAATTTTGAAAGCATGGGTTTTCGCAAGGACTCATGTGGTCAAACAAAAGAAGCAGGACGCCTACACTTCTCCCCTCGATGTTTTCAATGAATCGTAATCATGCACCACGATGTTGATGATGAATTGAAGACATCGAAACCATGTATGAGGAGATAGTGAAACCATGTATGTCCAAGCAACCGAACAAGTGTGAAGTACCATAAATATCTTGAGAGAATCAATCACGACGAAAACATCTCGCTCAATAAGTTGATCATCGCTTGTATCATTGTTGTTGAAGCGCTTGATCTTTCGTTATAGAAGATTCATTGTTGTTGTAGATTCGTGTATCGAAATTAGAGTATTATCTCACAGCAATGGAAACATTCGATACATCCGAAGCACGACTTTGGCGTAATCTTTAACCGAGGAGCAATCAATGTTTCCAATTCATGACGATTAAGTACAATGGTGGAACAAATTGATGGATCATGATATTATTGACGGTGAGAAATGGGTCCTATGTCGCTTTTGCAAGAGGAGCCATTGTCGTTGTACCCGCATAGAAAAATAGAAGGGGGGGCAAGGAAGAGAAAGACATGGATCCCAAGTGTAACCGGGTTCCGTGTGTTAGAGGCATAAAGATGTAGTGTCAATTATCTTCTTGACACTTGAACATGCTATTTTGATGATTTCCTTCCGCCTCACGGATGGATGTATAGGTATCACACTTGTTTTGGTGCAACTACTTAGTATCTTGCTCAGAGGAATCCACCTAAGACCAAAGCAGCTTTTGAAAACTCTACCCGCTGGTATCCATCTAAGGTTAGATCTATGGATGTTGAAACTTTAGGAAGAATTTGTGTCCTATATTGATCCACCTATTAGGTTTCAAGTTTTACGCTTAGAGCAACACAGTTTATTTCTAACTGCTTGAGTAAACTTAGGTTTTGGTTTCTACTACAAGCAAGTGTTCAAGAATACACTCAAGGTGATACACTAGGTCGTGAACCTAAGATTCCATCCTTTGGAGTAGTGCCTTTTCCTAGCCTTTTCTAGATCATAGTTCTTGTATGCGCTATTTGAATCATATGAATGTTTACGCTTAATGCTCGGTGTAGACACGTTGTTCTAACTAATCCTAGATTGGCCGGCGTACCACTGTATGTGTATAATGTAAGGTGTTTAATGTAAATGTAAGCATTATTGTTGGGCCCGGAATGTGGAGTGGTGGTTTTGACATATGATTAATCTCAACAACTTGGGAGGAAACCGTGGTTTTGACGATTTTGAACGCTCAGATTTAAAAGCGCTTGGTTGTCTAACAACCGATTGGTTTCGATTGGTTTTAGAGACGATTTCCCAAGATTGTTGGTTTTGCAAAATTAGTATCCACACTCTTGTCGCTAATCTTCTCGGTTTGTTTTGCAAAGCAACATGTGCAAGCCCCTTTGCTTGAAGTTGAGCCTTTAAATGCTCATTTTCTTTTACTAATAAATCCACACGATTACTTTGTTCATTTGAAAGTCGACCATTGTGTTCGAGGAAAAGATTTGTTTTGTAATTTAAGTTCAGAGAGATGCAATGTGCCTCTAGTTTTGAAAATCTTTATGAAACCGAGCAATGGTCTTTTGAGAAGAATGTTTTCGATTCAAGAGTTTGATTTGACGCTTCAGTTGAATTGTTAACAAGTAAGGGCTCGTATACGAGAAAGTTGTTCGACATTGTGCAACATATCGGTCAACCCTCCTTCATTACTAAATTCAGGTTGCTCATGTGTTGAATCGCATTTGCAGCGTAATATGATCAACAAGAGATTGTACCTCGACCATCCTGCTCTATGTCGCAGTCATAGCGGGTAAGATATCTTCCTCAACCATTTGTTCTTCTTCACGCTAAGCTCGGTGTCGTAGTTAAGTATGATATCTTCTCCAGATCCGTCATTATGTCGCTTTCCAATGCTACAACCTCATTGTCCATGACACGATGATGCAGACTACAACATTCTCAACGTCCATTTGAGCATTACTTTCATGTAAAGAACTCTTGCACCTCATGATCAAGGGATATTGGGAATTAGTCGTTGTCGACGCTTGAAGGCCATAGATATAGCTATGAATCCTTCTTGCAAAGCCACAAATGGATCTTTATGATCATAATCCATTTCACTTTCCCGCTAAGAATCAAAGAGAAAAAAGGTGCCAAGACGATATAGCACATGTAGGCCGATATAGTAAATTTCAATTTCCTCCAAAATAATTTTGAAAATTTTGACTCTCAAAATTTGAAATTCACTATAAAATTCAATTCAAAGGTTGCGGTGAAAAATTGAGTTATGACAATTTTGACGCCAAATTTTACCCGAAAATTTGAATTTGGGCCCAAAATTTGAATTTTTGACCAAAATTTTCACTGTTAAACCAAAATTTGAATCTCGCGAAAATTTGAATTTTTTTTTTTTTGATAACTTGTGTTGATGGATCTTTGTAGTCGAATGAACCTTTGTTGAAGAAGTGTCCTTAGGCGAGAAATCACAATAATCCAAAGTTACGAGAAATCACTTAATACCACTTATGCGTAAAGACACCAAAGTTACGCGAACAAGAATAGTTACGCGTGAGAATTTAGTTTACGCGAAGGTGAAAAAGACTAAAGTTATGCGTAAAATGAAGTTAGGCGAGAAAGTTGCGCGTAAGATTACCTTATGCGAGGATCAGGTCTCACGCGTAAGATGAATCTTAAGCGAAGATTTTCACGCGAAGCTTTATGCTTGCCGTAAGATTGGGTTTTATCCATGATCTTTACACTATCACAAAGGCAAAAGAAACTAAAGTCGACGATTTTCGCACTTATCCAAGTAAGAAAACACGAATAAACCACTAAATCAAGATCAAGCCAAGAACAAAGTTACGCGTAGTCCTACTCGATAACTAGGGTTTTGATACGCGTAATCCTACCGTAAGAATGATTTTGTCCAAAGATGTTTCTAAACCGCTTTTGTGTGATGAAATAGCTTCAATAACAAAGAAATAACACCAAAGTGTGAAACTTGATGATCCAAAGCACCTAAAACAGCTACGCTGTAGGATAACACTTTCGCATAAAAACAAGCTTAAAAACAAGGAAATACACGTAAAGTTCCAAACTTTTGCCAAAACCAATAGTTTAACACCTAATAACGTTGAAAGTACAAGAATCTTGGATTCAAAAGTGTAAAATCAGTTTTAAGATAACCAAAGAGTGCGTTATCTCTACGCCGAAGATCCAAAACTAAAACTTCAAAACAAACGAGTACACCCAACTATTTGGCGATTGATACCATCGTTAGGTCACTAGTTTTACAACACAAGCTTATAAGAGAAGAGATAAAGGCGGATGAACAAGTTATAAGCACACACACACGATATAGTATGACCGGTTATGCAACAAGAGTGAATGAGAGAATAACTTGAACAACCAACCTCAAATGAGGGTTTACAAGAGTTTATATAGGCAAGGAGCTAGGCAACACTCTTTTCTTCCCTATTCCTTATTGGGCTTGGACAAGCTTATGGGCCTTCTACATAAGCTTGACCTTAAACAAACATAAAGGCCATAATAAAGCTACCTATTACATATGAAATATAAATACTTGAAATATTGTTTAGAGTGATTCCAACAATCGCTATTCAAACGAAACCAAATCGTTTCAACAGATTGTGAGATGCGATGATCTCCAATTAAACTTATCAAAGTTTAATTCTTGTGTGTTTAACACAAAATTCACACTGAATTTTCACACACTTTATTCCATGAGGCAAGGCCTCAATTTATACAAGAGGAGAGTAGGTGTACTAGTTACATCCTACGTCATTGCTTACCTTATTTACATAATGATACAGCTAGGTGGCCGACAGGCCTTACATAATTAGCCTCACATTATTGCTAAAATACAAACTACATCACACCACTCAAAAATAAAAAGTTGATAAAGTTGAAAAAGTGGTTGTTGAATATGCTTTGATACCAGAAATATAGAGGGGCGCGGAATAGTGATGATACCTGCAAAATATTTATAAAAATAGTTGATTAATATGGTGATTCTTGAGGACGGCTCTTGATTCATTTTTATAATCAATTTGGGTTGATTATAATATTCAAATGGTGATAGAATTTATGATGATAATCACGGATTGTGATTGATTCCATTTTTGGTTTTTGGATGATTCTTTAAAAAGTGTCGGCATAACTTTAAAATGGTAATGGTTGAATGGAAATTTGATACTTTGTGATTTGGAATTTTTGATGATGGTCGATGATGTTTACAAGGGATAGTTGGATCGCTATTCGTAAACGAAACCAAATCGTTTCAACAGACAAGAGATGCGATGATCTCCAATTAAACTTATCAAAGTTTAATTCATGTATGTTTAACCCAAAATTCACACTGAATTTTCACACACACTTTATTCCATGAGGCAAGGCCTCTATTTATACAAGAGGAGAGTAGGTGTACTAGTTCCAAATATCTGATTGATATGGTGATTCTTGAGGACGGCTCTTGATTCATTTTTATAATCAATTTCGGTTGATTATAATATTCAAATGGTGATAGAATTTATGATGATAATCACGGATTGTGATTGATTCCATTTTTGGATTTCGGATGATTCTTTGAAAAGTGTCGGCGTATCTTAAAATAGTAATGGTTGAAAACGAACTTGATACTTTGTAATTTGGAATTTTGATGATGGTTGATGATGTTTACAAGGGATAGTTGATCTGCTATTCGTAAACGAAACCAAATCGCTTTCAACAGATTGTGAGATGTTATGATCTCCAATTAAACTTATCAAAGTTTAATTCTTGTGTGTTTAACACAAAATTCACACTGAATTTTCACATTATTATCAATAGCACTTGTTTTTCCTAAGATCTAAGGAGCTAGAAGACAAGAGCTTGGAGAAGATTAGAAGTCATCAAATAGAAGAAAAATCGTTAACAACGATTAAAGGAAAAACAGTTCCATCAACAATCAAGAAGAATAAAATTGCTAGGAATAAGGTATCATTTAATACTATTTTTAATCAAGTTTATACTATTTCTATTAAACATGTGGAAGTCACTAACGATAAGTAAAGAAGAAATTTCTATTGTTCATGAAAATGAAAATGAATCAGGATTTATGCTAGATGCTATTATTGATAGAAAAGCTATTAGAAGATCTAATTTTACATTATCAGAGAAACATAATTTTGATATTCAAAGGTCATTAAGAGAAATATTTTCAAGAAAAAATACAATATTTTTGGAAAATAATTGGTGAAGAACCGCCCTATTGAACAAACACAAGGAAATATTATTATACCTATAATTATTAAACAACAGATAAATGATCGAATAAAACAAATGAAAGAAAATGATAGAAGTAAAATAGCATATATTCATATATCAACGATACAAATAATATTAAAAAGTACATTTGTGGATTGTAATACACCTATTGAATTAGAATTAAGAGATGATAGAATCATTAATAAAGAAGAAAGTATTATTGCTAAAGGAAAAGGAAATTTATCTTAAGGAAAAATAAAATTCGATGTAAATATACAAATGGGATTAAGTTTAAACGACAAATATATAAATAAAAGTGTTACTATTAGATATGAATTATTAAGAAGAGCATTTATGTATAAAGGAAATCACCCTTTTACAGTAACATATCAAATAAATTATGCACTCACTAACTCACATCATAGTATCATTTTTAAAACAAATGATAGAATTCATATAGATAAACTTTTTGAACCATTACTTAGTCTTGAAACACCAAATATATTTACAAGAAACAAATATATTGAAAGAAGTAGAAAATCAACATTTGATATATCATCAATATGAATACCACAAATTGAGAAATCAAATGAAGAATTTACCTGTAATCAAGAAGATATAAAAGAAATGAAACAAATGTTAAGATCATTAAGTTTAAGAATATGAGTGACACTAATATTCAAACGAGAATAGAGAAAAAGAAACAAAACATTAGAAATTTAAAAATGCTTTCAGAATTAAGAGAAGATATATTAAAAGAAATAAAAAAAACATAAGAAAAAGAATAGAAAAAGGTGAAAGAACACATTTTAATGGTTTTCTAACAATTGATATACACGTATATTTAGTAATAATGAGAAACACATTAAAAGAAAATACTGAAGTAATGAAAGAATTAAAATCAGAATTGATAATTTGTTATGGGAAAAATGAATCATATTTCAGAAAATTCGTCAGATCAAAAAATAGACTTTGGAGAACATAAAAATATTACATCTTTCGAACCATTTATACCATATAATCAGACATTATTCAAAATACCTCAAAACCTACAAAAAGGAACATCATACGGTATTAATTTTATAATTAAAAATGAAAAGAATCAACCTATTGGAGAAAAAACAGATACGCTAATCTCAACACTTAATAACATAACTGAAATATTAAGTTTTTTAATATTTAGACGTTTACCAGAATTATCTAAAACAACACAAGAGAAGTTAAATAATATACAAGTATTATTAGATAAAAAGACAGAAGAGATTGAAAGTCTAGAACAAAGCCAAACAAATATAATGGAACAATTAACAAATATAATTGATACTCAAGATCAAAGTAAAGATATCACTATTTCTAAAATAAAAGAAACATTATTAAAAAAGTCAACCCTTAAAATCGATCCACCAATATGAATAATATAATGGAAAATCTCGAAGAATTAATCGAAACTCTTACTAAGTTAATGGCAACATTAGATATACCATCTGAAACAAATGAAGAAGAAGATGTAGATATAGTTCAGGATTATGGTTCGGATGAAAATCCATATGAAAATCCATATAGATATCCAGGAGAAAGTTCTTATACAAATTATAATTTTGCACAAAAACGAAAAAAAATCTTATGTAGATGAAGATTTTCAAAGACAATTTGATTATAAACCTCCAACACCTACTGAAAGGTATTTATATCAACAGGGAATGATTAGAAATAAGAAAGGAAAATGGGAACAAATACCGAGCAAATATATACCAAAGATACCAATAACTAGAATGAATGACGAAGTTTTAAACATCGATTGTGAAACAGAAATAGACAATAAAATTCAAGATTGGAGTAACAAATTAAACGCTCAAATACAATTAACTGAAGAATTACGAGCATTACAACCAAGAGATTTACTCAATTTCATAATGTATAAAACATCAGGAAATGTTTATAGATTTTTAGATGAATTAGAATTGTCAAGAATAGCAACGACTGATGCTAAGATAACCTTTAAAAACATTGTAGCATGCATAATACAAGAATTTACGGGAAGAATTCCAGGAAAAGAAGTATCAACCGAAGCTTTTAGGGAACATGCATATTGGAGGATAGTAAATCTTAAGATATGTAACATGTGTTACCTAGACTCTTTCATATGTGAATTTTCGGATCAATATTATAAATTAGATATTGCAAGGCAAAAATTAGCTTTAGAAATGTTTTTTAATAAACTTCCGGAGTCCATAGCAACAGAATTAAAAAATTCGTATGCAACAATATTACAAGATAACGATAGAATAATAGAAGCTCGAATTACCACAGTAAAAGCATGGGTTAGAAAACAATGTTTATAGGAAATATCTAGAAAAAAAGCACAAATAGAACTTTGTTGTGAAAAACAATCTGATAAGATAGGTAATTATGGATGTTCTCAAAAAACATATAAAAGACGTAAAGAAAATATGGAAAAGAAAACATACAATCCAAGATATAAAGTT
Organism: Chrysanthemum lavandulifolium; assembly: GCA_022545495.1. Taxonomy (NCBI): domain Eukaryota; kingdom Viridiplantae; phylum Streptophyta; class Magnoliopsida; order Asterales; family Asteraceae; genus Chrysanthemum; species Chrysanthemum lavandulifolium. The sequence continues at coordinate 73,380,850 of CM040241.1, read as the reverse complement.
TATATAAAAGAATTCGAGATGTAATTATTTTAGAAATAAAGCAACATCACAAAAATATAAAAAGCAAGATAATTCTAAATATTGTCCATCTAATAAGAAAGATTGTAGATGTTGGCTATGTCATGAAGAAGGTCATTATGCAAATAAATATCCTAAAAGGGAGAAAAGAAAGGAATGTAAGTATTAAAATAGCATATAATCTAGGATATGAACCACTGAGATTCGATATAGACTCGTATATTGAAATATATGCATATACTGACACTAGTGATTATTCTAGTGATACATCTTTTTAAAACAAGTATTTTATTGATGAATAAAATTTTACAAGGATTTTTGAAAAATCAAAAGAAAGAAAAATTTTACAAAAGAAAATTTCAAAAATTCATTGGAATGGACAACATCTCGACACCCAACTTGTACAACGATAAAACAATTGTACAATGTTTACCGGAGTTCTATAACCCAAACAAAAGAGTTTTGATTATTGAAATAGATGCATCGATAGCACGTAAGGTGGATGTATGAAGGCCATTCAAATGGTAAAGAATTACTAGGATTAGATATTGACGGAATTCCAATCCTCAATCTAATCTATCAAGACTATGTATTGATGGAAGTCAAATTCCTCAACTGATCCAAAGATTATTAAACTCATCGTAAATAGCTTTTTAAGCTAATGAGCAAACATCTGCTTTAAAAAATGAAAGTACGAATCTAAATTATGTAAATATATCTCTCGAACATTCTGTAGATCGAGCAAAATATAGCACTCATGAAAAGGAAACATTAGCGTGTTTAAAGACACTCAAAAATTGGAAGATTGATCTATTACAAACAAGATTCGAGTTACGAACGGATTCAAAATATGTAACAGGTTTTTGGAGATACAAATTTCATGAAGATTATTGTAGAGGTCGATGATGAGTGTCTAAATACTCATCATTTTTGTACTGCTTAGAATGCCAAAACATCCGAAAACACTCGTAAATGCATCAAAATGATAAAATATCACAAATAAGTGTTTTATGTGTTTTAAATGCAAAATGCCAAAATCGGTGAAAACGATCAAGTTTGCATAATTGGCGCTTTAGTCCCCAAGTTTCAAAAGTTGTCAAATTTAGTCCCTGTAAATCAAAATAAAGTAAAATATCATTTAAGGTCCATGGGATTCAAAAGTTGTCAAAACAAACCCTTCAAAGTTTAAAAATTACAAAATTACAACTTTGGTCCCTCAAGTTTGAAAATGTCAAAATAGTCCTTGATATTTAAAAAGTGAAAATTATCAAATATTATCCTTGTACTAATAAACTTTGTCAAGTTTGGTCCTTGTGATAACTTTGGAAAAGTGGCAGTTTTGGTCCCTTAACTTTGCAGAAATTACAACAATGGTCCTTGTGTAACCAAACGGACCCTTTCTTTGTTATTAATCCAGTCCAAAACCCAATAGACCCCTGTCAACACCTGTGACCCCCCATTTTTGAACCCCCCACATATTAATACCACCGGGTCAAAATAAGTCAAATACCATGTAATGTGCATCTCCCTCACATATACGCGCCAAAACCAGTGACCCATCAAACCACCATAGTTTCATCCCATTTGCCTGTTTCCACCTTTCCACCTGTCTTCCCAGTTGATTACCAACTCCCCTCCACCTTCACAATATCCCAAACTTCTTTAAATGCTAGAAACCTGCTACTAAGACTTTTCCCGCCAAATTGACAAATGGGCGATTATAATGAATTCAATGCATCCAATGGCTGGAAATGAGTGGGATATGTTCAGAGATGTCGACAAGGCTCTAAAAGATCTCTATAAAGAAGAATGGTGCAATGTAGATAGCTATCTAGTGTAATTTTTAAATATCTTAGTCGTTTTAGTTAAATATCAATTTCCAGTGTAATTTTAATCTTTTAAGTCTTTGTTTAAGTATTAGCAGTGTATTATAAACCTTTTTCAATAAGCAATTTCCAATTTCAGTTCAATATTCAGTTTATGCAATTTTCCTAGTTCAAATTCTCAAAATCTGTCAATGTTGTTGTTAGTTGTTATTAAGGACTGATAAGCCCACATAAGCTCCTAGATAGCTTATTTAAGCTATTAGAAACTCATAAAAGTCCGCTTTAGAAGCAAAAAGAAAAATACAAAAATACAAATAAATTAGTAAAAATAAAAATCAAAGGAAATGGAGGTCAAAGTCGAGAGTGGTAATTACAGATTGCCTTGGTTTAGAGCTCTTAGGAAGCTATAGTGGTCCTTGGCTTTTGGTTCTCGCCCGAGCTTGACTCATCTTGTAAGTAATTGCTCAAAATTTGGATTTCATAGTTTATGTGTTTAAAATATGTTAATTTCAGTTTAATTCTGTCTAATAATAGTTAGTATAAGTTAATCACTTGATTCCTTGGTCTAAAAATTTGTTTTAGTGATTAAAGCTTCATAACAGCCTTGTTAAGGGGTGTTTGGATTTACTTAAGTATCTGTGTTAGAAGGTATTTAAGTTGTTACTTATTGTTGTTCTGCGCACAATAGCATCTATTTGCTCAGTCAAACCATAAAAACTAGTCCTAGTTTACTAAAAAGTCAAATTAGCTTCAAATCTCATATTGCCAGTTAACTGTTAGGATTTTTGATTACATAATCATCATTATAGCTTTAAAAGTTGTTAAGATTAGTTAAACCAGTCTTATTGTAGCTTAAAACAACATAATCAATCAATTAGAAGTAATTAAAATTCACTTAAGTCAACTTAGCTCATTAATTAAAAAAGTCAAAACATGCCCTGTTTGCTAGCCTACTTCACAAGCTCTCATAGAGCTTATTAGTTAGCTTTAGCTTGTGCATCTTAGCTTTTTGAGAAGCTCACCTAGCTGACTCTCTAGTCCAAAGATTATTTTCCAATTTCTAGCTTATTCAGTAAGGCTGCACATAGCTTTTTGTTTGTCCAAAACACTCAGTATATACTGAGTCATTACTCAGTGGTTTTCCAGTTTTTTCTCAAGCTCTTCATAAGCTCTCGTGGATCCCACAAAGGAGAACTTTAGCTTTTGGATAGCTTATCCGTATACTTAATAGTTCCAATGTTTGTTTTCATTTCTAGCTTATTAAAGTGCTTAAAATAAGCTCAAAAGTAGCTAGAAACCCAATAAGTACTGTTAAAAGTTAAGCTTGTGCTTATTGAAGCTTATTCGGCTTATTTCTTAGTTATTGTGCTTATTCAGTTTCATTTTAGCTTATTAACATTTGTCTAGTCTCTTTTCGCTATCTTTGATTATTGAGTAGCTTATAAGCCACTTGGCTAAACATAGTGCTTATTCATTTTTTGTCAATCAAGATAATAAGCTCAAACCGAGCTTATTAGTGGTTTTAGAAAAGTTTCGCTTTTATAATTTGCTTATCTTATATTGCTTAACAAGTTTGTAAAAGAAAATACCAAAAATAATATTTTGCAAAAGGGAGTCTTTGATTCAACCCCGCCACCCAGCTCACCACACACACACACTACCAACTGCCCTTGGGTCTTTGACTGGTAGTTCTTTGCAAAGTTTAATATATAACCCCTTGTTCTCTTTTTAGCTTATACGTATTATTTAGCTTATTTCTAGCTTATTAAAATAAGTTGTTACACCTTTTGTATTTTCTTAGCTTTGTATTAGTATAAAGTATTTTATAAAAAGTTTCGATTTTTCTCAATAATTTTAGTATTTTAATCATTTATTTAGTTTAAAATAGTATTTAATTCATAATAAAAAATATAAAAGTCAAAAAAATATAATTTTTTTTCTAAAATTTTCTTTTGTCATATAGTAAGTAAGAAAATTGTTTTACACTCGTAGGACTTTTATTTCACAAATTTTACGCTTTTACTTATGCACTGCGTAATTTTTACATATAACGCTTTCATTCTAGGTCACGCTTTTAGATAATTTAAGTTTACATTTTAATTAAAATAGTTTATTTAAGTTATTTTGTTTTATAAATCAAGAAAACATCATTTTAAAATAGTGATAGCGTTTATTTAATATAATTTAGCTTTTTAATTTTCTTTAATTTGCATTTAAGCCTGTAATTTACAAAACTTTTTCTTGTATAAATATTCCAAAATCCTTACCGATCACTATCCTTAGTGATTATTCGACATCTAAATTTGTTCAAACACCATTAAGTCTCCGTGGGACTTAACGACCTGAGGTAACACTATACTCTCCAGATCTTAATTGTATTGGTTTCTGAGCTGTTTGAAGTTTATTACGGTTAACCATTCACAAGTGGTTAGCTTGTGTGACAAAACTTGACTGTTTGGGAGCCAAATCAGTCGACTAATCCGTTGGCAACTACAACTACACCAATTCCATCCATACATCAAATATTTCAAAACCGATAACAACACTTTTAAATATACCCTCACCAGAGAATGGAAGGAATAGTAAAACAAGTTCAACAACAACTTTAGCAGAAAATAGAAGAACGTATCTCCATTGAAAAACAATTAGCCATTGTTAAGAAGGAGGAAGAAGAACTATCAAGCATAGTAAGATATTTAACCCGGAACACAATTTCAGAATCAATTTCTGAATCAACCGAATCACCAACGCCAACAAAACCAACAATATCCACTCTATCTAAAAAGGCCATACCACCAAACACTACCCAAAGAACTCCAGATACTACCGAAAAAACCCAGATATCATGTTCATCCTCATCATCAAAAGACGATTTTACAAAAATGAAAGAACAGGTTCAAGAAATTATCCAGAATTCAAACATTGGAAAGCAAAAATGGTACGTCATCTTTGACAGACTAAACAAAGGCATATATTCAGATTGGGCACTCGTCAGCCCACACATAATCGGAAAAAGTGTAGGTCACAAAAGCTACACATCAAGGGAAGCAGCAGAACAAGCACTAGAGAAAACATACAAGACCGTCGCAATGTAAGAAATCAAGAGATCCGTAAGATTCATGTTTTGATTCAAGAGCGTACATCCGTAACAAGATCAATAGATTTACTAAGAAGCATTCCAACTACAAGAGAAAAAGAAGCCAAGAAGCCAACAGTTGATAAATTCCAGCAACTATGGGATAGCATCATTCATTATAATGAAGTTCAAGCTACCAAGTCTTTTTACCCAAAAGACCGAAGAGTAGGACCAAAAGCAATATTCATTCTAGGAGCAGAACCAATGGTTATTCATGAATATTTTGTTCATGGACTATTGGATACCGTATACACAAAACGGAGGAAGCATCAAAGAATTTCAAGAATTCCCGACACGTATCCAGAACGTCATTAGAACATATGATGATTATTTCGCAAAGAAACGATCATTGTTTTTCAGCATTCACTCAAGTTATCTAATTTTCAGCAAGGATCACCAGTTGTTAGTACCATCCATCACAATAGCAGAACTAGGAGTCAGCAATGGCAAGTATCCATCAACAGACGAGATACCACCAACAATTCCATCCATCAGAAATTTCGTGGAAGCACTAGCCGGAGTTTTTACCGCATCATCAAAATTAGGAACAAGACGAATACAAAGATCAAAAGTTAAAATCAATTATTTTCAAAATAATATTTTGATTTTTCACATGGTCACGAACTTAATATGTGGCCATTGGATGATGAATAGTCACCAAAATACACGCTTCCTCACTTGAAACACCATATGGTCACACTTATTAACACGCTTAGCCACTTTATGGTTAATTGTATGTGACTAAATACCCAAACAAACATGCTTTGTGTGACTAAATGTTAGAAAAGGCCACACAAACATAAAATTCATGTGGCCATTGGATGATCAATAGTCACACAAAAGACACCTTCTTCACTTGAAACACCATATGGTCACACTTATTAACACTTTTAGCCACTTTATGATTAATTGTATGTGACTAAATACCCAAAACAAACAAAGCTTTGTGTGACTAAATGTTACAAAAGGCCACACAAACATAAAATCCAAGTGGCCATGGATGATCAATAGTCACACAAAAGACATATTTCTTCACCTTAAACACCATATGGTCACACTTATTAACACTTTTAGCCACTTTATGCTTAATTGTATGTGACTAAATAACCAAAGAAACATGCTTTGTGTGACTAAATGTTAGAAATGGCCACACAAAAGAAATTTGATGCGCCATTGATTATCAATAGTCACACAAAAACTATTATGTTTTTCATAAATGTAACTAACTACTAATACTAAACAGACTTATCTAATTTCGCCAGACTTAACCTTGTAATCGGCAAACTTTAACCACTAAAACTAACCTACCGACTTAACTTTGTATCGGCAACTTTAACCACTAAAGTTTTCGCTTATAAGTAGACCACAACACAAAATATATATATTTTTTGGGTGCAAAGATGAACTTGTATTAATCAAGGAAACTTTGTAAATGAAAAATCAACACACAATCGATATGGACAAGTTCCATATCAAGTTGCATACTAGGCAACTCTATTCAATATCCGATATATCCGTTTATAAGTCCGATAATAAAAACAAACCGCCCATATCATACAACCATGGATGATGACAACCAACACAAAACCATCACAAAGAACACCTTTAATGCACCAAGATGAACCATACACTTCGTGATAGGGCTATACCAAGTAGTTTACATTCCATCTCATGAATGGCTTCAACTACTTGGGAACACACACCCTAAATGAAGCCAACCAAATCCTACACAATCCTAAAACTGCTTATAAACGTGTTCACCAATAACAACCGATAACGCTCGAATTACGCTTTAGCACATGCTAACATCGAATTATAATCGGATTACGGAAGACACCAAGCTTGGTCGCCGATGACAAAGTCAACAAGATTGAATCGACCATTTTGTTTCGCTCCCACCGACACTCCTCAACAATCTCTCCATATGGCGCTTATGGTAACGTGGTTCTTGCTTCTAGGCCTATCGCTGGTGTTGCGTGATTCACGCTCACATAAAACTCCATGTCTTCCCAGATCTCAAAGAATGCGCTATGGTACTTCCACATGTGATTTCGTCAGAACTTATGTGGTATGTTCTCGATTAAAAGAAAATGTAGTATGCTAATCAAAAGTATGTCCATGTGTGAAGTATATATTAGTTTTATAAAGCGCATTATAATGACCGAAATGGTCCGATTTGTATCATTACTTACCAAACGACTCGTCTCGTGATATATGCAAGGATGGCGCAGAAAACAATCCTTTCACTTTCATGCTCAACATTCGCTCCATGCACATATGTGTTTCATACGCTCATCCGCAATTGGAATTTAATAAAACGGTAATTAATAATTTAAAAGCTATTATATGGAAAGGTTTATTTTTAAAATAAAGTCATAGATTATGTCTACACTTTGATTAACATACCTTCATCTACGGGTTTCATGAACGATCTTGTAAGATTCACCCATACGCTGTACAAGTTCGTAACGCATCATCACCCATTTTCAAGAAATGGCATCGTGGAAACAAGATTGTTTAGAGATTTGTGAAAACAACTCTTGTGCCAAAGAAATGTGTTTTCATCGTGAACCAATACATTCCATCCGCGCTCACCAAACTCATGCACGTGTTCTGCTTTCCTCCAGATTTCAATTTGACGGTGAGCGATAGTCGCCACGGCACGCCAAAGAACAAGAACGCCAAATTGGTTATTGTCGTGATGGTCCCTAAATTGCAAGGAATGACCCACGAATAGTTTAGTTTAAAGAAAACATTAGCGGGTCAAACAATTAAAATAATCCCCATTTTCAACAAACTTATACAATGTATTGATTAACATTTTTTCTTACCGAGGTTGTGTGCAGATATTCATCCAACGTAACCGTGCACCCACGTTGTTCAGAACCTAGAAGAGGCGATCGTATCCGTGGCATTCGTGGCTCGTGATCGTTGTACCGTTACATAATAACAGCCTTCTTCCCGACGAATGAAATGGAATGTGGCCACATTGATGTATTGGCTTTGATCAATAAAAGCTTGCCACCGGACCCTTGCAAAGTAATGCGACCACGAACCAATTTCCAAAGAACCTTATGTTTGGTTCCCTATTGTGGATTAGGTATATCCAACATTTGGGTACAAAGAGTTTCAAAGAACAAAGCAGAAGCATCTTAAATTTAAAAAGTAAGCACGATATCAATTTGATGGTTACATCGATAAATTTATAACCTTAAGTAAGCATTTTAAGTACAACTTACCCGCAATGTCCTAATGTTTATGCGGTTTGCCTCCACCAACAATTGATGCTCATTCTATTTTAAAACCACAATCGCCTTAATGGTCAATAAGGTTATATCATATGCATAACATTCAACTAATACAAGTCTTAGATGATCAATACATCTTTATCATTAATGTGTCAAACAAAATATGATTGAAGATGTACTACTACATATTTAACTATGTTTCAAAACCAATAATCATATAGTCCTTTTAGAGTAAAAATCAGATTTTTTTACGCTTATTCATCTTACCCAATACGCTTGTTAAAATCTAGTAAGAAATCCATAATCTACCCAACATACCATACGCCATTGCTTCATCCAATGTTTAAACCTAAGCTCGATAATTAATTACATAAGGTGTAGTGCTTTACCAAATCATATAAAAGCTATACTAACCTAGATTAAACATATGTTTACAAGTTGTCTAATTAGCTATTTAACAAATAGCGCTACGCTTTTCCACAATCCACATATATCCATGATTTTTTTATTCAAATCATCCTATATTTACATGTCACACAATATTCTAAAGAATCAAATCGATATAGTTCTAATAAAACTATCACATTTTATGATCAAAGGATACTATATTCTTTAGGATATGTTAAACATTGTCGAAAATTACCAAACATGCATTTGTATCCATCAACATATCGTAAACATGCATATCAATCACTTTACATTTGCGCTCATGGTTAAAAACAAAAAAAAAAAAAAAACAATGTAACATTACCGATGATGCGGTTGTTGTGTTGAAGAAGATAGACTTGAATATTTTGCTAAGACTATGTGATTAAGTGTAGCCGTAATATGTCACGGTTCTCAAACCGCAATGATTACAATTAATTAAGGAAGGATTTTTTGTTTTATTTTTTAGCTTTATTATGGAGCATTGCATATATACCCACTAAAACTCAAAAGTTTCATATTTCTCCATAATACAATTTTTTAATGCATGATGTACAATGCAACTTAAGCATGTTTTGGGTATATATGCAAATATGTAAATTTTACACAACAATTACGTACAAAACGGTACATTTGAAAAGTACGCAACTATTTTATGACCTAAACCCTTGATTAAATACATACAAAATATTTGGTAGAATCACCTTAAAATTAAGTACCTTAACATACAAATAAATAATATTACATTAACATACACGATATCGTAACTTCGCAAATAAATACATATGTCGAATACAATATTGGTTAATCGAATATACAATGTAGCTATTGAATCATCGCAGCAGGCATCAACATTTGCAATGTTTTGTACGATGTTTCCGCCCTGAATGTCACGCTCATCGTGATGATAAAAACCCGTGGAATCCAAGTAACAAAAAAGTTATACGTTGTAATAAAGTATATAATTGTAGGTACTTTTAAATAAGAAACATACTATTCAATAACTTAGCACTACCAAGATTAACTTAGCACCGACAAGATTAACTTAGCACCGCCAAGATTAACTTATTCCACCCCATTCTTATTCGATGTCAAATTCCACCCCATTCTACTACGACTATATACACAGATGCTTAACATCTTCGAGCCAATCATGATTCATTGGGACGGTGTATGATAGGGACTAATGATTATATATAGCTTCTAATGTAAACTATATATACACGCGACGCCAACTGACGCCACCACAATGAAACATGATTGACCAAGAAATTTACCAACTTCATTAAAGTACAAGGTTGTGATAATATTATGCATATAAAATAAAACGGTCACAAACATGCATATAATCGCCTATACATTGCTATAAACCGTGTCAAGATATGGGCAATCTCAAGTTTAAAACTACCCGTCATAATTGATCAAAGCGTTGATGGTCATGGTGCTTAACACACCTCTATCAAAGTAAGACACCTATGTTATAAGCAAGCAAGTGGAGACATTTTAGTACTTTGAAAGCCCACTGAAATCCCATTGCCATGTCTATGAAATGGTCGCAAAGATTTGCACCAAATTCAATAACTTAGCACTACCAAGATTAACTTAGCATCGATAAAGATTAACTTAGCACCGACAAGATTAACTTCTTCCAACCCATTCTTATTCGATGTCAAATTCCAGCCCATTCTACTACGACTATATACACAGATGCTTAACATCTTCGAGCCAATCATGATTCATCGACGGTGTATGATAGGACTAATGATTATATATAGCTTCTAATGTAAACTATATATACACGTGACGCCAACGGACGCCACCACAATGAAACATGATTGACCAAGAAATTTACCAACTTCATTAAAGTACAAGGTTGTGATAATATTATGCATATAAAATAAAACGGTCACAAACATGCGACATAATCGCCTATACATTGCAATAAACCAGTCAAGATATGGGCAATCTCAAGTTTAAAACTACCCGTCATAATTGATCAAAGCGTTGATGGTCATGGTAAGCTTAACACGCCTCTATCAAAGTAAGACACCTATGTTATAAGCAAGCAAGTGGAGATACTTTATACTTTGAGCGCCCACTGAAATCCCATTGCCATGTCTATGAAATGGTCCAAAGATTTGCACCAAACCTATTGCTATGACAAAGGACATAGGAACGGGTTTTCGAGGAAGCTCAAAGTACTAAAGGTGTGTCAATAAATAATTATCGATTCTACAAAAGTTAATTTTATGAGATGAAAAGACAAAAGCCTATCCAAACATGAAAAGACTTTTATGCAATGGTTAAAATTTTAATGTTGAAACTAGGGAATAAGATCTTGTATACAGCAACCCATCTACCATACACCAAAAAAATTGACTCATTTTTTGCACATAATAGTGAGGCTCGATCAGATAAATCAATAGTTTCAAAACATCGTGATCACATCATTTGCATGATTTAATAAGATACTTGTCATCACAAATTTCATACACACCGACACCTCATAATTATAGTTTTGCTAGATTGTTAAAAAGTTAAGGAACAATATGATATAGTCATGATTCAAACGAAGTTGAACATACCATCATGTGTCACATATTTTGTAGATGTATGGAATTTCAACTTAGTGAACCCTTCGATCTCTACAAGACCTTTTGTCGTTTCAACTCCTTTGAGCAAAGGCCCGCACCAGCGATTTGCTAGATTGTTGAAAAACAAAGGCATCGCTTGGGAATTTAGAATGGGTAACTATGCCAAATTCCTACCATCTACAAAGTAACGTGGCCACCTTGGTACGCTCAACTTCCCTTGAATCCGCAACTATATCATATTGATCCTTAACTTTTTAACAATCTAGCAAAAGTCTATAACAAGTATATCGACTCATATAAACTTCCAAACCGAGTGCAAAGCAGATATGCATTAGCAAGGCTCGGATCCGTGAAAAGGTTGATAAACACCGAACATCGTGATATAACCGCCATGGTCGCAAAATAATGTAATAAAATTGCCATGCCAACATACGGTAAATCACATCATTTGCATATCAAATAAGATAATCGCCATCACACCTTTTGCATATCACAAATAAACACATGTGGCCCAAAATAAACTAACTCCTTTGAGCAAAGGCTCGCACTCAGCGATTTGCTAGATTGTTGAAAACAAAAGGAACTCAGATGGAAATCGAGAAGGGTTAATTATGTTTTTGAAATCATAATTATAGTTTTGCTAGATTGTTAAAAAATTAAGGAACAATATGATATAGTTATGATTCAAAAGGAAGTTGAACATACCTCTATCACATCATCCGATTGATTTATTAAGATATATCATCACGCCTCTATCAAAGTAAGACACTTATGAACAAAATAGAGTTTATACATGCAAAGGAAATGGTCAAAAGTTAAATGTCAATATGTTATAAGCAAGCAAGTGAGATATTTTAGTACTTTGAACGTCCACTTGAAATCCCATTGCCATGTTCACGAAATGGTCGCAAAGATTTGCACCAAACCCTGCTATGACAAAGGACATAGGAATGGGTTTCGAGGAAGCTCAAAGTACCAAGTGTAAATAATTATCGATTCTACGAAAGTGTATGTGTTGAATGGATAATGAAGGAGTGGCCCGCCATGAACAATACACACTATATCATTATCGCAATCAACACACCTCATAAAATATCAAACCCTTTCGAGATCCCTCATCGTCCTTTGTCGCTTCAACTCCTTTGTGCAATTGCCTCGCACTGTGCAAATCGCTAGATTGTTGAAAAACAAAAGGAACAAGATGGAACTCGTAAAGGGTTTGATTGTGTATTTAAGATCATAAAAAAGTGTTTTCCTAAAAAGAAGCATAGTTAACCCTTCCGAGTCCCCATACATTAACATTTAACTATGCTTTTATATTTACTAAACTGCATACCTTATTGACTATTATGCGATCACAACAACAACAACAACAAACAAAAGGCAATATACAGCGAAAGCAAGCAAACAAGCAAACAGGTATACAGAAAAGAAACACGCAAGCAGTGTCAGAATACGCCAATAGCAAAGCGCAATGATATAAACCAAAAGCCTGTGCACACCAAAAGCAAAGCCAACCTAAGGGAGCAACAACAGAGCAACGCAAACCACGACGGGCCTAAGACTACGCAAAACAAAACACGCAAGGAGGCAAAAGGGACACCTACCCGCAAATCTCATTCTTCAAGGCTCACTAATCTCATTCTTCGTGTCTCATTCTTCACGCATCCATACCGCATGTATAACACGAATCGCGATATTACCTCAACTAATGATCCATAAATCATCAAACAACTACTTTTCCTATGCAAATGACTAATACCCCGACTAACATCCTAAACTAACATAACACAATATCATCTATAAATCAATAAACATCCTAAACTAACAAACTAGCATTAAATTATAACATTTATACCGAGATATTAGGCTCAATAGGAAGAGAATCAAGCCCTTTATAATAGCCCTCAAGAGTATTTCATTGACTAACATTTATTTTCATTGATTTTATGCTTGATTGAAAACCCCAACTGCTATTAATTATAATCTAACTGTGTGTTTTGACCGAGTGTAAGAGAGATAAATGTGTGAAACATCGAAAGTCAAACACACACTACTTGACCATTTTCTAATAAAAGTAAATAAATAAATAAAACTAACTTATTTCTTCAAGTTAATAAAGCATTAAAACCTAAAATTAACCATTGTAATCGATCATTGATCATTGATCATTTACATATAATTACTTATATAAACAAAGTAGCGCTAATAGCAAGCATCCATACAACCATCAACTATACATCATCAAAACACAAAAACTTCCAAAGCTTCCTATGCTCCATCTTCGCACTCATCGCCTTCATCCAAATCTTCCAAGAACCTCCTTCTCCGGCTGCACTCGACGACATAGCACCAAAAGTCGAGCCAAGAAATCAATCTTCCTTCGATCCTTCAACCGTATCTCACGGCGGCATACTCACCGCTTGTCGCAACAAAGATTGAAACGAGTAAACAAACTACCACCTCATCGATTGTCCGCTCTTTTGGCAACAGCTTCGTATCGCCGCCTCTTCTCCCATCCGCCGATCAACTTTTTCTCCTCCGCTATGTCTTGCAATATCAACAACCCGAAGCATCGTTGAGCTTGGCCGGATTCAGCGGCTTTCATTTCATCGATATTAGGTGGAAGACATTTTGTGTGTTTAGGTAAAATTATTGATAGTTGTGTTTTAAGAGTAAAATGATTGATACTTAGTGTGTTGATTTTATGGTTAGGTAAGTATACATAATTACAATGTACCTCACAATTTGCACAAATAATCACAAAAAACACTTAAGAGGCATCGAAAATTTATTTGGGTGTTACTGTAGCCCTTCATATTCTTCCATGCATAAATGTGATATGCAATAGTTCAAGAAAAAGAAAAGAAAAAGTGATATGCAGGAGGAGTATTTAGGAAGATATCTAATATTGCAATTTAAACCCTTCATTTTTTCATTGATCTAAACCACCTCTATATAGTAGGGTGTTCACGGGGTTCGCCTCGATCTGCTTAGAGATTTTAACTATCGATCACGGGCGGGTAGTTCATTCTACTATCCAAAACCGAACCGCATTAGGCGGGTAACCGGACATGCGGGTATCCGAATGAGCGGTTACCCGCGGTTCGGTCACGGTTAACCATTCAAAAAATTAATCGAATCGAATCGGGCTAACAATAACATAAATTATAACGTAATATGTCATTTTAGTAAAATTAAATAACACTAAAGATATTAGAATAATAGTAATGTTGTTGTGTCGCAATAGCAACATTCAAATTACTATATCTAACAAAATAAGTAATACTACTTATTTCGACGCTTATAGATTACTATCACATTAATGATATGTAATCCATGGACGTTAGTAAATGATCAAATTAGATAAGTAAAATGCATTATGAACCGTGATAAGCGGGTTTTTCGCTTTTCGGTTTTCGATTTCGCTTTCTTCGCATTATCGGTTTTAGCGGTTATCTGATTTGCTCAAATTTAAAATTTATGTCAATCGCAATACATCGACCAAAATCAAAGTTAGTCATCTTTACAATGTAGCACATTGACAAAAATCAAAGTTAGTCATCACTACAACTTTGGCAAACAATGAATTCGTTGTTATTAATTTCATAACCATGCAAATTTGCATAACAAAACCCACGTAAACATTACCCGGCAAGGTTACAACAACATTACGCAACAAGAATTGTCGACACAATAGGATGTCGACACATGATAACATCAATTGCAATACCTTACATGTAACTACTTGCATACAATATTACGAAATTGCTTACACAATAGGATGCTCACACATATGTTTAGCCATACTATATGAGTTGGGGTTGTTTACTTTTTTGAAAACTTTTTCGCCTGCATACACGCTTATACACACATTCATACGCTTATACACGCTTTTGTCTGCTTTAATACGCTGCACGCCTTTGTCCCCTTTAACTGCTTTTATACGCTTCCGGTTTTGTTTACGCTTTTTCGTCCGTGTTTACACGCCGCTAGTTTTTCATGTTTCCGTCCGCTTGAATAAGTTTTAGTCTGCTTTTACATACTAACGCACATTTTCAAACGTTTATACATTTTCATATGTTTTACATATGTACGCCGTCCGCTTTCATCCGACGACCCGCTCTCATCCGCTTTTACCCATTTTCGTATGTTTATAAGAATTTTTCAACCGCTTTCAAAGGTTTTCTTACACTTTGCACGTATTCGCACGCTTATACAAGTTTTCGCCTGCTTTAATACGCTTTGGTCCGCTTTTCACGCCTTTGTCCCTTTTAATCGGTTTTATACGCCCCGCTTTTGTTTACGTGTTTTCATCCGTGTTTGCAACGCTTTAGCCGGTTTTTCATCTTTTAGTCCGCTTTGTATAACTTTTACACACATTCGCCGATTGATCTGCTTTGCACGCCGTCCGATTTACCCCTGCTCTCATCCGCTTTTACCCATTTTCGTATGTTTATAAGAATTTTTCAACCGCTTTCAAAGGTTTTCTTACACTTTTACACGATTCGCACGCTTATACAAGTTTTCACCGCTTTAATACGCTTTGGTCCGCTTTCACGCCTTTGTCCCTTTTAATCGGTTTTTATACGCCCCGCTTTTGTTTACTGTGTTTTCGTCTCGTGTTTGCACGCTTTAGCCGGTTTTTTCATCTTTTAGTCCGCTTGTATAACTTTTTACACATTCGCCGATTGCACTGCTTTGCACGTCAGCCCCATTTACCCCGCTTTCATTCGCTTTTACCCATTTTCGTATGTTTTAAGAATTTTCAACCGCTTTCAAAGGTTTTCTTACACTTTTACACGATTCGTAAGTTCTAAACACGCTTTCCGCTTTAACACGTTATGGTCCGCTTTTCACGCTTATACACGCTTTTGTCTCGCTTTTAATACGCTGCACGCCTTTGTCCCCTTTAACTGCTTTTATACGCTTCCGGTTTTGTTTACGTCATCCGTGTTTACGCCGCTTAGTTTTTTCATGTTTCGTCCGCTTGAATAAGTTTTAGTCTGCTTTTACATACTAACGACACTTTCAAACGTTTACATTTTCATATGTTTACATATGTTTTCGCTTCGTCATCCGACGACCCCCTCTCATCCGCTTTTACCCATTTTCGTATGTTTATAAGAATTTTTCAACCGCTTTCAAAGGTTTTCTTACACTTTACACGATTCGTGACGCTTATACAAGTTTTTGTCCTGCTTTAATACGCTTTGGTCCGCTTTTCACGCTCTTTGTCCCTTTTAATCGGTTTTTATATCGCCCCGCTTTTGTTTATTGTGTTTTCGTCCGTGTTTCCACGCTTTAGCCGGTTTTTCATCTTTTAGTCCGCTTTGTATAACTTTTACACACATTCGCCGATTGCATCTGCTTTGCACGTTCGTCCCATTTACCCCTGCTTTCATTCGCTTTTACCCATTTTCGTATGTTTTAAGAATTTTTCAACTGCTTTCAAAGGTTTTCACACTTTACACGATTCGTAAGTTCTAAACACGCTTTTTCGCTTTAACACGTTATGGTCCGCTTTCACGCTTATACACGCTTTTGTCCGCTTTAACACGCTGCACGCCTTTGTCCCCTTTAACTGCTTTTATCCATTTTCGTTTAAACCATATGTGTCAACCCAATAATCAAGCTTAATTTCGGTCAACCCAAGAAGCGAACTTAATTCATAATCGGTTTTCGGTTCGCTTTGGTTTAATTATAGTTCGGTTCGCTTTTTTCGATTGACAAAATAAAAATATAATGATTTAACGTAAACAAAACCCGATAACCGAATCGGATCAACACCCCTAATTTATAGTCATAGTTTAAAAGAAGGAGGACTTAGTTTGCTGCTTTTAAACATTAGGTCCTAGAGATCGTGGATCTTAGGATGACAGTGGAGGTCATGAGGTCTAAGTCATAGGGGTCAATGATCTCATTACTCAATCTTAGGAGGAAATCGATACCAAGGAAGAACAAATTCAAAGCGATGAATGGTTGAAGGGTTTTCGCTATGGAATGGGATGTTTTTTTGCTCTAGTGTCATCTCGCTTATGTCTAATGTCTAATGTCTAATGTCTAATGTCTCGCTTAAAGGATGGTATGTAGATATATTAACAATGGAATATGTATGGATCTTTGATGGTTTATCCATACTAATGCTAATATTATGTTTGTTAAAATATGTAATGTGTTTGCTAGTTTGTTTCATCTTTTTTTCATGTTGTTTTGAATTTAGGAATTGGTTGTGGTGTTAAAGTTCATATTCGCACTAGTATAATGTATTATTGTAGGATTAGGATGTTCAATTTTAGATTGTTGTCAATTTTTTATGATCGATTATGAAGTTTAGAACCGGAGGCTTTGTTCATGACAATTATTTTTGATTGAACCACTATATCGGGTGTTTTTGTTGTTGTTTCGCTAAGTTAATTGCATTTACATGTTTTCTTGATTTTTTTTACTACTGAGGATGTTAGAGCTTATCTAATTGCTTATAAATAGCTTATTTATAGCCTTAAAGTAAGGTCTTAGGTCGCTTGATGTATCGCCAGCTCTTGGTTTGATTTGCCTATTTTTGTGCTTAATTGTTTATCCGAAACTTATTAGTTATAGTTGCTTAATTAGTTGCTTTAAGTCCATTTTTAGCTTTTGATTGTTCATTTGTATGCCTATGTGGTGATTTTAGTGTATCTCAGCTATATGTGTTTTTGACACAAACGGTTTGAAGTAATATGAGTGTTGGGACCTGGTAAGCACCATTTCGCTGTGGGTGTTTTTGGTTTAAAAATTGTTTGATTTGGAGCCACATTTTAAAATTATCAATTTGAGCCAAATTTTAGCCAAAATTTTAAAATTACTTTGGAAATTATGGTTTCTTTAATTGAAAACCGCCCATCATTAGCCCTATTTTACTCCAATAAATCGCCTTCAAGCAAAACAACCGTAACTTCAATTTTTACACCATTATTTACCAATTAAGTTTACTAATTTTCTTTAACACATTACTTCGACGAATCATGTCAACGCAAATCACTTATCCGGATGATTTGGTTTATTTCGATCGTGAAATTGAAAACACTTTAGAATATGAATCGTAGACGATTCAGATGAGGGTGAGGATGTCGGAAACAACCATTCAAATGCGAATGTTGTTAAGAGGGCATAACTAGGTTAGCTAAGTTTCGCAGGAATATGGAAAACAGACGAATAAAGGTCCATGTAACCTTCGATGCAATCGGATAGGTTATCGTGAAAAAAACAGCATTGTTTTCAAGTTTTTGGGTGATTTGGTTCGAGCATATAGGTGTCGTGATTCTAACCTGAGGAAGGTTGATTCGTACAAGAGATAAAATGCGGATGAAATCATGGTACACATATACTTTTTTTTAACTAGTAGGGCTTATCGTCAGAGATACAAGGTGTTAAAAGTTTATCTCTGATTTACAAAGATGTGCAACTAATTAACAACAATTTCTTAATCTTTGCAATGATATTTTGATGTTGACTGACGGTCGTAAAGCGATAATGAATCGCCTTGGTCAACTTCTAAGGAATTTCGTAATGAAATTGATACAAAACTACATATTGCCCAACCAAAATACCCTTTCAAAACTAAATGAAGTCCCGCAAAGTATAGTGCAATTATAAAAGCCAAGATTGGGTTAATTTTGTAAACTACACAACCAATGAGGAATACAAGGTGTTAATTATTCATTTTTATTCAAGTTCAAATATCTTTCACCTTTTCATATGTTTCCATATGTATTAGTTGTATACTATCGATTACTACATCTAAACGCTGATGATTTTGTGTTGCAAGGTGAGATCGAAAAGCTAAAGTGTCGCGCTCCAAGTCCTGCTTATGATCATACAATGGGACGAAAGTGATACGCCCTGTGATAGAAAAATGGTAACAAGAACATTTGCACATTTACATTTGCATTTAATAGCATCATAGTTTCGCTTTATATTCGCTTATCTTACATTTGTATGTATTTGATGTGTATAAGATCGAGAGTAAAGAAATTGAACAGATGAAGAACCACCGCGGTACGTGGGTTGAAAGGAAGGGTGAAAAAGACGGAGAATATCACGATGAAGATATCGATCGAAGGGGAGAAAATTTGTAAGTTTGACTGCAAATTTTATTATTATGTTTGTTTAGTTAAGTTAATATCGCATCAGACATTTTAAAATCCTAGTTATAAGTTAACATGTGTAGTGTTTTAGTTAATACTTTAGTTAACATCGCCATCAGACATTTAAAACTGCTATTTATAAGTTAATACAGTAGTGTTTTAGTTAATACTTTAGTTACAAGTTAATACCGTAGAATTAAATAACCTATTTCCCATATGTGTGTGCGTAAAGAAACGGACGACAAGATCAAACAAGGAATCTTGAAGTTTGATCATGGCAATCGATGCTATGACGCTTGTATTAGGTAAGGAAAGGGAGGATATGCGAGAGGAGTGGAGTGGAGTAACCTACAAGAGGTATTTTGATCGCTTCAATAAGACAAGCATCCGATGAAAGAGTGGTGTTACTTCAAAGTGAACTTGTGATGAGAGGCGCCAACGCCAAGAAAAAGAGGCGGTAATACAGATTTGATGAAACAATTGGTCGCATAAAGGGGGCAAGCCAACTTCAACTCCATTGATGTAAACGGAAGTAAGACATAAGAAAGTAACATTCCATCTTTTTTACCCTTTAAATATCGCTCATTTTCTTAAACAATTTATATTTCGTGTGTCTCCGTGAACATTAATCTTTAAATAGCAAAGGCCGATGAGGATGCCGGAACACGTGGTTGTCGGACGTGAGAAAGTTATGGCATTAAGAAGTCTAATGGACTTGCAACTTTGAAAAGGAAATTCAAATAAGTGTAAGTAATAAATCACCCCCGGATTTTTGAATTTACATACATTATTTATTTACCGTATTATACATATAGGAAACTCTAAACTGGTCGCACCTAAGAAATCGACTAGATCAAAAGGAAAGGATTCTTCACGCCAACTTTCTCGATCACAAGAACAGAGTCTCCATTAACAAAGACTACCACAAGTATGTATTTAAACATTTTCATATGTTCTTTAGTTTAATTAAAATTAATCATCGATACATATATACATGCAACAAATTATCTTTTAGGTAATTAAGGCATCGGGCACTTAAAGAAATCAACTATTATCATGGAGGGTACCGTACAAAACCGATGGAAAACAAATGTTTATAATGCACTACTCCCAAAGGATTGCTACAGAGTATCTATTGAAAATCTTTAGTGGATGCAGCTGCATACCGGATGTAGGAAGTAACGTCTCAAAACAGCTTAAGGATGCAGAGGTGGTTTTATGCATGGCCAAAGGATCAAGTGGTTTTGATGAAAAGGTACATAGATGCATGTGTTTTATAAACCTACATATATCATTCTTCATATTTAATTCAAGAGTTTGATACCCCGCTTTTGTTTCCTGGTGTAACACCACCAAGTACCATAAACTGATTGGTGAGAACAGAATCGCACCTAAATTAAATATGAAGCGCCACGCCTCTAGTCATACCATGCAAAAGGAAGCTAAGAAGATCAAGAGTCGAAGTCGTTAAATTATTGAGAATATTATTATGTACTTACATTACAATTTTATATACATTCCAATTTTATTGTATTTGAATATATTTTAATATATTTTTATATATTAGAATTTGTTTTGATATATATTGATTTCTTATATGTGACTAAAAGATTCATATAGTCACAATTATTAACACTTTTGGTCACAGCTTTAATTCGATGCGCGTGACTAAATGTTAGAAAGCGCCACACAAACATAAAATTAATGCCATTGGATGAGCAATAGTCACAAAACACACATTTCTTCACTTAAACCACCATATGGTCACACTTATTAACACTTTGGCCACTTTATGCTTAATTTGTATGTGACTAAACACCAAAAGAAACATGCTTTGTGTGACTAAATGTTAGAAAAGGCCACACAAACATAAAATTCATGTGCCACTGGATGATCAATAGTCACACAAAACACACATTTCTTCACTTAAAACACCATATGGTCACACTTATTAACACTTTTAGCCACTTTATGGTTAATTGCATGACTAAATACCCAAAGAAACATGCTTATGCGTGACTAAATGTTAGAAAAGGCCACACAAACATAAAATTCATGTGGCCAATGGATGAGCAATAGTCATGGTCGAATGGAACACACACATTTGCATATTTGTGTGGTCAAGGTACAAAATTGACAACATGTACTAATTAGTCACACATGAAAATTTTAATTGTGTGACCATTAGAATCAGACGCCATTAATAATTAACGCTAACGTGTGGCTAAAGGTATCCGTGATTTTGTTTCGCATCATTTAGCCACATATGAATTTGGAACGCTGACAATACAAGTAACCTTGATGCGTTAGTCACATGAAGTAATTTTTTGTGTCCAAATCATAGAGTCAAGTTTTGTCACACATTATTTAAGTGGTGACATGATATGTTTTGCCAACTCTTTAGCCACATCCAAATTGGAACAAGTGACAAATGAAAAGTAAGGTTGAAGCATTAGTCACGATATACATATAAACACTTAAAAATATATGTCACACACTTGAACACTTTACCAAAAGCCATATATGGTCACACTAAATGTTTTGTCACACATTCGCTAAGTGTAGCCAAAATCCAGACATATGTTCACGTAAGTTAATATGTGTGTTTAAATTTTAGTTTGTGTTAGCTGGATGAGCAAAAGCTAATCTATAAAGTCACATTTGTTACTAACACCGTGACCAAATGCCATATATGGTCACACTAAACGCTTTGTCACACATATTA
The DNA here is from genome assembly GCA_022545495.1 of Chrysanthemum lavandulifolium. Taxonomy (NCBI): domain Eukaryota; kingdom Viridiplantae; phylum Streptophyta; class Magnoliopsida; order Asterales; family Asteraceae; genus Chrysanthemum; species Chrysanthemum lavandulifolium. Next base: position 73,358,751 of record CM040241.1, on the reverse strand, counting down.
TTCAAGTGTAGCCAAAATCCTAAAGACATATGGTCACGTAACTTAATATGTGGCCACTGGATGATGAATAGTCACCAAAATACACGCTTCCTCACTTGAAACACCATATGGTCACACTTATTAACACGCTTAGCCACTTTATGGTTAATTGTATGTGACTAAATACCCAAACAAACATGCTTTGTGTGACTAAATGTTAGAAAAGGCCACACAAACATAAAATTCATGTGGCCACTGGATGATCAATAGTCACACAAAAGACACCTTTCTTCACTTGAAACACCATATGGTCACACTTATTAACACTTTTAGCCACTTTATGATTAATTGTATGTGACTAAATACCAAAACAAATGTGCTTTGTGTGACTAAATGTTACAAAAGGCCACACAAACATAAAATCCAATTGGCCATTGGATGATCAATAGTCACACAAAAGACATATTTCTTCACCTTAAACACCATATGGTCACACTTATTAACACTTTTAGCCACTTTATGCTTAATTGTATGTGACTAAATAACCAAAAGAAACATGCTTGTGTGACTAAATGTTAGAAATGGCCACACAAAAGAAATTTGATGTGGCCACTGGATTATCAATAGTCACACAAAAACTATTATGTTTTTCATAAATGTAACTAACTACTTAATACTAAAATGACTTATCTTATTTCTCGCCGACTTAACCTTGTACCGGCAAATTTTAACTACTAAAACTAACCTACCAGACTTAACTTTGTATCGGGCAATTTTAACCACTAAAGTTTTCTGCTTATAAGTAGACCACAACACAAAATATATATATTTTTTGGGTGCAAAGATGAACTTGTATTAATCAAGGAAACTTTGTAAAATGAAAAATCAACACAATCGATATGGACAAGTTCCATATCAAGTTGCATACTAGGCAACTCTATTCAATATCCGATATATCCGTTTATAAGTCCGATAATAAAACAAACCGCCCATATCATACAACCATGGATGATGACAACCAACACAAAACCATCACAAAGAACACCTTTAATGCACCAAGATGAACCATACACTTCCAGATAGGGCTATACCAAGTAGTTTACATTCCATCTCATGAATGGCTTCAACTACTGGGAACACACACCCTAAATGAAGCCAACCAAATCCTACACAATCCTAAAACTGCTTATAAACGTGTTCACCAATAACAACCGATAACGCTCGAATTACGCTTTAGCACATGCTAACATCGAATTATAATCGGATTACGGAAGACACCAAGCTTGGTCGCCGATGACAAAGTCAACAAGATTGAATCGACCATTTTGTTTCGCTCCCACCGACACCCTCAACAATCTCTCTCCATGGCGCTTATGGTAACGTGGTTCTGCTTCTAGGCCTATCGCTGGTGTTGCAGATTCACGCTCACATAAAACCCATGTCTTCCTGTGATCTCAAGAATGCTATGGTACTTCCACATGTGATTTCGTCAGAACTTATGTGGTATGTTCTCATTAAAAAGAAAAATGTAGTATGCTAATCAAAAGTATGTCCATGTGTGAAGTATATATTAGTTTTTATGAAAGGCATTATAATGACCGAAATGGTCCGATTTGTATCATTACTTACCAAACGACTCGCCCGTGACATATGCAAGGATGGGAGCGTAAAACAATCCCTTTCACTTTCATGCTCGAACATTCGCTCCATGCACATATGTGTTTCATACGCCATCCGCAATTGGAATTTAATAAAACGGTAATTAATAATTTAAAAGCTATTATATGGAAAGGTTTATTTTAAAATAAAGTCATAGATTATGTCTACACTTTGATTAACATACCTTCATCTACGGGTTTCTCATGAACGGTCTTGTAAGATTCACCCATACGCTGCACAAGTTCGAACGCATCATCACCCATTTTCAAGAAATGGCAACAGGAAACAAAGATTGTTTAGAGATTTGTGAAAACAACTCGTGCCAAAGAAATGTTTTCATCGTGAACCAATACATTCCATCCGTGCCCACCAAACTCATGCACGGTTCCGTTTTCCTCCAAGATTTCAATTTGACGGTGAGTGATAGTCGCGCACGGCACGCCAAAGAACAAGAACGCCAAATTGGTTATTGTCAAGATGGTCCCTGAATTGCAAGGAATGACCCACGTAATAGTTTAGTTTAAAGAAAACATTAGCGGTCAAACAATTAAAATAATCCCCATTTTCAACAAACTTATACAATGTATTGATTAACATTTTTTCTTACCGTGAGGTTGTGCAGATATTCATCCAACGTAACCAGCACCCACGTTGTCTCAGAACCCAGAAGAGGCAGATCGTATCCGTGGCATTCGTGGCTCAGATCGTTGTACCCTCGTTACATAATAATGCCTTCTTCCCGATTTAATGAAATGGAATGTGGCCACATTGATGTATTGGCTTTGATCAATAAAAGCTTGCCACCTGACCCTTGCAAAGTAATGCGACCACTAACCAATTTCCAAAGAACCTTATGTTTGGTTCCCCATTGTGGATTAGGTATATCCAACATTGGGTATGTTGTTTCAAAGAAACAAAGCAGAAGCATCTTAAATTTAAAAAGTAAGCACGATATCAATTTGATGGTTACATCGATAAATTTATAACCTTAAGTAAGCATTTTAAGTACAACTTACCCGCAATGTCCTAATGTTTGTGCGGTTTGCCTCCACCAACAATTGATGCTCATTCTATTTTAAAACCACAATCGCCTTAATGGTCAATAAGGTTATATCATATGCATAACATTCAACTAATACAAGTCTTAGATGATCAATACATCTTTATCATTAAGGTGTCAAACAAAATATGATTGAAGATGTACTACTACATATTTAACTATGTTTCAAAACCAATAATCATATAGTCCTTTTAGAGTAAAAATCAGATTTTTTACGCTTATTCATCTTACCCAATACGCTTGTTAAAATCTAGTAAGAAATCCATAATCTACCCAACATACCATACGCCATTGCTTCATCCAATGTTTAAACCTAAGCTCGATAATTAATTACATAAGGTGTAGTGCTTTACCAAATCATATAAAAGCTATACTAACCTAGATTAAACATATGTTTACAAGTTGTCTAATTAGCTATTTAACAAATAGTCGCTTACGCTTTTTCCACAATCACATATATCCATGATTTTTTTTATTCAAATCATCCTATATTTACATGTCACACAATATTCTAAAGAATCAAATCGCATATAGTTCTAATAAAACGGTCAATACTTTATGATCAAAGGATACTATATTCTTTAGGATATGTTAAACATTGTCGAAAAATTACCAAACATGCATTTGTATCCATCAACATATCGTAAACATGCATATCAATCACTTTACATTTGCGCTCATGGTTAAAAAACAAAAGAAAAAAAAAAACAATGTGTAACATTACCGATGATGCGTTGTTGTGGTGAAGAAGATAGACTTGAATATTTTGCTAAGACTATGTGATTAAGTGTAGCCGTAATATGTCACGGTTCTCAAAACTGCAATGATTACAATTAATTAAGGGAAGGATTTTTTGTTTTATTTTTTTAGCTTGTATTATGGGAGCATTGCATATATACCCACTAAAACTCAAAAAGTTTCATATTTCTCCATAATACAATTTTTTAATGCATGATGTACAATGCAACTTAAGCATGTTTTGGGTATATATGCAAATATGTAAATTTTACACAACAATTACGCACCAAACTAGACATTTGAAAAAGTACGCAACTATTTTATGACCTAAACCCTTGATTAAATACATACAAAATATTTGGTAGAATCACCTTAAAAATTAAGTACCTTAACATACAAATAAATAATATTACATTAACATACACGTATATCGAATTCTCGCAAATAAATACATATGTCGAATACAATATTGGTTAATCGAATATACAATGTAGCTATTGAATCATCACAAGGCATCAACATTTGCAATGTTTTGTACGATGTTTCCGCCCCTGAATGTCACGTCATCGTGATGATAAAAACCCGTGGAATCCAAGTAACAAAAAAGTTATACGTTGTAATAAAGTATATAATTGTAGGTACTTTTTAAATAAGAAACATACTATTCAATAACTTAGCACTACCAAGATTAACTTAGCATCGATTTTAACTTAGCAACCGCCAAGATTAACTTCTTCCAAATTTCATTCTTATTCGATGTCAAATTCCAGCCCATTCTATCACGACTATATACACAGATGTTAACATCTTCGAGCCAATCATGATTCATTCGACGGTGTATGATAGGACTAATGATTATATATAGCTTCTAATGTAAACTATATATACACGCGACGCCAACGGACGCCACCACAATGAAACATGATTGACCAAGAAATTTACCAACTTCATTAAAGTACAAGGTTGTGATAATATTATGCATATAAAATAAAACGGTCACAAACATGCGACATAATCGCTCATACATTGCTATAAACCGTGTCAAGATATGGGCAATCTCAAGTTTAAAACTACCCGTCATAATTGATCAAAGCGTTGATGGTCATGGTGTTTAACACGCCTCTATCAAAGTAAGACACCTATGTTATAAGCAAGCAAGGAGACAATTTTAGCACTTCGAAAGGCCCACCAAATCCCATTGCCATGTCTATGAAATGGTCGCAAAGATTTGCACCAAATTCAATAACTTAGCACTACCAAGATTAACTTAGCAATCGACAAGATTAACTTAGAATCGCCAAGATTAACTTCTTCCACCCCATTCTTATTCGATGTCAAATTCCACCCATTCTACTACGACTATATATACAGATGTTAACATCTTCGAGCCAATCATGATTCATCGACGGGTGTATGATAGGGACCAATGATTATATATAGCTTCAATGTAAACTAAATATACACGTGACGCCAACGGACGCCACCACAATGAAACATGATTGACCAAGAAATTTACCAACTTCATTAAAGTACAAGGTTGTGATAATATTATGCATATAAAATAAAACGGTCACAAACATGCGACATAATCGCTATACATTGCTATAAACCAGTCAAGATATGGGCAATCTCAAGTTTAAAACTACCATCATAATTGATCAAAGCGTTGATGGTCATGGTAAGCTTAACACGCCTCTATCAAAGTAAGACACCTATGTTATAAGCAAGCAAGTGAGATAGTTTAGTACTTTGAGCGTCCACCGAAATCCCATTGCCATGTCTATGAAATGGTCAAGAAGATTTGCACCAAACCTATTGCTATGACAAAGGACATAGGAACGGGTTTTCGGGGAAGCTCAGCACGTAAAGGTGTGCCGAATAAATAATTATCGATTCTACAAAAAGTTAATTTTACAGAGATGAAAGACAAAAGCCTATCCAAATGATGAAAAGACTTTAAGTGCAATGGTTAAAATTTTAATGTTGAAACTAGGAATAAGATCTTGTATACAGCAACCCATCTACCATACAACCAAAAAAAATTGACTCATTTTTTGCACATAATAGTGAGGCTCGATCAGATAAATCAATAGTTTCAAAACATCAAGATCACATCATTTGCATGATTTAATAAGATACTTGTCATCACAAATTTCATACACACCGACACCTCATAATTATAGTTTTGCTAGATTGTTAAAAAAGTTAAGGAACAATATGATATAGTTATGATTCAAACGAAGTTGAACATACCAATGTGGTCGCGTTATTTTGTAGATGTATGGAATTTCAACTTAGTGAACCCTTCGAATCCTCTACAGCACCTTTTGTCGCTTAACTCCCTTTAGCAAAGGCCCGCACTCAGCGATTTGCTAGATTGTTGAAAAACAAAAGGCAATCTGCTTTGGGAATTTAGAATGGTAACTATGTCAAATTCCCTACTCATCTACAAAGTAACGCGCCACCTTGGTACGTGCTCAACTTCCTTTGAATCAACTATATCATATTGATCCTTAACTTTTTTAACAATCTAGCAAAAGTCTATAACAAGTATATCGACTCATATAAACTTCCAAACCGAGTGTGCAAAGCAGATATGCATTAGCAAGGCTCGATCCGTGAAAAGGTTGGATAAACACCGAACATCGGATATAACCGCCATGGCCGCAAAATAATGTAATAAAATTGCCATGCCAACATACGGTAAATCACATCATTTGCATATCAAATAAGATAATCGCTATCACACCTTTGCATATCACAAATAAACACATGTGGCCCAAAATAAACTAACTCCCTTTGAGCAAAGGCTCGACTAAAGCGATTTGCTAGATTGTTGAAAACAAAAGGAACTGTATGGAACCGAGAAGGGTTAATTATGTTTTTGAAATCATAATTATAGTTTTGCTAGATTGTTAAAAAATTATGAACAATATGATATAGTCATGATTCAAAAGGAAGTTGAACATACCTCTATCACATCATCCGATTGATTTATTAAGATATATCATCACAAAATTTCTATCAAAGTAAGACACTTATGAACAAAATAGAGTTTATACATGCAAAGGAAATGGTCAAAAAGTTAAATGTCAATATGTTATAAGCAAAAGCTGGAGATAGCTTAGTACTTTGAACGTCCACTTGAAATCCCATTGCCATGTTCACTTAAATGGTCGCAAAGATTTGCACCAAACCCGTTATGACAAAGGACATAGGAATGGGTTTTCGAGGGAAGCTCAAAGTACCAAGTGTAAATAATTATCGATTCTACGAAGTGTATGTGTTGAATGGGATAATGAAGGAGGTGGCCCGCCATGAACAATACACACTATATCATTATCGCAATCAACACACCTCATAAAAAAACACAATCAAACCCTTTTCGAGATCCCCATCGTCCTTTTGTCGCTTCAACTCCTTTGTGCAATTGCTCGCACTGTGCAAATCGCTAGATTGTTGAAAAACAAAAGGAACAGATGGGAACTCGAAAGGGTTTGATTGTGTATTTAAGATCATAAAAAAGTGTTTTCCTAAAAAGAAGCATAGTTAACCCTTCCGAGTCCCCATACATTAACATTTAACTATGCTTTTATATTTACTAAACTCGATACCTTATTGACTATTATGCGATCACAACAACAACAACAACAAACAAAAGGCACAGCAGAAAAGTAAAGGATAGAGAAAGAATACGACGAAACCAAAAGGCAATAGTGAGTAAAAGAAAGCAAGCAAACAAGCAAACAGGCATACAGAAAAAGAAACACGCACAAGCAGTCAGAATACGCCAATAGCAAAGCGCAATGTATATAAAACCAAAAGCCTGTGCACACCAAAAGCAAAGCAACCTAAGTGGAGCAACAACAGCAACGCAAACCACGACGGGCCTAAGACTACGGCAAAACAAAACACGCAAGGAGGCAAAAGGGACACCTACCCGCAAATCTCATTCTTCGCGCCTACTAATCTCATTCTTCGTGTCTCATTCTTCACGCATCTATACCGCATGTATAACACGAATCGTTATTACCTCAACTAATGATCCATAAATCATCAAACAACTACTTTTCCTATGCAAATGACTAATACCCGACTAACATCCTAAACTAACATAACACAATATCATCTATAAATCAATAAACATCCTAAACTAACAAACTAGCATTAAATTATAACATTTATACCGAGATATTAGGCTCAATAGAAGAGAATCAAGCCCTTTATAATAGCCCTCAAGAGTATTTCATTGACTAACATTTATTTTCATTGATTTTATGCTTGATTGAAAACCCTAACTGCTATTAATTATAATCTAACCGTGTGTTTTGACCGAGTGTAAGAGAGATAAATGTGTGAATATCGAAAGTCAAACACACACTACTTGACCATTTTCTAATAAAAGTAAATAAATAAATAAAACTAACTTATTTTTTCAAGTTAATAAAGCATTAAAACCTAAAATTAACCATTGTACCGATCATTGATCATTGATCATTTACATATAATTACTTATATAAACAAAGTAGCGCTAATAGCAAGCATCCATACAACCATCAACTATACATCATCAAAACACAAAAAACTTCCAAAGCTTCCTATGCTCCATCTTCGCACTCATCACCCATCCAAATCTTCCAAGAACTCCTCCTTCTCCGACTGCATCTACGACATAGCACCAAAAGTCGAGCCAAGAAATCAATCTTCCTTCGATCCTTCAACAGATCTCACGGCGGCATACTCACCGCTTGTCGCAACAAGATTGAAACGAGTAAACAAACTACCACCTCATCGATTGTTCCGTTTTTGGCAACAGCTTCGTATCGCCGCTTCTTCTCCCATCCGCCGATCAACTTTTTCTCCTCTCGCTATGTCTTGCAATATCAACAACTCGAAGCATCGCCGAGCTGCTCGGATTCAAATGGCGGCTTATTTCATCGATATTAGCGTGGAAGACATTTTGTGTGTTTAGGTAAAATTATTGATAGTCAGGTTTTAAGAGTAAATGATTGATACTTAGTGTGTTGATTTTATGGTTAGGTAAGTATACATAATTACAATGTACCTCACAATTTGCACAAATAATCACAAAAACACTTAAGAGGCATCGAAAATTTATTTGGGTGTACATCAGAGTCCCTTCATATTCTTCCATGCATAAATGTGATATGCAATAGTTCAAGAAAAAGAAAAGAAAAAGTGATATGCGTGAGGAGTATTTAGGAAGATATCTAATATTGCAATTTAAACCCTTCATTTTTCATTGATCTAAACCAAATCTATATAGTAGGGTGTTCACGGGGTTCAGCTCGATCGCTTAGAGATTTTAACTATCGATCACGGGCGGTAGTTCATTCTACTATCCAAAACCGAACTGCATTAGCGGGTAACCTGACATGCGGGTATCCGAATGAGCGGTTACCCGGTTCGGGTCACGGTTAACCATTCAAAAAATTAATCGAATCGAATCGCTAACAATAACATAAATTATAACGTAATATGTCATTTTAGTAAAATTAAATAACACTAAAGATATTAGAATAATAGTAATGTTGTCAGTGTCGCAATAGCAACATTCAAATTACATATCTAACAAAATAAGTAATACTACTTATTTGACGCTTATAGATTACGATCACATTAATGATATGTAATCCATGGACGCTAGTAAATGATCAAATTAGATAAGTAAAATGCATTATGAACCGTGATAAGCGGTTTTTCTGTTTCGTTTTCTCGATTTCGCTTTCTTCTGCTATCGCTTTTAGCGGTTATCGGATTTGCTCAAATTCTTAAAATTTATGTCAACCGCAATACATCGACCAAAATCAAAGTTAGTCATCTTTACAATGTAGCACATTGACAAAAATCAAAGTTAGTCATCACTACAACTTTGGCAAACAATGAATTCGTTGTTATTAATTTGCGAACCATGCAAATTTGCATAACAAAACCCACGAACATTACCCGGCAAGGTTACAACAACATTACGCAACAAGAATTGCCGACACAATAGGATGTCGCTATTACGATAACATCAATTGCAATACCTACATGTAACTACTTGCATACAATATTACGTAAATTGCTTACACAATAGATGCTCACACATATGTTTAGCCATACTATACGAGTTAGGGGTTGTTTACTTTTTGAAAACTTTTTTCGCCTGCGTATACACGCTTATACACACATTCACAACGCTTATACACGCTTTGTCTGCTTTAACACGCTTTCTGACGCCTTTGTCCCCTTTAACTGCTTTTATACGCTTCCCGCTTTGTTTACGTCGTCCGTGTTTACACGCCGCTTAGTTTTTCATGTTTCCGTCCGCTTGAATAAGTTTTAGTCTGCTTTTACATACTAACGACATTTTCAAACGTTTACATTTTCATATGTTTTACATATGTTTTCATCGCTTTTTCGTCCGATTTACTTCGCTCTCATCCGCTTTACCCATTTTCGTATGTTTATAAGAATTTTTCAACCGCTTTAAAGGTTTTCTTACACTTTTACACGTATTCGCACGCTTATACAAGTTTTCGTCTGCTTTAACACGCTTTGGTCCGCTTTCACGCCTTTGTCCCTTTTAATCGGTTTTTATATCGCCCTGCTTTTGTTTACGTGTTTTCGTCCGTGTTTGCAACGCTTTAGCCGGTTTTTTCATCTTTTAGTCCGCTTGTATAACTTTACACACATTCGCCGATTGCATCTGTTTTGCACGTCCGTCCCATTTACCCCGCTTTCATCTGCTTTTACCCATTTTCGTATGTTTTAAGAATTTTTCAACCGCTTTTCAAAGGTTTTCTTACAGCTTTTACATGATTCGTAAGTTCTAAACACGCTTCTTCCTCGCTTTTAATACGTTATGGTCCGCTTTTCACGCTTATACACGCTTTTGTCTGCTTTAACACGCTGCACGCCTTTGTCCCCTTTAACTGCTTTTACACGCTTCTGCTTTGTTTACGCCGTCCGTGTTTACACGCCGCTTAGTTTTTCATGTTTCATCCGCTTGAATAAGTTTTAGTCTGCTTACATACTAACGACATTTTCAAACGTTCATACATTTTCATATGTTTTACATATGTTTTCGTCTGCTTTTCGTCCGATTTACCCTCTGCTCTCATCCGCTTTTACCCATTTTCGTATGTTTATAAGAATTTTTCAACCGCTTTCAAAGGTTTTCTTACACTTTACACGTATTCGCACGCTTATACAAGTTTTCGTCTGCTTTAACACGCTTTGGTCCGCTTTTCTTACGCTCTTTGTCCCTTTTAATCGGTTTTATATCGCTCCATTTTTGTTTATGGTGTTTTCGTCCGTGTTTGCACGCTTTAGCCGGTTTTTTCATCTTTTAGTCCGTTTGTATAACTTTTTACACACATTCGCCGATTGATCCGCTTTTGCACGTCATCCCATTTACCCCTGCTTATCTGCTTTTACCCATTTTCGTGATGTTTTTAAGAATTTTCAACCGCTTTCAAAGGTTTTCTTACACTTTACACGCATTCGTAAGTTCTAAACACGCTTTTCTAACTGCTTTTAATACTATGGTCCGCTTTCACGCTTATACACGCTTTTGTCTGCTTTAATACGCTGCACGCCTTGTCCCCTTTAACTGCTTTTATACGCTTCGGTTTTGTTTACGCCGTCCGTGTTTACACGCCGCTTAGTTTTTTTCATGTTTCCGTCTGCTTGAATAAGTTTTAGTCTGCTTTTACATACTAACGACATTTTCAAACGTTTCACATTTTCATATGTTTTACATATGTTTTCGTCTGCTTTTCGTCCGATTACCCCTGCTCTCATCCGCTTTTACCCATTTTCGTATGTTTATAAGAATTTTTCAACCGCTTTCAAAGGTTTTCTTACACTTTGCTACGCATTCGTACGCTTATACAAGTTTTCATTCTGCTTTAATACGCTTTGGTCCGCTTTTCTTACGCCTTTTGTCCCTTTTAATCGGTTTTTATATCGCTCCCCGCTTTGTTTGCTGTGTTTTCGTCCGTGTTTGCACGCTTTAATGGTTTTTTCATCTTTTAGTCGCTTGTATAACTTTTACACACATTCGCCGATTGCATCCTGCTTTGCATTCATTCCATTTACCCCGCTTTCATATCTGCTTTACCCATTTTCAGATGTTTTTAAGAATTTTTCAACCGCTTTCAAAGGTTTTCTTACACTTTACACGTATTCGTAAGTTCTAAACACGCTTTCTTCTCGCTTTAATACGTTATGGTCCATTTTCACGCTTATACACGCTTTTGTCTGCTTTAACACGCTGACGCCTTTGTCCCCTTTAACTGCTTTTATCCATTTTCGTTTAAACCATATGTGTCAACCCAATAATCAAGCTTAATTTCGGTCAACCCAAGGCAACTTAATTCATAATCGGTTTTCGTCGCTTTGGTTTAATTATAGTTCGTCTCGCTTTGGTTTCAGATGACAAAAATAAAATATAATAGATTTAACGAAACAAAACCCGATAACCGAATCGGATCAACACCCCTAATTTATAGTCATAGTTTAAAAGAAGGAGGACTTAGTTTGCCATTTTAAACATTAGGTCCTTAGAGATCGGTGGATCTAGGATGATGGGGAGGTCATGAGGTCTAAGTCATAGGGTCGAATGATCTCATTACTCAATCTTAGGAGGAAATCGATACCAAGGAAGAACAAATTCAAAGCGATGAATGGTCAAGGGTTTCTCGTTATGGAATGGGATGTTTTTTGCTCTAGTGTCATCTGCTTATGTCTAATGTCTAATGTCTAATGTCTTGGTTTAAAGCGGATGGTATGTAGATATATTAACAATGGAATATGTATGGATCTTTTGATGGTTTATCCCACGAATGCTAATATTATGTTTGTTAAAATATGTAATGTGTTTGCTAGTTTGTTTCATCTTTTTTTCATGTTGTTTTGAATTTAGGAATTGGTTGTGTTAAAGTTCATTCGCACTAGTATAATGTATTATTGTAGGATTAGGATGTTCAATTTTAGATTGTTGTCAATTTTTTATGACCGATTATGAAGTTTAGAACCGGAGGCGCTTTGTTCATGACAATTATTTTGATTGAACCACTATATTGGGTGTTTTGTTGTTGTTTCCGCTTAAGTTAATTGCATTTACATGTTTTCTTGATTTTTTTACTACTGAGGATGTTGAGCTTATCTAATTGCTTATAAATAGCTTATTTATAGCCTTAAAGTAAGGTCTTAGTGGTCGCTTGATGTATCGCCAGCTCTTGGTTTGATTTGCCTATTTTGTGCTTAATTGTTTATCTCGAACCGCTTATTAGTTATAGTTGCTTAATTAGTTGCTTTAAGTCCATTTTAGCTTTTGATTGTTCATTTGTATGCGCCATGTGGTGATTTTAGTGTATCTCGCAGCTATATGTGTTTTTGACACACTGGTTTGAAGTAATATGAGTGTTTGGGACTCTGGTAAGCACCATTTCGCTGTGTTTTTGGTTTAAAAATTGTTTGATTTGGAGCCACATTTAAAATTATCAAATTTGGAGCCAAATTTTAGCCAAAATTTTTAAAATTTTGGAAATTATGGTTTTAATTGAAAACCGCCCATCATTAGCCCTATTTTACTCTAATAAATCAGCCTTCAAGCAAAACAACCGTAACTCAATTTTACACCATTATTTACCAATTAAGTTTACTAATTTTCTTTAACACATTACTTCGATTTAATCATGTCAACGCAAATCACTTATCCGATGATTTGGTTTATTCCGATCGTGAAATTGAAAACACTTTAATATGAATCGTAGACGATTCGGATGAGGTGAGGATGCCGGAAACAACCATTCAAACGCTAATGTTGTTAAGAGGGCATAACTAGGTTAGCTAAGTTTCAGCAGGAATATGGAAAACAGACGGAATAAAGGTCGTTGTAACCTTCGATGCACCGGATAGGTTATCGTGAAAAACAGCATTGTTTTCAAGTTTTTGGGTGATTTGTTCGTGAGCATATAGGTGTCGTGATTCTAACCGGAGGAAGGTTGATTCACAAGAGATAAAATGGATGATGAAATCACAGACACATATACTTTTTTAACTAGTAGCTGGCAATCGTCAGAGATACAAGGTGTTAAAAGTTTATCTCGTGATTTATGAGATGTGCAACTAATTAACAACAATTTCTTAATCTTTGCAAATATATTTTGATGTTGACTGATGGTCGAAGTCGATAATGAATCGCCTTGGTCAACTTCTAGGAATTTGTAATGAAATTGATACAAAACTATATATTGCCCAACCAAAATACCCTTCAAAACTAAATGAAGTCCCACAAAGTATAGTGCAATTATAAAAGCCAAGATTGGGTTAATTTTGTAAACTACATGTACCAATGAGGAATACAAGGTGTTAATTATTCATTTTTATTCAAGTTCAAATATCTTTCACCTTTTCATATGTTTCTATATGTATTAGTTGTATACTATCAAGATTACTACATCTAAACGCCGATGATTTTGTGTTGCAAGGTGAGATCAAGAAAGCTAAAGTGTCGCTCCAAGTCTGCTTATGATCATACAATGGGACGAAAGTGGATAGCCGTGTGATAGAAAAATGGTAACAGAAAACATTTGCACATTTACATTTGCATTTAATAGCATCATAGTTTCGCTTATATTCGCTTATCTTACATTTGTATGTATTTGATGTATAAGATCGAGAGTAAAGAAATGAAACAGATGAAGAACCACCGCAGGTACGCCAAGTGGAAAGGAAGGGTGAAAAAGACAGAGAATATCACGATGAAGATATCGATTATGGGAGAAAATTTGTAAGTTTGATCGCAAATTTTATTATTATGTTTGTTTAAGTTATAAGATTATTATCACATCGACATTTAAAACTCATAGTTATGTTACGTAGTGTTTTAGTTAATACTTTTAGAAGACATCGCCATCAGACATTTAAAACTGTTATTTATAAGTTAATACAGTAGTGTTTTAGTTAATACTTTAGTTACAAGTTAATACCGTAGAATTAAATAACCTATTTCCATATCAAAGCGTAAAGAAACGGACTCCACACGATCAAACAAGGAATCTTGAGCTTGATCATGGCAATCGATGCCATGACAGCTTGTATTAGGTAAGTGAAAAGGAGGATATGAGAGAGTGGAGGAGTAACCTACAAGAGGTATTTTGATTCGCCGAATCGCATAAGCATCCGATGAAAGAGTTGTACATATCAAAGTGAACTTGCCGAGAGGAGGCCAACGCCAAGAAAAAGAGGGCAGTAATACAGATTTGATGAAACAATTGGTGCAACAGTGGGGCAATTGCGCCAACTTCAACTCCATTGATGTAAACGAAGTAAGACATATAGAGTAACATTCCATCTTTTTTACCCTTTAAATGCTCGCTTCAGCCTTCTTAAACAATTTATATTTCAGTGTCTCCGTGAACATTAATCTTTAAATAGCAAAGGTCGATGAGGATGCCTGAACACGTGTTACTGGACGTGAGAAAGTTATGAGCATTAAGAAGTCTAATGGACTTGCAACTTTGAAAAGGAAATTCAAATAATGTAAGTAATAAATCACCCCCGGATTTTGAATTTACATACATTATTTATTTTACGTGTATATGACTTCCTTCCCGATAAGCGTAAACACGCGATGTTCCCATGTCTCTGCTGATTCCTAGCACCATGGATTCCCCGGTTTTCCACAACCTCGCTTCACGGGGTTTAAGCCATTACCTCCTACACCTCGGTTAGCAAATCCTCCTACATTACGGGATTTCCTCTCATCAACGCTCTAGGCACTCATTCTTAAAGTGTCCTTCTTTCCACATCCAAAGCAGTGTGGTGGCCTTCCGGTCCGCTCCTTGTGCGGTTTGAGCTGCGCAAGTGGACGAGACCTCGATCTTTGGCCAAGTGTCCTACCCAGAGCACTTCCTACACATTCGGGCACGGTCCATGGTGGTGTCGGTTACAACGACCACACAGGCTTACTACCTTCATAATCTTTCCTACCTCTATTTCCTATGGCGAACACTCACGGCTGTCTCGTGCCATTTTGCCATTCCTTTTAACAAATTCATTCATCTTCCTCTTATCACTCATATCATTCTTACTCTTGTCTCCTACTTCTAGCACATAAGAGTCCATCAAACTCTGAGCCACAGCAATTGCCTCTTTCAAATTAACTAGCTTGGCAGTGATGACATCATTTCGAGTAGCCAAAGGCAATCCATCAGTATACCTTTCAATCTTAAGTTCTTCGGTGCGAACCATTCCAGGGCAAAGTAATGATAACTCTTGGAAATGGCGAGTATAAGTCGCCATGTCGGTACCATAACCTTATGGTTCTAGAACTCACTCTTACTTCTTAACTTCATTCCTAGGACAATAAGTCTTAATCGGAGAGTCTTAAAGCGAGTCCAAGTCATATTATAGGCTACGGCAATTCCCTCTTGATCATGGTAGTTGTTCCACCAGGTCAACGCCTCGTCCTTCAAGGTGAATGTTGCGTACTTTACCTTACAATCCTCATCACATTTACTCACGGCAAACCTGATTGATTTTCTCCAACCACCTAGTCGAAACTACTCCCTCGGTTCCTCCAAAGTCAATGGGACCACATAATCGGAACTCTTTATAGGTACAACCTCGAGTTCAATTCAGCATTGGGGTTCCACTAGAAGTGTTAGAGAGGTTAGGCTCATTAGCGATTCGACGACTGTTGCGACACTAGGCGGTCAATGTGGGTTGGGTTCACGGTGGAGAGTTTTGTGGAGCAGGACCATTCTCGAGACGGTCGTTCACATTTGGGTTCCCTATAGTTGGGTTATCAATGTTCGGGTTCTCAACGGTGGTGTGGTCGGGGCGGACGGCGACCTCGACGACCTGGGGCAAAAAGCAATGACGGGGCTGCTCGGTTGTTCTAAGCGAGTTTCGTCTTGTTGCCACCATTTTGGAGGCAAGAAGAGCAGTTTCTTAAGTTCACAATTCACGTTCTAAAAATAGAGTTGGGTTCCAAGGGTCACACAATAATGCTCGAATACATAATCAAGGCCAGCAGGGATAATGTTATACCAAAGCGAAACAATCGGATGCGCGTCATAACTAATGGATGCATGTTCCCATAACCATAACTCATAGGTTTCAAAGTGTAAATACATGGAAGGATCTGAAGAATCCAAGCGATCCTAATAACGATACTAGTAAATATTTGGGATAATCCTACATCTCGAACCAAGTACTACTTAGTTTCAAGATGGTACAAAACCATAAATCTAATACTATCTAGCCGTCTCACGAATACCACTCCCGACCTCCTAACATCGTCAACCTCTCTCCACAATGATGCTAACTCAACACGTCGGCGTCGTGATCACTCTTAAACACTGCGACCTCTCTCCAACTCACCAATCCTTCGCCAAATCGCTCTATCGGCATCACAAGTACATCATGAACCCTCTCGTGAGGTCCCCGACCCGCTCACGGAGCTGGACATACCCTCACGCAAAATCCTAGTCCTCTTAACTACTGGTACCCATATCAACTCTCGGATCCTCTATACTAGCCTAGATACTCCAACCAATCGATCCGTCAAGCGACTAAGCCTAGTACCTACGATGTAATCCTCTCCCGCATCGGACTCGTCTCACCATACTCCTCGGGCTCAAAAACAATCTCCGATGGTATCTCGATCTAACGGGCTACCTATATAAGGTGAGTAAGGTGGTGAGTCAATGTCTAAAAGGCTGCCGGGAGGACTCGGGGCTCAGCAAAGGAGAACACGGTCTGGAGAATGTGCGGGACTACTGAATGGAGGAGTACCCCTTACAGGATATACTCATCATCCTCCTCCTCGTCAACATCTTGCTCCTCGATCTCATGCTCCTCCTCGACCTCATGCTCCTCCTCAACCTTATGCTCATCCTCGCCCTCATCCATGGGGAGAGTCCATAGTCGGAGTCTTTGTGCGAGTAAATCCGAGGTGGTACATTAGGAGATCTAGGCCTACTAAGACATGATGATCTTGGTGGTGATGATAGAAGAGTGGGGTGCTAAGCGGATAGGTGATGATGGTGGTCTCACGGACATCGCAGGCGATGCTATAAACAAGCCTAGGAGTCTATGCTCGCACTAAAACACGATGTAAAGTGAGCTACCTAGATGAGCTAGGACGATCGATGATGATGAACTAGTGTGACGGGCAATCTCATAAGGATCACCTGCTTGTGACCGTCATGAGAGTCAATCTTGGCGAACTAGCAACAAGCAAGGACCTCCTCGGACACATCAAAAGCTAGTGAAGGCATAGTGCGTGACAGCGACATAGGGTAGGTATAAGTGTTGAAATAACTAGTTTTAATAAGCGCATCAACAACCAAAACACATATCACATAATGAAAGCTTTAAAAATAGAGGTACCGCATTACTCAAAACATACCTTTAATAAAACACATAAGTTCAGTTCTATCACATAATCCCATATCAAATCAATCAAGTTCAAAATATCCAAAATCATAATATATCGTTTACTCAAATCAAATTCCGTAATATCTCGATAATCACATCTCATTTTCCAAAACCAATGATTATATCTCGTTTCCAAAATCAATAATCATATCTCATTTCCAAAATCAATAATCATATCTCAAAACCATAACGTCTCCATAATCAGTTCACAATATCCCTTACATATCATCTCATAATTCAAGTCATAGTTCATACCATAATCAAATAAGAAGCTTCGAGTGGCAGCGTGTGTCGATCGAGGATCAATTTTTCTTAAAAGTTGTTATAGTTTAGGGTTTATAAAATACCTAGTTCTCTATAACACGGAGCTCGATACCATTACATAACACCCCAAATCTCGATGCAGTGAAGACTTAATCAAGTTTTCGGGCGTTACTATTGGATTGGTATCACACACAAGTATAGCAAAAGATAGTCATTTAACATTTAAAACCAATCCCAATTTAGTTAATCCAAACATTTAATCCAAAAGTATAATTATTAGGCCCAAAACATGATTTAATAAAATAGGTCCCATGGTTTATCGAGTCGAAATGATCCTTGAACCCGCCTTCTTGCCAAGCTTCCACCGATCAAGTAATCCAACCATCTCTCAAATACGAGAAATCATGCTAAAAGGTCGACTTCTGTTGGTGAGTTCATAGTTTTAAGTTCAACAAAATCATAGTGGACTTGTAAGAGTTGATTTGCTATGCAAGACCTAAGATAGATAAATACCATTTCACATCGATCCTACCGAATCTCCAATCATATCCGCATCCGAGGATTACTCGGGCCGCTGACTCTAGTCCAGCAACGTCGTGGCAAAATCTAGAACACTTGCCAACCCGGACTAGGTCGGTAGAAGTCTATTCTTAGTTAGGCACGGTTAAACCTAGACTAAGGCAACAACTACCGCACATCTATCTAAGCGATCGAGAATATGAGCAAATCCAAATAGTTTTAACGGTCCAAAAACAATAGCATGATTCTCACCCCAATATAGTTAAAAATGTAGATAAAAGTGGGGCTATGAAACTCACGTCAAGCAATCAACGCACAAATAAACACTAGCAGAAGATAACGGTATCACAGCACAACAACTATCGACTCGGCACAACCTATTAATGTAGACCAACTTTAATATATATATTCCTCAAAATCAACGTTATCTACCCCAATATATTCCATTTCTTTATTTCCAAAAACGTCTCGTTTCACCATTTAATCCTATTGTTTGGTATCCTCATGTGGGTGTATCGACTCAATATGATGCTATGAATGCACTCAAATAACCCACATATAACTCAATGCAACACAATGAGACCTCTAAACGATAAGCTCCATAGTTCAATAAGTTTCGGAATAAATAGTAGACCTTATCGAATTCGTCAACTCGATAAACTCATTTATTTACTTGTGTCGCTTATTATCCCATAAATCAATCGTATCCTAAAGAGTCATAAGGATAAGTCACCCATTAATAAGGTCACCCATCGTACCTATCGGGCTCTTATTAGATTCGTCAACCTAATAAGTCCTCTACCCACGTGGATCAACACTATTAATGCTAGGTTATACGTAACCCATGCACACAACGTAAGTAAATAAATACTTAACTAATATTAAATGTCCACAAATGACATTTATTGATAATCGTGTACTCGAAACATTAATTACTTATTTATTACAAAACATTTCCAATTTAGTCGTTAGTTTCCATTTAAAAATAGTAAATAACAAGATAAGACTTGTTATCGACATTTTTGGTACAAAAGCCCATTTATTATTTCTATTTCATAGTTTATTAGCATTTTCATGTTTATATATATATTTCGTCAATTTCCAATATTAATCTCATGTCGTTATTCATTTCGAGTCCACAAGCACTAGTCATAACTTCTCGGCTTTTAATCGATCAATAGTCCAAATTATACTAAAGTCCACATTACGGCTTTGTCGAAGTCAACTATTGACTAAAAAGTCAAAGTAATGCCGACGTAGCTCAAAGTCAACAATATATATATCAAGTCCAAATTTAAAAGTCATAATAGCGCAATTCAATCCCAAACCAACTCAAAACAATCTCGCCAACCAATGAATCAACCAAATGTACTCGAAACCAATGTTATGACCCTAATGGTCATGACACGGTCGCGGTTAAGACCACGTTAACCAAACAAGCTCTAGAAGCTTTTCGGCTCCGCGTCTCATCCAAACCTCAACTACATCAACCAACAAGCTACCAATCGACCCGACCCGGACCCATGGCCCAAGTGGGTCACGTCAAGAAACCAAAGGGCCGCGTCGTGCCCAAGGTGGCTCGTACACCCTTCCAAACCATTCAAACATTACCCAAATCCATTCCACAACATCCAAATCCAATCATTCAAGCTTCAATCACTAACCAAACACAAAACCCGTCATCTATCTTACCCAAAGATATGAAACTAAACCTAAAATGCATAACCCAATCAAATTGATACACCATACATTTACCAAACACTAATTACTTGTTTATTTAGTCACTAATTAGACTTAATTTCATGTTCCACCTAAAAGCCCCAAATTTCATCATAGGGTCGAAACCCTAATTTGAAATTTGTGGCTTATTATTGCCCAAACAAGCCCTAATCTTGTTCCATTTACCTTATTTAAACACCAATTGCAAAACCCACTTGAAACCCTAAAAGTACGAATCTTGATTCGAAGATTTGAAGGTGTTATTGATGTCCAAATGGAGCGTGTAATATATGGTTGGAAAGAGGATGAAAAGATCTTCGATATGGTGGTGGTGGTGGTGTATGGTGACCCGCCGGTGGTTGGCCGTGGTTGCGGAATAGTGGCCGGCGGCTATAGTGGTTCTAGGGTTAGGATTTTAATTATTTTGAAGAGAGAGAGAGAGTTAGAGAGCGAAAGTGGTGTGTAGGTGATTTTTAGAGAGAGAAATGAAAGTAGTAAATGAAGATATGAGAGGGTATTTATACTTGGACGCTAGGGACCTAAAAATAAATAGAAATGGGGGAGGGGTGGCCGGCCTAGGTGAGAGTAGAAGTAGGGGTGTAAACGAGCCGAGACAACTCGCGAGCAACTCGAGATCGACTCGAAAAATATTCGATTCGACTCGATTTAGAACGAGTCAAGCTCGAGCTCGAGCTACTCGTATAAGATGTCGATTCGAGTTCGAGTTCTAAGTTACTCGGCTCGTGAAGCTCGCGAGCCTTAAACGAGCTTTTCTTAAATTACATATATACCCTTTATTTACACATATATTACTAGTTATCACCTAATATCATTTTCACATTACCCTAACCCTACACACACATCCTTTCACTTCTCTCTTCCTTATCTTTCCCATCAAAGATGCGGTCAAACACAACCAACAACAAATCCATCTTCTTCCTTATTCTTACAAAGGTTGCTACTAACCCACAATAAATCAAACCGTACCCTCAACCTTCTTATCGATTACGCTTAGTTCGAATCTTTGTTCACTTGAGTTCGGCATCTAAATCCTTTGGAGGGTCTCGGTAGGTTCTTCTTATGTGTTTTAGCGTTTTGTTTTAACCGAAAACAAGAAGAATTAAATGGATTTAGTTTTGTTTTATCTTTAAATTTTTCGGATAGTTAAAAAGAAGTTGAGACTTCTTATAGATCGATGATGTTTGCTTCACGAAAATCTTAAAGATTTGTACAAATAGTGAATAAAAACTGAGATCTTGTTCTTTTCATTTTATTTTGTTGTCGAATCTGGTAAGAGTTGGGTTACATAACTTGTGGTTACATAACACCAACATAAGTTAGATGTTAGGCTGCTTCACGAAGGAGATGGGTTATTGGTTACATTTTTTTTTCATATAAAGCTCCATTATG
This sequence comes from Chrysanthemum lavandulifolium, assembly GCA_022545495.1. NCBI lineage: Eukaryota > Viridiplantae > Streptophyta > Magnoliopsida > Asterales > Asteraceae > Chrysanthemum > Chrysanthemum lavandulifolium. The sequence continues at coordinate 73,336,943 of CM040241.1, read as the reverse complement.
TCGGTTTAACCAAATTAAAGATTTTTTAAGTTATATTCGGTTTGTGTTTTTTATAGTGATTTTTCACAAGCTTGCTACTTGATTTATTTAATATATACGAGCCGAGTCGAGTCGAGTTTCGAGCTCGAGTTTTAGTGATCGAGCCGAGCTCGAGCTTGAATTTTGAGGCTCGGTCGAGCTCGAGTCGAGTTTCAAGCTCGAGTATTATATGTCGAGCCGAGCTCGAGCTTGTCAATACTCGACTCGACTCGACTCGATTACACCCCTAAGTGGAAGGGCCGAAGCCGTCATTTTTTGTAAACTATCCCGTTTACCCATTCCCGAGCTCATATATTGTCCCACGAGTGTCCCCTGACGTTTATTCGACTTTCTATCATCGTTATTTATGTTTTCCACGCGTTTGACTATTTATTTGTCAATTTTCGATTCTGGTCTAAAAGTTACAATAATTCCTGTTTTAGGCTTTTCTAGTGCCGAATCGAATAATGCCTACCAAATAGAGTTAAAACTCATACGATAACTCATTTAATAATGAAATAAACCATAAAAACCAATAGACAATATAAAATCAAGTCATGGTTTATAAAAATAGTGATAAAGGCAAAAGCTCGGTTTAGTTTAATGTAATGCGGTTACCTAAAATAGACTCTCTAAATTTCCAGTTGTCACAGTTAAAACTCCGGCTAGTGCTTCCATGAAATTTCTGATGGATGGAGTTGTTGGTGGTATCTCGTCTCTTGATGGATACTTTCCGTTGCTGACTCCTAGTTCTGCTATTGTGATGGATGGTACTAACAGCTGGTGATCCTTGCTGAAAATTGGATAACTTGAGTGAATGCTGAAAAACAATGACCGTTTCTTTGCGAAATAATCATCATATGTTCTAATGACGTTCTAAGTACGTGTCAGGAATTCTTGAAATTCTTTTATGCTTCCTCCGTTTATGTATACGGTATCTAATAGTCCATGAACAAAATATTCATGAATAACCATTGGTTACGCTCACAGGATGAATATTGCTTTTGGTCCTACTCTTACATCTTTTGGGTAAAAGACTTGGTAACTGAACTTCGTTATAATGAATGATGCTATCCCATAGTTGCTGGAATTTCTCAACTGTTGGCTTCTTGTGACTTCTTTTTCTCTTGTAGTTGGAATGCTTCTTAGTAAATCTATTGCTCTTGTTCGGATATGCGCTCTTGATTCAAAAACATGAATCTTTTGGATCTCTTGATTTCTTCTGTTGCGACGGTCTTGTATGTTTTCTCTAGTGCTTGTTCTGCTGCTTCCCTTGATGTGTAGTTTTTGTGACCTACACTTTTTCCGATTATCTGTGGACTGGCTAGTGCCCAATCTGAATATATACCTCTGTTTAGTACGTCAAAGATGACGTACCATTTTTGCTTTCCAATGCTTGAATTCTGGACAATTTCTTGAACCTGTTCTTCCATTTTTGTAAAGTTGTCTTTTGATGATGAGGATGAACATGATATCTGGGTTTTTAGGGTAGTATCTAGAGTTCTTTGGGTAGTGTTTGGTGGTATGGCCTTTTTAGATGGAGTGGATATTGTTGGTTTTGTTGGCGTTGGTGATTCGGTTGATTCAGAAATTGATTATGAAATTGTGTTTCGGGTTAAATATCTTACTGTGCTTGATAGTTCTTCTTCCTCCTTCTTAACAATGGCTAATTGTTTTTCAATGGAGATGCGTTCTTCTATTTTCTGCTGAAGTTGTTGTTGAACTTGTTTTACTATTCCTTCCATTCTCTGGTGAGGGTATCTGCAAAAGTGTTGTTATCGGTTTTGATATATTTGATGTATGGATGGAATTGGTGTAGTTGTAGTCGCCAACGGATTAGTCGACCTCTACAATAATCTTCCTGTAATTTGTATCTCCAAAAACCTGTTACATATTTTGAATCCGTTCGTAACTCGAATCTTGTTTGTAATAGATCAATCTTCCATTTTTTGAGTGTCTTTAAACACGCTAATGTTTCCTTTTCATGAATGCTATATTTTGCTCGATCTACGAGAATGTTCGAGATATATTTACATAATTTAGATTCATACTTTTACGGTTTTAAAGCAGATGTTTGTTCATTGCTTAAAAAGCTATTTCGATGAGTTTAATAATCTTTGAATCAGATTGAGAATTTGACTTCCATCAATACATAGTCTGATAGATTAGATTGAGGATTGGAATTTCGTCAATATCTAATCCTAGTAATTCTTTACCATTTTGAATGGCCTTCATACATCACCTTGCGTGCTATCTCGATGCATCTGTTTCAATAATCAAAAATCTTTTGTTTCGGGTTATACAACTCCGGTAGACATTGTCTGATTGTTTTAATATGTTATACTTGTTGGGTGTCGGATGTTGTCCATTCCAACAATTTTTCGAAATTTTCTTTCGTAAAATTTTCTTTCTTTTGCTAGATTTTCAAAAATCCTTGTTCGCTATATAATTCAAACATCCTAAAAATCTTTCAATTTGCTTTCGATCTTCTAGTTTATCTAGAAAAAGTTTCAATTTTTCTTGTGTATTGTTTGTCAAAGAAATAACTCCATTTTTT